>JARHVA010003271.1:340000-940000 GCA_037957365.1 Torreya grandis | reverse complement strand
ATGCATGTTGGACTTGGTCTTTCCCACGAACCGTTCTCCCTTGGGCGTGCCACCTTGCTCACCACCTTTGCTCACGCTGCCACATGGCATGTTGATGATGTGACATGTCATCGAACCAATTTTTTTTCAAACCTTAGCATTTTCCAAGTGTCGACCTCTGATAAGTTTAAATGTTGAAACGTCCTTAAATCACGTGCCAAATGTTGCAAGTGACATTTTTTGATAAATCTTCAAATGGCCATAATAGGATCTCCCAAACTCATATTTACATTTAAAAAAATGTGTTAGAAATCTCTCAATGATCTCTACAACATGCCACCATTGAAACTTTGACTTGAAACTATTATTAGAACCAAATTTCAAGCCTTGACTTGGCATGTCTATTCTCACATTTTTGGAACGTGGTAGATGGATCACAAGCTATGTGGTTCGGTAAAGTGTTTGGTTTCTCCCATGTGGCCAGGGCATGATATTACCAAAAAAATTATCCCTCTTCATGTGGGATTTCTACAAACTTGTGATTTCAAATCTACGGACTCCAAATTTTTGATCATATTTCCAATTATCTAGGGTTTTTCATTACATCATCTTGTTTTTAGGGTTTTATTGTTATCATTATTTGGTCAGGTCATTTTTGTCTTTGTTGTTTCCTCAAGGTTGCAATTAGTAGATATCTTAGGTTTTATTTTCCAAGTTTAAATCATAAAAAACCTTAGGTTTTCCTAAATGATTTCACATTTAATCCTAATATTTCTCTCCTAAGATTCATAGTCAAATCTAGTGTTTTCAAAATTGAACCAGGAAAATATACCCACGTATATTCATGAAAGCTAGATAATATTCCCCACAATATCTTTTCAAGTCCCTGTAGACATTTAACTTGTTCCAAACACCTCCCATTTCTATGGGATTTCAACCTATTTTAAACACACAAAATCCTTATAAGAAGTTCCAAGTCCCTGTAGACATTGGACTTATTTGAAACACCTAAAATCTCTATTGGATCCACTATTTCTCCAAACACCTCCTAGTTCCATAGGATTCCCACTTGAAATCTACAGTCCCATGTTTTGCCAAACATTCTTATTATCTAAATAATTTCCTAGTTCTATAGAATTCTCACCTACTTTGAATACCTATTAGTTAAACTAGACTTTTTACCTAAATAGAGTACCTCTAATCTCCACTAGATATTATACCTACTTTAATCAACTGCAAACTCTTCTAGCTCCTATAGTTGCTTTTCAACAAGTATTCTCTCTAGAATTCATATCTCAAAAGGAGATACATTTCAAATAAAAAGGCCTTGGGGTGACTCTCAGCCTAGAGTATAACACTATTGAGATCATCATTACACATTTAGGTCATATTGACTTAGGGGACTTCTAGACCTAGATTAAATTTAGAGTTTAAGAATGATTGGGTCTAAAGTATCTATGACTCTAGACTTACACAAATAGCATCCTTTTTACTAACAGTCCAAAGCCCTGAGTTGGTGATGACTCTAACCTAATATTATGATGCTAACAAAAGAGAGGTCCCAAATGACAAAGGGGAAAATATTTTGAATCTAGACCCAAACTTCATAGATTAAGTGTTTGTGATCTTGAAGTTCAAGAGCTATCTCAACATAAATCTAGATACATCCCAATAATTCTTCCAAAATAATAAATAGGGATGCCATAGAATGATAAACAAGTAATGGCTTAAGACCCCCAAGGCTAATTTCACCATATTTCTAAAGACGTTGGTAAGAATTGACTTTAAAGATGAGGTGGTAGATATAATAATATTATTGCATAGGATTACTATTAGTCCTAATACCAAAAGCTTCTAGGAGTGGATGTACCAGTATATTTGGGTCATCCATTAGAATGTAGAATACATCCATTGGGCCCAACTCATTAGTGACTCCCTCCATAAGTAATTGATGGAGGTGAAGATAATAAGAAAAAATTTCATGACCTCCTACCTTGTGTATATATTGGCCAAGGGATGAGCTTTCCCAAGACTCAGCACAATACCTAGTGAAATAAGCAAAGTGTATAACTATTACCATAACCTCATATTGGATGCTATCATGCAACACTTTAGGAGAGTTAATGATATATTCATCTATTAAATTATCATTATTTTTGATAAAGAGCTTAGGAGAACAAGATTCTTAGATGTAGCAGTTACAAAAATCACATGATGGGGATCTTTATCTAGTTCCCTACCTATTCTTACATTAGGGTATATGGATTCAGTGGCTACCCTTACACACTCCCTAGGTATGTTAGTGATAAGTGCACACTAATGGAGCCGGTAAGGCAACTTGTTGAGACTCATAAGCTCCTTTACAGTAAGCATAAATAAAGAATTCATTTCCCAATTAGTATTGGTAGATACACATGCCCCTATCTCTTCAAATCAAGGTGTGATGATAGATAAATGACATAGATGACATTGAGGTCTTTGGAGGATAATCCATATTATGATGTTTATGGAAACATCAACATCACACTAAGAATTTCCACTTATTCCCATGTTCCATATTTTAAATACTATTTAGAGGATCTAAAGGATGAAGAGAAGGTCAAATTGAAGGAACATTCTATGATGACCTTGGAATAGGTCAAAGCATTTGATTTGGAACTAGTCCCTAAGGACTTAGTAGATGATGAGTCCCTAGTAGACCCAAACTACTAAAAATAGATTATCATACAACCCCTTCCACTAATAAGGTTGTCAGTTCCTAAATCCTTTTCTTTGTTAGATAGAAGAACACATGTGATCAATAAAATGATCAATTGTCTCAGAAGTAAAGGGATCTAAGTAACCAAGGATACATAGAGTATCATGGAGAAGCTATTAAAGCTTAAGTAAGAAGGAATTATTTCATTAATAGAGGGTCCCAGTGGGATAGCAGGAGAACAACTAGAGGGGTTAGTGATCTCTTATAAGAAAAGGAATAAAATGAAGGCCAAGAAGGGGTAATCTAACAAGGATGGGGTAAAAGTAGATTAACCAATTATCATCTCATCTAAGGAAATATCTATAATTTGAGCCTCCATAGCTTCAACCACAATAATAGTAATAGTGATAACCCCTATTTCTATTATTCACCCCCCCCTATTTATATTATTTATATAGCTCCAACACCTCTACTTCCCATCTCCACTCCCCTTGAATCTCAAGTTTCCACTCCACCATTCATTCCTAACACCTTACCTTTAATAATAATTCCATTGCAACCAATACAAACAAGTCAAGTTAACACTTAGGCTCCCCTGTTAGAGGACACTCAAGTTTCTGTTCCACTTTCCTTTCCCATAATTTCACTCCCTCCTTCCATTTCACTCCCTCTTTCTATTCCATTCATAATTCCTTCCATTCCATCCCTATTTATTTCCAACACAACTCAATAGTACATAGCCATGGACTCAATCATCCTGACTTTAGTTTCACATGGTCATACCACCTCTTAAGATAAGTATTGCTTCATCTTCATCCCTTTTTATCTTCCTTACCTTACTAACCATGAGTGGCCCAACTCATTTAATTAACTCATTCAATGTTTTAGCTTCCACCAATTCCCAAGTTTAGAGTCCCTATGTCTATTCCCCCATTAGCATCACTTTCACTTCTTACACCCCTAGTAGACATAGTTATTTCCATTATCCCCACCTCTTTCACTTTTATAGTTTACCAATCACCTTCAGCAGATATAAGAGAGAAATAGGTTCTTGATGTAGACATGGATTTGTAGCCTACTAATGGAGATAAAATTCCATAGGCATTTATTGAGCAATCAATGGTAGTATCCACAATGGATTTAACACTTGTCATAGTGCCTACTAGTGTAGTAGCCTCAACTACTAATTCTCAAGTGACAATGTCTATGCAACAAGATGCTACCCCCAATTGGATAGCACAAACATTGGGAAAGAAGTGAAAGAAAATAATCTCCCCAAGTACACTAGACTTTGGCCTTTTAAAGATGAAGAAGAAATCCAAATCTAGTCCTCAGATGTTCTCTAGTGGTGGGGACTATCAGATTTCAAAGATTCATCTTAGATGTCCAACAAAGGAGGGGTTAAATCATGATGTTCAATATGGAATCAAATACCTCTTTGATATAATAGATAGTGACAAGGTAACTAAAAATGATTTAAAAAATAAGGTTAATCAACTCACAATTGCATTGAATAAATTCATAGAGCCTAGTGGTTCATCAGTACAGCTTGAGTCAACAAATCCAGTCAACCAAATCCCACATCAGGAAATAATTGATGTGGTAATTAAAATTGAAATCATGGGAAGGGCTACTAAATAATTGTTAGAGTAACTCATTTACAAGGGAAATAATATTATTTATATGATCATGGACCATTTTTTAGTTATGAAGGAAAGAAGGATTATCTTGAGAGAACTAGTTAATAGATATGAGGGATAAATAACAAGTTTGAATCTCTATTATCCCAAATTGATAGTTGTATACTCTATTGACATTGAAATATTCCTTGATTAAGGAATACTAAAAAAATATGGAGAACATGACGAATTAGATAGAGCTACTTAATTCAAATTAAAGTTACTGACAGAAGATGCACGTAAGGCTAAGGTTTTCTATGATAAGGCCATTGACATGTTATATGACATTGAAGAAATGTTGAGTAAATTATCATGTAGACCAATAGATGATAAAGGTAACCTTCTTCTATTAGAATAGGTTTAGATCAAATTCAAAGAAGTGGTAGATAAAGAATCTGCTAAAACTATATTCTTTACCTTCAGATTTATTTACATGCCTTTGTGTAAACTTGACTAAATCATGTCCATTCAATTGTGTGGCATTTGAATGTGCCCCTTAATTATGGTCTCTTTGTAACATTGTCTTTTGACTTTATTTTGAGTGTTCTTGTGTGTGTTCTTGATTTGCTTATTAAGTTTGTAATATTAATATCTATATGTTGTCATGATGTTTATCATGCATCTTAGGCCTTGTTTTGATCACACTCTATGCACTTCAATGATATATTAATATAGACATATTTTTTTATATGCTACATGGTTCATTCATAGTTATATGGTTATTTTATTCATTTGAGATGAGGTAACTACCAATTTATATTCTTCCCTCACCTTAAGGGGGGTATCAGTGGGGGCATGTCATATAGGCATAAATTCCATACATAAACATTCATAGTTTTAGATATATAGTGGGGGTATGTTTTGAAAACATGTTCTCCACACTTATTTAGTAGTTAGCATGCCTAGATTATAGTGGGGGCATGTTTTGAAAACATGTTCTCCACATTGGAACTTATATAAATATTTATATTTCTCCATTTATAGTGGGGGCATGCTTTGAAAGAATGTTCTCCACACTTACATAGCTTTTTGAGTTGGCCAAAGAACATAATTACATGATTCAAATTCACATTTATGATAGAATTATATACATTGGTACCATTAATATACATAGTTTCAACATGAGACATATCTAAGGTGCATATGATATGAAATGTGTACCTAATATTGAAAAATAAAATTATATTTATATTTAAAATACTTTAGGGACTATCATAACCCACCAAGTTGGACTTTTATAAATTATATTGAGCCAATCTATTGTAGTAATTGGTTTTCCATTTAGCATGGTTGACATGATTAACTTACTCAATATTACCAAGTTTTTATTTTGGAATTGACTGTATCATATAGCCTCACCAATTTGATAGTGTGAGTTGAATTGTTCACTCACACTCACCAATTTATAAAATATGATTTGGTTACATAGTTGAAGTAGTCTCAACTGCCAGATGGAAATTCACCTTTTCTTTAAGGTTGGGGGCATGATCCCTCCTATCTCTATCTCCTTGGATATATTTACTTTTTAAATTTATATATTTGTCTTAATATCAGTTTTAGTGATTCATAATGATACATCTTTCAAATAAAATTTCTAATAGGTAAGGTTGTTGCATCAATACATAGGTGTACTCATAAATCTTTCTCTTTCAATTGCAATCATTTCAAATTCTATAAATTTCATATTATATGCATTGATTATGTACTATAACATGCTCTTGGTTGTAGGTCAATCACTAAAAAGTTACTCAATATGGACTCAAGTAAAGACAAGGTGTGTTATACACACCCAGGTATGCATTCCTTTATTTTAAAATAGTAATTTCATTACTAGTTTAAAGGGGGGAAATGTAGACATTGTTTCTAATTTTTATAGCACCTCAATTTTATACACTTGGAAAACTTAGACCTTGGTTATTCCTCTTAGTTTTAGACCTTTCCCACTTTTTCAAGTCACAAATCTACTCTCTGGTGCCCCTTATCCTATCTCTTAGTCTAATTAGTCTTATACTAATGACTTAGGCCTTATATCTTTCCCAAAATGATTAAAACATGTTTATATTATGCTTGTACAAGTTATAATCATGTACTTACTTTATTGATCCTTAGACACTTACATCACAAATAAACACATATATTTTAACCCTGATTTAGATAATAGGTTATCCTAATTAAGTAGATAGGGTTAAGGATATAGAAATGATAGGACACAAGGGTAATATTAGATCTACAATAGGCTAATTAATGTGATAAACTTAGATGTACCATATGTTAAATTTAAATAACTAAGAAAGGATATTAATGGAAAGTATAACTATGTTAGATATATAAATGACATAAAAGAGAGTATGTAGTTGTTTTTTATGATAATATAATGTTGGATCTAGTACATGTAGGAATTAGGTAGGAATATAGTTCTAGATCAATTTTTAGATTTTAGATATGGTGTCATTGGATCTTTGGATAGTTGCATTAGAATAGGATAGTTGCATTGATGTTAGTGTCTAGGTTTGACACTAGTGTCATATATGGAATATGCAATTAAATAAGATGGTACCACCTAGATGCTTCTAGATTTGGATTAACCTTCACTCTAGTTCATTTAGATTTGGGTCATGACCTATCACTCCTGGTGAAATGGAAAAACCCTAGCTATGTATCTTCAATGTGACCTTGGAGAAAAATGGGTTAATTAGAACATGGTGTTGAGCTGACATAAAATGACCCCATTGTCAAAGGGTGATACCTACATATCCAATACTCTATAAGAGGGCCTCATACTCATATAGTTATCCCATACATATTGGTTTGTGTGTGAATCATGCAATGCATAAAACAAGTATAATAGTGACCTAGTCTGTAACTTTTAAATATGAAATTATGACTGATCCTTTACTACTTTAGAATAATATATGTGTTGTACATATGATTATTGTCAAAATATGGAAGAATTGATCAATTAAGTGTTTGATAAAGTATTTTTTGATAAGTGACTTGATATCTTTAGTATTTTCTAGGTGAGGAATGAATGAGGGTTGATATTATATTTATAACAATCCTATTAGGAGATAACTCACATAAAATCACATAGGTCAACCACATTAATACATTTCATTTTTATATTATATGACTTGAGGGAAATTTACACTTACATCAGACTAGGATAGTAATAATGATGTTACTATCTGACCTATATGTTAGTGTCCAATGAGAAAGAGAGCAGGCCTAGGCTTAGAAATTGTAGAGGTATAAGATAAGTACATTATAAGAATTTTGGGTAAGATGGGATGCTTGTGTCATAAATATAAGGCTTTTCAAACTAAGAGATAATCCAAGGGGCATAAGATAGAGGGTATACAAGGATTGTATAAGTAAGGCATGTTTAGAACTAAGAGGAATAACTAGGCTCATGAGTTTCCAAGTGTACAAGATTGAGGTGCTAGATAATTAGAAAATATCATCTAAATTTCCCCCCCCTTTAATCTAGTAATGAAATTGATAATTTAAAGGAAAGGAATAACTACTTGGGTTTATATACACACCTTATATTTTGTTTGAGTAAAATGTGAGTGTTTTGTTAGATCTAGGTCCGATTACTTTGTTGTTCACTGACCTAAAACCAAGAGCATGTTACAGTGTATAATTAGTGCATATAATCTAGGTTAAAATTACTTAAAATTGATAAAATTTGAAAGAGAAATGTTTAGGAGTACACATGTGTGTTGATGTAACTACCTTGCCTATTGAGAAGTTGTTTCTATAAAATATGTATCATTATAAGTCTATAAAACTAAGAGTATGATAAATATAGATAATTATTTAAAGTGCATATATCCAATGAGATAGAGAGAGAGATTGGAAGGTAGATGCCCCCAATTTGGGATCAAAAGTGATTTACCACATAAAAGTCAAGATTAGCTCAACCATAAAACCCAATGATACTTGTAACCTGGTGAGTTTGGATAATCAATTCCAAACTAAAAATCTTGGTAAGATTGAGTGATTTAATCACCCCAACCATACCAAAAGGTAAACCAACTACTATAGTACATTGACTCATTAAAGTCTATAAAATTCCATAAGGTATCAGTACATGTAATAGTTTTAGAATATGAGATTGATTTGGATTTTTCAATATTAGGAACATGTTACATAGCATATGTACCTTATATTTGTATCATTCTAAAATTGTGTGTAACAATGGTACCATGTATATAATTCTTCAATAAATGTGTATCAAAATCATATATTTGTGTGTTTTGTCCAATTCATAAATATTATGTAAGTGTGGAGGACATGTTTCTAAAACCTACAACTAATATATATTGATAAAAATGAAAGTAATATAAATACTAATGTGGAGGACATGTTTTGAATACATTCACCCACTGTAAACTAGAGATGCTGAAAATTGAGTAGGTGTAGAGAACATGCTTCCAAAGCATGCCCTTATTGAATCTATGAATTATAAGTACCATAATGAATGAAAGTGGATAACATGATTCCAAAGTATTCCCTAACTAAATATGAAAACTATGAATGTGTTGAAGTCATATCATCATAACATGCCCCCACTGAGTCTAATAGTTGGTGTAAGTACCATATATTATGTGAGTGTGGAAAAAATGCTTATAAAGCATGCCCCCACTATATCTAAAAACTATGAAAAATGTGGAAGCCATGTCACCATGGCATCCCCCACTAATATCCCCACCCCACCTTGAGGTGAGGAAAAATAGTGCATGGTATTTAACTCACCTCAAAAGGATAAGATGACTGTAAATCTATGACTACAACCATGTAGCATATAGAAGAAAACATGTCTAGATAAATGTATCATTAAATCACATACAACCTATGTGATCACATCAAGGCTTAGAAGTAACACGTGAATTTGTTCCATTATTAAGATCAAATTCTTAACTAGTAAAGGGTAATCTAAAGACATTTGGTTTATCTTGAATAAGTGGCTTATGAATAAATGGTTGCTAAATAAATTGTTTCTAAATATATGGTATTAGTATCTATCTATGAAAAAATAATTGCACCATAGGTTGGAACTTCTTTCTCAGAAATGGGTGTTTCTTATTTATTTTCATCATTGAAAACCTATGGGATATAAACTTGAAAAAAATTGCACATTGTATCTTGCTCATTATAAAAATATGTATTTTGATCATTCCATAACATTGTCATTTGGGATTTTTCTTTCGAAATTTCTTTGTGTTGATCATTCTTTGGAATATCTGGTATGTCTTTTAGAGAATTTGGAACATTGAAAACTTGAAAATCATGTGAAGGCTCATCCACCTTTAATGATGTATCATTTAAATCTTGAGATGGACTTGGTAAATATTTTTCCTTTTGTTTTGGAGGTTCTTCTGGTACCCATTTTTTTGTATTTTACATCTTTGATTTGAGAGAATTGATTTTTTGTATCTTTCTTTTCAATGGAAAACAATAATCGGTATGGTTCCCATGCATTCTATGATATGCACAATAATATTTTTATTTTATTATAGTATGCATAGAAGGTAATTTGATCAAATCATTTTTAAACATCTCCCTTAGAATCTCACTTGACCTATTGGGATGCTTTTTTTCACTCATAAAATCATTGTCACTAGGTGACTTTGGTTTTGGTTTCGAAGAATGATTCTTATTAGGCACATAATTGGTATGCAAAGATGTACACACATGGTTTATAGTATAATATTGTGGTTTATTTGTATATGAAATATAATTTTCCAATAAATTGATATTTGAATTTAGGGATTGATTTTGTTGTTGTAACTCTTTTATTAACTTGATCATATTGTCAATTTGATCTTGTAGGGTTTTGTGGTTACCCTCTTTTGTCATAATAGGATGATCCACATTTTAATTTGAAGGGTTTATTGTATTAACCTAGTTATATGGATGATATCTATCACACACCTTAGGGTTAGGAAGAGTAAGCTCAGTTTTATCCATTTGAAATGTCTAAAAATTGATATGAAGATAGGATAAACAAGGGAAACAAATTCCAATGACAATAAATCACTATAGTAAGGACATATCAATTTTATGCTATTGGATTTTTTTTGGAAATTTGAGATAGGTTTTTTTATAAAACCAAGAAATAAAATGAACCCAGAAAAATATGGAAACAAAAGTTCATGTTTGGCATGTAGATCTAAATTTACTAAAAATGCTAAGTTTCTAAATGTGGAAAATCCATACAATATTTTGGAAAACTAAAAGAGTTTTTATCTATATCAACATATTTATGAAAAATTTATAATGAATTTGAATTTTGATATAATTGAATTAGAAATATGCCAAATAATTTTTGAATGCTTCACAAGCAAACCCTAGAAAATTCCATATAAAAAATCATCAATTACGATAAATCAAGAATATTTTTTAAAAATATGAGAGAGGTTTTTGAATAAAATATAATTTTTGATGAATCCTATAAATTAATTTAAACATAAATACACCATTCACCTTGTAATTAAATATTTACTTAAAATGGTAAATTGAAAAAATTGAAAACTTCATACCAAATTTTGGTGAACAAAAAGATATTTTTGCATATAACAATATGATTATAAAATACCTCTAAGGAGTTTTGAAATGAATTTTTTTAGAGGCTAAAATGTGTTGATCAATGAAGAATCCACTTGTAAGAATTTTCACATGAATCCCTTATGAATAGAGGATGTAAAACCCTAAGGTAAAGCTTTTGATCTAAAAATCCATCATAACAAATTGAAACCCTATGAGCCTTGGATGCTCTAGATTAAAAAAATTATATATTCATATGGATCAGGTTCACCTAATGTTTAACCTAATTTGGATAGTAAGTTATCCTACTTGGGTATATATGATTAAGGATATATAAATTATAGGATACAATAGTGAATATTATATATAGTGTGCTAATTAATGTTATAAACTCAAATGTACCATATGCTAAAATTATAAAACTAGAAAAGTCTATTAATGGAAAGTATAGCTATACTAGAAATATAAATGACATAAAAGAGAGTAATTAGTTATTTTTTATGCTAATAGAGTTCTATATATATTACAGGTGGGAGGTAGGTAGGAAAATTGTTCTATATCAATTATCATATTCTATATCTAGTGCCTCTAGCTCTCTAGACTAATGGGTCAGCTTGGGACAGTTATGTTGACATTGGTGTCTAGGTTTGATGATAGTTTCCTATATGAAATATGTGCTCAAATAGGATGTGATCACTTGGATTATTTTTATTTTGGATTTGCCTTTATTTTATTTCATTCTTATTTGGGTAATGGATCATCATTATTGATGAAATGGAAAAACACTAACTTTGCATATTCAATGTGACCTTGGGGAAAATGGGTTAGTAGGCATTATTGACTATTTTAACCACAAGTCAAAATAAATCAACTCCATATAGTATAAAATTTGTATATGGGTATATTAGGGTATTATGGGGTGTGTCATGGTCTTATTTGAGGTCATTTGATATGTCATTATCTTGGTCATAATCATCTTTAGCCCTTTATGTCATTTCATGTCACTTAAGGTCATATTTAGGCCTTTTAATGAGGTTTATATGGTTTACCATGTAATTCAAGGTGTATAAGTATTTCTCAACCTCCTTCATGTTATATCCTTATTATATATGTTAGTCCTAAATGAAAACTTCCAGGTACTACATTAGAATCAAGAAAATAATTAGAAAAGAGGAAATTTTGGTGGTTGTATGGCTCCTAAAAGAGTTGTGGCATGTGTGAAAGGATATGAAATGTCCATTAAACTCCATTGAGCCCAATTATATTTTTTATTAGCTTTAAACACCTAAAAATGGCCTAAAATCATTTCATTCCTCTATCACAATTCTTTGCAGGCTAAAAAGGTCAACCAATTTTGGTTTAGTATGGATAGCAAAAGTTGAACCAAGTCAAATGCTCTTATAGGATGATTATACTCCTTTTCCTATTCAAATCCATAATATTATTTGTAATATTTGTCACTTTTTATTTATGAATCAATTCAAATCCATAATAGTATTTCTAATATTTGTCACTTTTTCTTTATGAACCAATTCTAATAAGTTTACTACTTCTTTCTACTTGTTCATTCCCATACCCTATAGGTTTCCTCATTGTTTGAGCTAATATATACAAACCAAGTACTTTATATGGTATTAAAGAGTGTATATATTCTTCTCAAGAGGATATTAATCCAATTTTTATATGTGATATGAAATAGGAAAGCATGAGTATCTCATATTAGTAGTAAGAGATAATACCACAGTCTGTAAATACTTTCATCAGCTATAAGAGCATGCATCTCAGTTTAACCTTCATATTAATGAAAATTCAAGTTGAAGTGTTGTGTTTCAACCTCTCACTTCATAGTGAGAAACCTATTCTTATGAATTTTTGGTCTCAAAGGATAATAATATGAATAACATAGTCATATATGGTGCCTAGTCAAACTTTCCTACAAGTATTCACCTATAGGCAAGTAAAATGAGGCTTACATAGCTATGGTGATGTAATTAAAGGTTTACAGAGTGTGAGAAGTATCATAAAGTGAAGAAATAATGGAATTAAGCCTTTAAATATTTGTTTTTAAATTTCAATTCTTTGTACATAATATTACACCATATCCTCATAGTTTTATACACCATATGTGCACCTACAGGTGGTCCATGGAGGAGTGAGAAGTTGAAAATGAGGTTTTTTAAAACTTATTTGACCTTAATTTGAGGTCTTGAAACATTAAAGCTGTCATATTGATCATGGTAGAATCATAAGGTAATAAACAATCTTGAATCCATGTTCCTAAGTCAATAAGGTTTCTTCAAGGATTCATTACCTTAAAAACTCCAAAATAAGGACTCTACACTACTTTTGATCCTCTCATGATGGATTATATTGAGGTATAAATTAATTTAAAAAAATTCATCATACAACTTAGGAATAAGGTCAGTAAGATAACATGATAGGATAAGTATTTGGTCCCAAGAGGTGATGTATAGGAGACCCCCATTTTATACATTCTTTCACTGTAGAATTTTAGTGTTCTCTATAGTGTTGAATTTCAAATGACCTTATAGTCAAAGGTAAAATGATAGAAGAATATCTCCATGGAAAGTGACCCTATTGAGGTGATAAGGACACTAGTGACTCAAATAAAATTGAAATGGGTTTATGTATAGGGTCTTAACCTATATCATCAGCTATAGGTGTACCTTTGTCTTCAAAAAGGTCACCTACAGTCTAACTATAGGCACCTATAAGTTCATGATATGAATCTACATATGGGAACCCTAAAAACATGAATATTTTATAGTTGGATATGACTCCAAATATTAAAAATAGACCATATGATGTGTAACATAGGGTCTAAGAGTTTAAATTCAACTGCAAGTTCCCCTTTTGGTCTAAAAATGACATTTATAGTTAGATTGTTGTATGATAATGCATTAGAGCAGGATAGTTTAGGTGTTGACAAGCCATAGGGTATGTGATGGATCTATTTGATCATGAAAGTTATATTAGAGTATTAATCATGATACACACTTCCCATAACACCCTATGGGAATCCCATTTGTCTTTAAAATAGGCACTTACAGTCATACAGTAGATTTGACTAGCCCTAGTCAAGTGAAGAGAATAGAATTGGGAGAGCTAATATAATTTAGGGTGATAGACATGATTAAAACACCTTCACAATAATGTTGATTATACTACATTATGATCATCATAGGGAAACATAGAAAATATGGTTCCAACACATAACCTATAGTTAATACATAGACCTTGTGCATAGTCAATGGGTTTAAGAAGCCTATCTTGAGGGTGTTTGAAGAATTTAAGGATAGATTAGTGTGATCTAGATCTAAAAATTTGTATAGAATTTCCTCAATACATAATTGATCCCCTCATATATTCATCTTGGCTGATATAATAGGGTAATTTCCCTCTATTTTATCTTAACATAGGGCACTCTTAGAAAGTGTAAAATTATAGACAAGGGTAAATAGGTGATAAATAGGTGATTTAGTAAGTGTTGAGACCTTTAATAAGGGTTTATAAAGATGTAATTAATACCCATATAGGTTTTTAAGACCTCATAACCATTAGAAACCACACAGAGTAGTTTTGGACATCAAGGATGTAATCAAGCTTAAGCCTAGACCAAGCCTAAATCCCTAAAGGGGTCCAATATTATTTATAGCACTAGATGAACATTCCAAGTAATTGTATAATCTTAAAAGGGAGAAATAATATTGTTTTTATCTATTTCTTTCCACAAATATCCCACAAGAAAGTCATTATTAGCTCAAATCTATGATAGGGTATGTAGTTACATGCCCAAACTTGATAAGCCATATTTATATGCTCACACTGGTATGGACACTTAGCATTTAATCCCAAGGATTTATGAGGTGTTGGATAAATTCCCTAATAGGCTTCTAGTGTAATTTTTCTAAGGTTTCAATGTTAGGATTTTATGAATAATCCTTAAGACCCAAAACACCCTAAGACCCTCCAAAATCCTTGTTCTTGACCCAATGAGGAAAGGGTGAATAAATATGAATATAGGAGGGATATTATTACCAATAAATTTATTTTTAATTATATATAAATCCCTCAGGTTCCTTCCCATCATTTTTGTTGGTACCCTATTTGTCTAGATAGGGTACAAAATAGGTTTTCTTGATAGATTTAGTGTGTTTTGAAAGATAAAAGGGGATTTAAAGGATGAAAATAAATTTTTAAGGTCAAATGGCACCTAATATAACTCCTAATTTTCATATCTTACTTAAAATAATAACACAAGTATCTTTATAATCACCTTCACTTCTGGCAGTCTATGAAAGACAATGGGAATTAAGAGTGGTCACCAAGTGAGAAGGTGATAAGTCCAATTGGTAGGCCTTTTAAGGTATTAGTTATGTATTTAGGTATAATATTACTATTTATATATGTCACATCACCCATTTCATGTATTTAATTTATAAATTGAAGATCATTTTGGTGCCAAATGTGAAGACAATCCTATGGAACTAGCGATGGTAACTGAAGGCAGTGAGAACACTTATCTAAAAGAGTATCAGTGGTTAGGGACACATAATTATTTTTGGATATTTTTATTAACCCCAATACCATATTTTAAATTTTTAATCTCTCCCGATTATACTTTTGAATTATCAAGAAAGGCCAAATGATGAAGGCAGTTTCTAAGAAGATAGTTGAAGGAACTTATGCCAATTTTGAAGAGTTTTCATGCCTTGGAGTGACATTTCTCCAAAGATAACTTACATGGTATATTTAAAAATTAATTAATATTAAATTTAACTTTATATCATGCTTTTACAAGTGTAATTTTGAACCTTGAGCTCCAGTTCTCTCTCTCTTCTCTCACATTCTATAAATACAAGCCATTTTGGCTCTTGTAGTTTGGTCCATGTCTAGTATGGTGAAGCCCTACTACTTTGATTAATAATATTTTCATTTAATGAATAATTGGAGTTAGTTTTTTGATATATAATTCCTTTATTAAGTGTTTATAATAGTAACAAGTTGAATGATAAGTGTTAATCACCGAGCCTTACATTCATCTTTCTCTCTCATAGTGTGTACAAGTAACTCATTCTCCAACAGGTCACATGGAGTTTATTCAATGTCCTTGTATATCTCCAATTGTATAAAGTTATAATATTCTCTAATATTATACCTCTTACCCCTTTAAATTTGGTAATTTCAATACATATCACCTACATGTTTAAAATATCTAAGTTGAAGTCCCATAGAAGTTTGAAGCCAATTTTGTGAGTAATCTTTCATAATGTAGATAAAATTAGTTTAGTGGATATAATTTTGGTGTATCACCTATTTATATTAGGTAATTTTCATGTTTATTTATATCTCTTTTCACATAAACAATCAGTTATTATAGGTGATAAAAACTTAAAGATCAATCTAGGGAACTAGCCCTTAAACCTAGTGGTTGATCTCTACTATAGGCAACCCATAGGCTTAGAGGTATTTTGGGCTTGCCCAAATATTAGAGTAGGATTTATAAAAATTTAATATGGTGAAATATTTTTTTCTAATATTTATGACACGCTCAATGGGACCACTATCCTAAAGATAACTTGTCAAGGTGATGTTGGTCTTGACAACATCACAGTTGCATATGGTATGTTACTCAGCATTTGGTGACTCCATTCAAGGTAAAATATATTTATAGACCATTTTTTTGTCATATTATTATGCTTATACTTCATTTTAATTACTATTTCATCTTGTATTAATGTTTTAAATCCCATCAATCTACCTCTTCAACCTAAATTTCCTATTGAAGTTCAACATCCTTATCCTATCTTACACTTTGTAGAGCAAGAGGACTTTGCTATCCAAGAATAAAAATAATTAAAAGAATAAATTGAATATAACATGGCTAATAATCATGCCTTCTTATCATTTAACATTAAAAATCTAATCCATCTTGATTTCTATGATGACATTCCCCCTAATGCTATGAATAGTGTTCCTACATTCAATGGTGAAGGCCATGTCACTCCTAGTGAGCACATTAAGGATATATCAAATTTATGTAGTTTTAATAATGTAATTAAGGTATATATTTCCATTATATTCCTTTCCATGTCCCCTAAAGGTAAATCACTTTATTTTTATAGGAATTTTCCTAGTGGTTGCATCACAACTTGGGATGACTTTAGATTATTGCTAACATCAATATTTGAGGACAAGAGTGATCACACTTCACTCATTCACCAAATAAATGTGATCCAAATATCCCCCAAGGAGATAATTCATGATTTTAATGAGATATTCCAAAAGACTTGGTATAGGTTACCTCCTCCCATGAGACCACCTACTAGCTTTGTGTTTCTTACATACTTGAGGGCCATTGGTACTAACATAACCATCATGCTACAATCCATGGGTGGTTTCACCTTACCTAAATCATATGGCCTTAACATTAGAGATAATAATGGCCTCATAAATATTTATAAGTTGCATTCAAAAGTTTCCATGCCTCTACTACCAAATACTTCTACTACTTTTCCAAGTCTTATCCAAGTTCCTAATGTTAATGCCAAGTCAAGGACTGATCCTAACAAGGTAGATGATACCATGGATAAAGATCTAATAATTTAGTTATTAGAAGCTCATCTTAAACAATAAAACATGTAAAAAAATTTGAATCAAAACCCTTATCCCTATCATCAACAATATGGTCAATAATATGGGTAAGGGAGAGGCCAAGGGCAGCCTAATTTTAACAAGCTTGCCAATGCACATAATTATACTTCAAGCTCCAACATAAGAGAAATGGTACCAGTGCATATTAATATAATTCAAGGAGAATATTGGAAACAAGTTCAATTCATAGATGAGAATTAAGGTGGATAACAATCTCTAGTTTCTCAAAGAGGAGTCACTCCTTAACAATCAGTAGATGATGAAGTCCTCATGTAAACAAATTAAAGTTGGTAGCCTCAAGGAGTAAGTTTCACCAATTTCCTATTTAAAGACACTTATGTGCTTAATCAAGGAAATTATATTACATACAATACTATATCAAAGATAAATTCTCTAGGAGATGCTAATGGAGTGCCTACAAGTACAAATATCCTCCTTACAAGGCAATAAAGCATGATTGAGAGCATGGTAGTCCTTACAAATCCTGCATCACCTTCAAGTCAAAATGTTGGAAAGTCTAATAAAAGTTATTCAATACCTTAATTTACAAATACTTCCTTATCTCTAAGCAATTAATAAAAATTAGGTATTTCTACTCTAAACATTTTGGACTCATTGAAGAATGCCAAGACATCCATTTCTCTTTGGTATGTCCTTCACATGCCTAGCCAAAAAGAGCTCTTATAAAAATAGTTATCCACTTTCCATGTTAGTAATACATAATGAATTTATGTTAATAACAATTTTGATCTTATCAATGATCCTAATAACATTGTGGAACCCTATACTAAGTCTAATAAGCCTCTACCCTTCTACCTCAATCTCATTATGGGGGATAAGCTTGTTCATAATTGTATAGTTGATAGTGGAGCTAGCACATCAGTGATTCCCAAAGTTGTAGCTTACAAATTGGGTCTAAAGTATGAACCACATAGTAAGTAGGTGATCTAATTATATGGTAAACCAACCAAGTAAGTATTATTGATCAAAGGGTTGAAGGTTTTCTTGTATGATTGTCCTAGTTTCCCCATCCTCCAAGATATTATGGTTGTTGACTTGCCTTCCCACTTTTCTATTTACCTCTCTAGGGATTTCACATCAAAGATTAGAGGCTACCTCTTAGTTTATTTGTCTTTCTTGGCCTTTAAGATAAGGTATGGATCAAGGGTAACCATTAGGACTCAACCACTTTCTAAATTTCACATTGAACCCTATGTCAAAGCAAGTTCCAATTTAAATTATGTCATCAATGATAAAGAGGATTATATTAATGATGATGGTGCTTACTCCAAGATTTAAGGAATTTTTGATTTGTTTCTTGATGAGTATGGTAAAAATACATATGAACATGATCCTCATTCCCTCATGGAGGAAACTGATTTGGGAGTATATTGCTTACCTATGAGGAAATTTAACATACATTTAGGCCCAAGGGAGAAGAATAATCATGTTGATAGACTAGTTGCTATAGGAGCACAATTTAATACACCAAATTCCATAAAAAAAGAAGGAAAATAATCCCACATTAAGGTCATTATTAGACCTTCCATACCTGATAATTATGTTTCTTAGAAATTATTTAATAGTGACAAACACATTACACATTTATTATTAAATGAAGCTAAGTTCTCCTCAAGAAACTAGAAAAGACTCCAAGAACAATTTGATAATTAGATTATGTAGCTAAGAACAAACAAGATACCTAAAGGCTAGGTGAATTTAGAGAGTATATTTAATGAATATTATCAAGGGTAGAATGAAAAGGTGAGTATGTCTACAAAAAAGGGGAATTATGAAAGGGTCTTGATCTTTAAGGACAAACTCCTCAAACTAGGCAAGGTATGTTCTACATTAGAAAAACAAGCATTTTTTTATTTATGTAGAGAGTTTCATGACATATTTTCTTGGGAATATAAAGACCTCAGAGGTTTTTATCCTATCCTAACACACCACACCACTGAATTGGAATCTTAACTTAAACCGATTAGGCAAAAACAAATACCCATCAACCCTAAGGTTTAATAACTCATAAGGATAGAGCTTACCAAACTCCTTGAATCTAAGAAAATATTTTCTCTCAAGCATTCAACATGGGTATCCAACCTTGTGCCTATTACAAATAATAATGTGGAGATAAGACTTTGTGTAGATTTTATATATCTTAATAGGGTTTCACTCAAAGATCACTATATTTTACCTTGAATGGAGTAGATATTTCAATTTGTTTTAGGTTCTCAATATTTCTCTCTCCTAGATTGATATTATGGTTATAATCATATTTTAGTGAATGGATATGGTTGAGTTCAAGATAGCATTCACTATAAAATGGGGGAATTTTGCTTATAGGAAGATGCCCTTTGGTTTGTCAAATGTTGGTGCTATCTTCCAAAGGGCAACGGACATGGATTTTAAATTTCTAATCAATGATATGTTGTTAGTATATTTAGACGACATAACAGTGTTCTCCAATGATGAAAATAAGCATATGAAACACCTAAGCAAAGTGTTTTAAAGGTGCAGCTAATATGGAGTATCTCTCAACCCTAAAAAGTTCATCTTTGTTATCTATGAAGGTAATCTCTTAGGACATATTTTTTACAAAGATGGTCTAATTATTTATCTTAAAAATATAGAGGCTATTTTAGTCCTATCATTATCCTTACATAAGGAAGGCCTCCAAAGCTTCCTAAGAAAGATAAACTTTGTGAGAAGGTTCATACCTAGTTTTGCATCTTTGGTGAAACCTATCATATCCATACTCAAGAAGAACCAAGTTTTTTCTTGGAATAAGGGGGGTAAGAGTATCTTGTAATCCATCAAGAAAGTAATTGGAAAAGCTCCCACTCTTATGAACCCTAATTTTACTAAAGATTTCATATTTTATTCATTTTATAACCTTGATACTATCTCAGCTATGCTAATGCAACAGAATGACAAAGGTGTGGAATGGCCAATTGCATTATTTATTCAAGGTTTAAAAGATTATAAGGTTAAGTATACATTTTTGGAGAAACAAGTCCTTTATTTTATAAGATAAAGAAGTTTAGGCATATGGTTTAAAATAATATGATTCATATCATGGTCTATCATCATGGCACCAAGGAGTTCATTTTGAGCAAGGACCTTAGTGAAAAGAGGGAAGGGTAGATTACAAAGGTAATTGAATATGATGTTGATATAAAAGTGACAAAGTATGTAAGAGGTAAAGGGATTTGTGAAAACCTAGCTTCAGATACCCATGAGTTAAAAGAGGAAGATTTAGTCAATCATGATTGCTACCAAGCAACTGATTTCATGCGTATAAAAAGTTAGACATAAGATGTCATTAGATTTATTCAAAATGGTGAGTACATTAATGGTTTGATAAGACCCAAAAGGAGGTATTTCATATTGAAATATATCCATTATTATCTTGTAGATGGTGTGATTTTTAGAAGAGATATTAGTGGTTTACTATTGAGATGCATTGACAATGACCAATTTAGAGTGTTAATTAAAAAATTTCATGATGGAAAAGTAGGAGGTCATTTTCCCCAAGAACCACAACTAAAAATATCATGAGGGTAGGATATTATTGGCCTAGCCTCTTCAAATATTATTATGCTTGGGTAAGAAGGTGTGTACAATGTGATTTCTTTGTAGGAAAATAGAAGATTACAGCTCTCCCTTTGAGGCCTATTCAAGTAGATCAACCTTTCATGCAATGGGGTCTTGAATTCATTGACATGATAAATCCCCCATCAAGTAATAATCACAAATGGATACTCATAGTAACTAATTAATTCATAAGGTGTGTTGAGGTAGTGGCATTGAAGGAAGCCAATGAAAATGTTATATTATAGTTCTATGAGAATATTATAACAATGTTTGGAACTCCTTCCACCATTATTTTAGTTAATACACTTATTTTCATGGGTATTAAAACATATAAATAGGCAAATAGAAATGGAATATACTTGATTACATCATCCAACTATTACCGTCAATGTAATGGGTTGGTTGAGTTTACTAACAAGAATTTGATCAGAATCATCAATAAAACCTTGGAGGAAAATAAATGAGCTTGGCACAATAAACTGAAGGTATCCCTATAGGCTAATAGAATAACCCCAAAGAATTCAATAGGGAAGTCTAATTTTGTTCATGTCTATGGGAGAGAATATAGGTTTTCTATATCCAAATATTTTCATGCCTTAGAGTTAACACATCAATGAGAGTTGCTTGAAAACACTCCAATGGATGTGAGGTTGATAGAGTTGATAGAGCTACAAGAGACTAGAGACAATGATCACAAAGCTATGTAACATCACCAAATGATAATGAAGAGGTATTTTGATAGGAATAAAAATCCTAGATTATTCTAATAAGGTGACAAAGTTTTAAAGTGGGATGAAGATAGGGAAAATCTATGAAGACATACCAAATTTGACACCTTATGGAGTGGACCATATATCATCGTCAAATATAAACAAAGTAACTCATTTCAATTAGAAATAATGAGTATGGAAGAGTTTCCTATCCCTATAAATGTTACTCATTTAGAGCCTTGATATTGATGATATGAAGGTTAATATTGTAAATACTAGAGCAAGTGTGTGTCTTTGCTTTTGTTGTGTGAGTGTTACCTAAGTGTTCTTGAGAATACATGTGTGTTTTCTTAGGTGTGTGATTTTATGTCTTCATTTATTTTTTGGTGTGTTTTAAAAATAAATTTAGTGTCTGACTTATGTATAGGTGACTCCATGTGCCAATGGATTAGAATAGGATATCTTGGAAGAGTTTGCTTGCCGCCCCTAGGAAATCACCAAGAATGTTGACTATTTTGACCATAAGTCAAAATAAGTCAACCCCATATAGTTAAAAACTTTTATAGGGGTATATTAGGGTCTTATAAGGTGTTTCATGGCCTTATTTTAGGTCATTTAATATGCCATTATCTTGTTCATATTCATCTTTAGCCCTTCATGTCATTTCATGTCACTTAAAGTCATATTTAGGCATTATAATGAGGTTTGTATGGTTTACCATGTAATTTAAGGTGTCCAAGTGTTTCTAAACATCCTTAATGCCATATCCTTGTCAAATATGTCATTCCCAACTAAAAAATTATAGATGTTATGTTGGAATCAAGAAAATAGTTGGAAAAAGAGGAAGTTTTGGTAGTTGTATGGCTCCTATAGGAGTTGTGGCACATATGGAAGAATATGAAATATCACTTCAGTGCCCATAAGCCCACTTATAAATTTTATTAGCTTTGAAACACCTAAAAAGGTCCAAAAACCATTTTATTCCTTCATCACTCTTCTTTGCATGCTAGAAAGGTCAATCGATTTTGGTTCAGTATGGATAGCAGAAGTTGAACTACATTAAATTCTCTTATAGGATGATATTACTCCTTATCCTTTTCAAATACATAATAGGAGTTATAATATTGGTCACTTATGTTTTATGAATAAATTCTAAGAATTTTATTGCTTCTTTTTACTTTTTCATTCCCATATCCTGTAGGTTTCTTCATTGTTTGAGTTAATCCGTACAAATTAGGTACTTCACCTAGTGTTAGAAAGTGTATGAAATAAAAAATGCATCATGTCTATAAATTTATCTTATCTTGGAGAAGATAGAGCATACCTACACTTTTGATTGGGACTACATTTTTTAAGTAGGATCATGACCAATATGGGGATCCACTAGACCCAATTAGGGGATCACTTGTCACAATACATTATGTGAGGTAGGGTTACAAAACCTACAATCTAATATAATCATGTAATAACCCTAGAATATTCCTAAGGTTTAATATTAACCTATTCTAATAAACAAGAAATTAAATCTGATCTAGTGCACACTAAAGCTTATGGCACAAAGTAGGGGTTAGAAATAAAACAAAAAACTAAACTAAACATGCATCAAAGACATATACTCACGTCAATGTATAAAAAATCCTAATACATGGGAATAGAAGCACAACTATGTTATCTATCTACTCTTACAAAGGAGAAATAAATTTAGGAATACTTACCTTGAAGATGAACCCATCAAGCCTTAACCTCTCCCTTAGCCAAGGTTCTTCACAAGATATTATTATGGCATGTAAGGATAAAAAAGAAAAATTATCTCTAGGCTACACAACCTATTTATGCATCCAACAGACTTCTTCACAAGACAAGATTTGCATCTCCAAAGAAAGTATAAAACCCCAACCTTTATTCCTCAAGTATAATGGTCAACAAGTAGATGTTCATTTGCACTTATTCTTGTCCACTTATATTATTACAAATGGTTGTAAATGAAATTTTATATATATATATATATAGGTAGGTAGATCTTTCCCTAAATTCTTCCAAAAATATCGATTATACAGGGTCGACCCAATCGACCCTATATGTTTTTGGGGATAAATCACTAGGTTTGAGTTAGGTCAACTGAAAGGCTAACAAACTAAAAAGTGAAAAATACCCCTAAACTGTATAGAGTCAACCCAGTTGACCTAGTATAGCTGACTATCCAAAAGAGTGTTAAGGCAAGAAAAAGAGGGACAAAGCATGACAATGATAAAAATGGGTAAGACTGAGAAGAACAAGCTTAGGGTAAATGGTTTTAGGATAAAAGTGTGTAGATGAAAAGTGGTAAAAGGGATAATAATATTATGAAGCACCAATGGTCTACCCACCCCTTTCTTGTTTTACCCCTTAAGGCATACAATCATAGAGATTGAGACTCGATAGGTTCTTGAAAGATACAAAGTGTCAGTAATCAATAAAAAGTTTGAAAATATGATGTGTATACATATGCCCCAATAGAAGCTCATCGCATGTGACATAAGAACAACATGGTATGGTGCTTCAAGAAATAAAACAAGATAACACACAAAATTGATGCTAAGTAAAGTGTAATGAGCAAAAAATAATATAAATGAAAGGATAGAATTGAAAAATGCATACCTTTACTTACCTCAGTGTTGTAGATAAATAATTATATTTCAAGAAAAATTGAAGGCATCTAATGTGAATAATAATAGGTGAACCTGTAGAAGTTAGTGCAAAAAATAGCCAAAAATTGAAAATTTTGGAAAATAGGCATATATTAATATAAAATAATCTTTACATCATCATGAATCCAATGCATTTTATGGTTTGAAAAATGGATAAGTAAAAACAAAGATATAGATAAAACAAGAAATCTACCTGAAAAATAATTGAAATTTTGGAATTATTGAAAAGTGTTTTTAAATATCAGAAAAGACAAGTCATTTGTTATTTTGACTTGTGAAGGAGAGAAAAAAGAGCTCTAGATATCAAAAAAGATATGATGGTGAGAAGATTACAAGCTAGATGAGAGGGACACCTAGAGGCAGTAATGGATGTACCATAGGTATGCAACTATGAATCTCACACCAATTTTTGAAATTTGTAGTGAATTAAGTGTATTTTCAATAATTTTGAATTTTTAGCATTTTTAGATGTCAAAATGAGACAAAATTAGATTATAGGGGTAGAAAATATAAAGATGGGAAATAGGTTTAGAGGAATTAGGAAGAAAGAAAGAAAATGCACTTTTTTAGGAAAATACAAGGGGTTGGCAAGCAAAATGAATTGGGTCGACTCAATAGACCCAATAGACTAAAACTAGGTAGAATCCATATTTTTAATCCAATAAGTATGGGTCAACCCTATATATTTTGTAGGATACCAACCCAATGTAGTTTTAAAACTAATTTGAAAGGTCTAAAATGATAATATAACATCAATAAGGGGAAAATAAGAGGTTTGACTAAGATTTTAGAGTTAACCAAGGCAAAAATAGGGAAATTTTGGTCAAATTAGTTTGACTAAAGAACCAGAATAAGCATAAAAAAGCATGTAAAAGGCCAAAAGAGGTATAAAATGGCCCAAAATGACCAAAGGAGGGAAAGAAGGATTGAGTAGGCTATAAATAAGGTAAACTAAATAAAAATGAATAAGTTTAAAAGCAAATAGTCTTGTTTTTTATTTAAAAATGTAAAAAGAATGTATTGTGACTATACATGACATGAAGGAACTGATACATCCTTTATTTATTTTTGTTGAAAAGATGATGGAGGTTCTAGAGATTTGTGGATGTGTCCTAGTTACCAACATTATTGGAGTGATTATCAGATGGAGATAGGGCTAGACAAGTATCCATAAGTCTAGGAGGCATAGTTGATATGTGAAGGATCCCCATGAATGTTGATCTATTAGTCATTATCCTTAGTTTTTAGGAATGATTGACTAACACCTTTATATGGGAGGTGGATGGGGTTATGATAGAAGTGGCCATCAAACTAGAGGATGTCCATGCCATCCTCGAGTTTCCCATAGCAAGAGCATTGGTAATTGTAGGGATACTGAATATCATACAAGAGAGGAGAGCCTTAGCCATGTGGGCTAATGGCTTAGAGATGAAATTGGGAGGATGGAGAGTTAGTATGGATGATGTATATACATCACATATTTTATATATCTAGAAATCTATGATAGGGCTTATGACACTATAAGAGCTATGTCATAATTCACATTGCAAGGTACCAATTTTCTTGGTAGCTTAAGCAAGATGATGTTGGAGGAGTGATTTCTATATGATCTAGGATCTATCATCTAGGTCTAGTTCATACATGCTCTGTATGAGATGTTGGTTAGAGGAAAAAATACCATGGGATTGATTTATTACTAATAGCTTAGATATATGAGAGGTTTCCTATGTATCGATTGACTGGGCTACCCCATGTGGTCAATGATAGGTTTTCTTGAGTGCAAAGATGGAGATAAGACTAGGTAGCATGGGTCATACCCTATGTGTCAATATTATATTTAGTGAGATGCACAAACATAGTGTGGTATCCATATGAGAACATAATAACTACATAGGTGAGCTAGCACATATTACACTAGTGACAGTGAGGATATAGGTGGTTAGACACTACACATGGTAGAGAGAGCCACATCCAGTGGTACAAGTACTAGGATAAATTGGCCTACCTCATCTAAAAACACTAATACTAATGATTGATTAGTGGGATTAACATGTGAGAGAGCCATGAGGGAGGAGAGGACTAAGACTACTGATAGTGAGACTAAAACTCAGACCATATCATGAATGGCCATGGACTAATCAAGCATAATAGGGAGCAAAGCAAGAGGATAGGGAGGCAAAGGTAGAGATACCAGATGTACCACTAGTAATTCCATAATAGGATAAGTTATGACCACCAAGGACATGATGGTGATAGAGGTAGCAAGAGATATCAAAGATTGATAACATCCTTAATGAGCTAGTAGAGGAGCTAGAGGAGGGATAGATGATAGATATACCACTCAGACACAAGCTAAGATGGATGCAAGCTATGATATAGGGATTTGAGCTAAGGAGGTGGTCTATATATGAGTTACCAAGAGGCCACATTTATGGGGATACTATGTTAGGTGGTTGCACAGATGGTGAGACCATAGTAGTTGAGATAGAGATATGTAAGAAAAGATGGTTAAATTAATGCTTTAAGTTTTTATTTGGAAGTAGAGATAGATATTTTTAGATATAACATTGACCTAATATCCATTTTGTGTGACTTTATAGGTGTATATGAGGATGTATAGGAGATATAGGGGGTCCCAAGTGAGGGGAGCACTCCATGACTTATTAGATGAGATTTTGTAGCCATATGACCCTACTACATTGGAGGACCCCAGCATAACATTTGTGTTAACTCATGCGAGCTAGTTTAGACTAGGTAGGGAGTAGCAAGATAAATATAGGCATAGAGATAGGATGCAACCACTAGAAGCGATGGGTGCAAGTGAGATATGGTCATGTTAAGCCCTAGCTAAGGATATAACTATGCATCTAGCCATAGTGATGTAGATGATAGAGATTTGAACCCAATTGATGTATTCATAGGTGTAGGTAGCGCACGTATAGGGATAGGTAGAGAGACTAAGATCCTAGATAGCCTCTTTATAGCATATTATTCATAGGAGTTAGATCAAGGTCTTAATAGGTATCATGGCTAGGCCATGAGATAGATACAATGGATCCCAACTGTAGAACTAGAGCATTGTATATGGTTGTATTTGTTGTATCAAATTCATGAGATATATATATGGATAATTTTGGCATATCAATGTTGATTATGTAAGTTGTCATTATGGTTGTTTATTATGGTCGCGGTTGTGGATGATTTGGATATATTTCTTTATAGCACATGTATTTTAGCTTTGTTGTATATACTATAGGAAATATATGAGATGTGGTTTCTTTTCCAGCATTATGTAGGACACATGCATGGTTAAAAATAAATAGGCAAAAAGGACTTGGAAAAATATAATCAATGAATAAAATTTAATACACACTATTTCAAGTTGGGAAATGTTTAATAACAAGAAATTACTAAGTATAAAAAACCAAGAAATAGTAAACAAGATGGCAAAAAGGGATTTGTTTTTAAACTAAAGTGAAAGATTTCTGCACCAAATTAAAATAAGTAAAATCATACTAATTCATGTTATTAAGTATGACAACAATGAAATAAAATGGAAGGTATGTAAAAGGGAACAAATGGGATAAAAAAATTAGTTAATGCAATAAATTATACTAAATCATGATAGGATAAAAGCAAAACAAAATTGACAAAATATTTGTCTTAAATTGATCACACTAATTCAAGCTAAGAAGTATGAAAAATTAAATAAATGGTTGTATTCTTACATGCATTTTTAAAATAATAAGATAAAAGTGAAAGATAAATGAATTAATTATAAAACACATTAAATCAATATGGGAAGCATGTCAATGATATATAACTTCATAATAAACTGAATCTTATCTCATATTTAACACATGTAATTTTAGATTGTGACTTGGGTATTATAAAATTTTGTGAGGAACATCAGGTCCTATCCACGGTCTTAAAAATAAACTCATAAAGAAAACACCACTAGGGTGGAATAAATAGGAAAATTTATGTCATCAAGGATGTGGGTAATATGAAGGAAAATATGGTAATTTGTGAGGGACATCATGTCCTATCTGTGGTCTTACAAAGAAACTAACAAATGAAATCCCAAGGGGAGTGATCAGAAGACAAAACAATATTTCTCAATAGGAAATATGAGGGATATATTGAATGAAAAATGGAATGTAAAAAACAAGACTTAGGTGTCTTATGAGAAGACCTTAGGAGACAGGAGGCATACTAAGGACATGAGAAGATACTAAGTGACTAATAGTCATCTATATTCAAAGGAAACATGTTCGCTATAAACACGAAGCTTTGTAGGAAAATAAGTTTGCTACTAAGATCAAATCATGAAGGTAGATTGGTATAAGAAAAATTAAAATGGACCTACCTTCCCATGACATGTTCCCCATTCTTTAGGACCCCTTACAGAGCCATCTATTTACTGTAAATATTGGGTACTTGCATGAGAAAGTAGGTAGCACTAAAAGATTTTTTTAATTCCCCTCTTCTAATTTACTAGCCTACCATACCCCAAATTACCTTTGCTCTATTGTGAGGCCAACTATGGAGTTTAATATTTGACTAGAAGAAGAAGATGTGCTTTGAATCTCATATTTTAATTTGATTTGACTTTTAAGAATAATTTTGCCTTTTGTATCATTTCATTTTGTTTAAATGATTTGGATTTTAAATGTTTATGGCTTTTTAAGATTCCTCCTCCATATGGATTTGGAATCACCAAACATGAGAGATGTATTGATACACATAAATGAGTTGTAGGCTAAGGCTAAAATAATCCAAGTAATCAAAGACAAAGACTAACTAGGAAACTTTGGCTCGATAATGAATTAGCATATGATCTCAATTCTCAACCATGTATTAGCTTATTTTGTGGAAAAGGAAGAAGGAAAAGAGGAAATCCAAAAAGATTGTTTACTAACTTATCACATGGTAAAAGGGAGACAATGACCAAAGGAAATAGGGTTTGTATAACCAAGTCACAATGATAATTAACCATGAAAAATGGAGATAAGAAAGAAAATAATCATGAAGAGGAAAGAAATATTTTTGAGAAAAACTCAATCAAGAGAGAGAAATAAATGATAAATAAAGATAATCATATGTGAAATATAAATGATAAGATAAGAAAGATATAGCACAACAAGTAAAATCACCATATATGATAAAGAAAAGTTTGACACATTGTCAAATGATATAGCAGATAGATAAAGATAAGATTGAAGCACATTTCCAACCCAAATAATAATATTAAATCACCATGAATGTGCTCATAAATACTAATAAATCTATCCACACACATTATCCAAGACATTGCATAAATATCCATGAATCTAGAGATAAACTGATGTTAATTTCTCATCAATATTCAATGAATATTGGGCAAATACTTCTCTTATAATCTCCTCCATAGAAAAAGTAATAATGCTCGATGGATTATGTTAAGGATGGAAATTAGGCAAGGGATGGTAAAGATAATGCATGGGAGTAGGCTCTATGGGAGATATAGAAATCACTAGTGGAGAAGGATCCATGAATGAGGAAAGGTCCATGAGTGAAGGAATCATGGGTGGTGACACAAATGATGGTGAAGGGACCATAAGAGGTGGGGACCATGGGAGAAGAAGGAGGAGCCTTATTATGGGCAAAACCTATGGGAGGAGTGGTATAAGGTCTAGGAATGGCTATAATGTGATCCTTAATATGTTGTTTAAGGATGTGATAATGATCGGTATGATGGGTACCACATAGATGTGATAGACAATATACCTCACCATACTTGGGTAGATATATAGGGAGTACCTTTGGGGGAGGTATGGCTTTGTATGATGATGGGGAATAAAGATACAAGTTATCAATATATTGTCACAACTTACAATAATGGGTGGAAGAATTATTATCTATCCCATGGAAGCAGCAGATATGCTTATGAGTGATTTTAGTAGATGCACTCATGGAAGGAGGTGTAATAGGAGTGGAAGAAGAGGTAAAAGGCTCATCAACCCATTTGGTTGGAAATGATTCCATCTTAGACAAATGAATCAAACCATCACCAAGCGAGTGTGATGATGAGGAATGAATAGAACTAGGTTCAACAAAAGGAGAAATAGAATCAAAAATAGGGGTAGGCTCAACAATAATAGGAGTAGAAATAGGCTCAGTTATAACAATCTCTACTATAAGAGGAATGAGATCTATAGAAGGTCTAAGGAGAGTCACACTAACCTCAAGGTTAAACCAACTATAAGGGTCGAGGTACCTATAAAAATGGCAAGGCCCAATCATAGCATGATCTATTAGCAAGTCCTATGTGGCTCCTCAGAAACTAAAGGTGTCGATTCCATCTCCACCCTACAATAAAGGGGAAAAATACAAAAATCATGAACTATAAGTGAAGGAAAATAATGAGATGCATGAAAACAATCAAGTAAAGAATAATGATAATGGACAATCTTGACATCATGAGCTTGTATAAAACCACCTAACAATGGATCATCTAAATAATATCCATCATCATAATATGGGTTGTGAAGGTAAATAACACAAGTAGGGATGACCTTATCATCTAATAAATTATGGTAAATAGAATTCCTAGTCCTTATCAAGTCTATGGGAATGTTATCATAAGGAGGCTTACGAGAGTGAGTTTAAGGAAGCAGGAAGCTATGAGATGAGATGAGTTTAGAGATCAAAATTTTTGATCTTTAAGTTAATCTCATCATGTTCATCATCAGAATCTAAGAGGTTAGGAGAAATGTTACCAATGAGCTCAGGATACCCACTATAACCTCAGGTTGAATTAATAGTAAACTTGAGATATTGAGACTCATGGAATGGAATGCTTTGAAAATGCTCAAGAGTAGGAATCTTGAAGACACCATGATCTTGGATTTGTTAAAAATTTCAAGGGTTAGTTTCACCTTGAATCTTATAAATGGCTCCATTATGAGGGAATTCAATGCATTAGTATGTGGAAGAAGTAATGGCCCTCATACGGTGATTCCATGAACTACCAAGCAAGATATTATAAGAAAGGGGAAAGTTAAATATCATCACCTTAACATGAATGGTGATAGGTGGGATGGTAATGGGAAGCTACACATAACCTAGAGGAGGCATTTTCCTTCTATCATATCTTTGGCAAGTGTTGTGTGTAGACTTGAGATTGCATTTTGAATACCTAAATGTCTTAATGAAATTGAGAGAAGCAACACACGTGCTAGAACCCTCATTAATAAATACATGCATAACTTGGATATTACCTATTTGGATGCTAATAAATAAGGGAGGATCATCCACATGAATCAGAATCTTATCAAGAATCATAGAGGCTATAGGAAATTTTAAAGAAAGAGAAGTGTCTAAAGTTTCATCAACATTGATAGACATCTCTTCACATTGTTGTAATATACTATCCTTGGATCCAGGGAAAGTTGCCTCCCATCCTACCAAGGGAGGATGAGGGGCATTCTTCTCAAATAGTAGTTACATAAGATGATTTTTATGATGTGGATAAGTCCTCATAAGCTCAAGGAATAGAATTTTGGGATGGGAGATTAGTGAGATTCACAATGGGATCCCACTCATCATAACCCATAAGAATGTTGATAAATATAGGTGCATAATGGTTAAGAAGGTTTTTAGAAGGATGAACTATAGTGCATTAAAATTTATGTTGATAAGAAGAATAAGTTTTATAACAAGGTTATAAATTATGTTGTGATGATGAAGTAGTTGGTTTGAGTTGATTTAGAGAAATGGTAGAATAAGTGTTAGTAGAAGCTTGGTTATCATTAGTATTTTAAGATGATGAAAGAGTGGTAGAAATATAATGGGAAGTGTTATCCAATGGAGAATCATAAATCAGATCATCAAAGGTTATAATATCTTCTTACCCCAACTCATTTAAATGAGTTGGAGAAGAATCTTAGATAACATGATATGTTTGAGATGGAGTGTAGATAGGCTTTAAATCAATGAAAGCTACTACCCTTCACATATTAGTCATGATAACCACATTCTCTTTGGAAATGGGGTCAACACGACTTTCTACATTATTATTGGAAGGGGTGGGCTTGTCTTGGGTGTCTTGAATTAGTTGATAATTAGGGAGAGGGTCTTTTTAGATAACCAAATGAACATTTGCTTGATTCAAGGCTTGAGTTTTGTCATGTGTTTTATGGTCTTTGAGATCATTCTCATAAACTTTTTGATGTATGTGATTGATGTAATCATGATCAAAATTAGGACCAAGAAGAAAATCCATAGCTAAATTATGAATTTGTCTACAAGTCTCATGAAAATGACTCCAACTAGCATGAAACCAACAAAACTTGTTATGATCATACCAAGATTTCATAGGATGAGTAGGGTCAAGCTCTCATGGAAGAGGCCTAGGTAGACACTTAAATAATTTATCTGAGGATAGAGTTTTGTGAACATTGATGTTATTTAGTGAAGAAACATAAGGATTAGTATATTGTTGATAAGGGGGAGATGGTTCTAAAGATTGGTTAGGAATTATAGCTTGAATATTTTGAATGATGTCATAAAAATTTATAACACCATCATTAGTAATATTATAGTTTTTGTTCTTTAGTATTAGATGAGAACCTGTAGAAGGTTGGGGTGGCTTGAATTGATGCATTAGGAAATATTGAAATTTAGATTGGTCAATAGCCTCCCCTAAGGTACATGGAGAGAGAGTGCAGACTTGATATTGTAATTTTAGAAAGAGGGCATTGGTAAAAAGATTGAAAATATTGTCATTGACCATGTTATGTTCACATTTATTTGACAAAGTCTTCCATCTTTTAACAAAGTCTTGAATGATTTAATTTTCATTTTGTTTCCAATTTATGAAATGGGCTAAAGTGTTTTTGATAAGATCACTAGTTTATAATTCTTGCACTAAAGCATTCACTAAATTCTTTGAACTAGTAATGAAATGTGGTCAATGTTGATTATACTAATCCAAAAAATCACCTTTGAGGGTTTTGTCAAGGAGATTGGTAGCAGAAAATGTGTTTAATTTGACCCAATCCTTATAAATATTTCTAAATTTTTTAATATGAAGGGTAGGATCAATTGGTCCATTATAAGAAATTATAGGTGTTATACCTCCTATGTCAATGTTAGTAATTTGAGTAGTGAGAGGCTCATTTTTTAGATGCTTCATGGTTTTGTTAATTAAATGAGGTTAATTAATGATATTTCCTTGAGAATATTGAATATGTGGGGGAAAATTTTGGTTATGTGTGCCCCAATCCATTGGTTGTGGATGATATTGAAGGTGGAGAAGGTGGTTTTGCATTCTTATTATTTGATTTGTGTTGTGATCTTGAAATGTATTCATTTGATTGAGAGTTTAAAACAAAAGTTGATGTGCTTAATTATAATTAATAGAAGTATTAGGGTTGGAATTAGTGTTAGTATTAGTGGCTTGGGTACCACTATTGGTGTTGATAGGAGCTTGAGAAGAATTATGACAGTGTGATGAACTAGTGGTAAAATTTGCTTGTGTAGAAAAATATGGGAGAGGAAGAAGCACTAGAAGCATTATTACCTTGGGTAGAAAATGAAGCACTACTATATGGATTAAGGATAGTGGATCATAAGAGAGGTCCACTATATGTAGAACCTACCATGTTAGTTGAGATACTAGGCATGGATGTGGAAGAAGTTAGAGAATAAGAGGTCATGCTTGAGAAGGGGTCATAATCAAAGGAAGAGGTTGAGAATCATAGAAATTAGTACCCCACAAATCTAGTTGATAATGTAGGAGTAGGTGAAATAGACTCTTCAACTTGACCACTAATCATAAGATTGTAAATGGTAAAAGGATCATTTCCTCAATGTTGAGGAAATTCAGAGATGAAAAGCATTTTTAGAGTATACTCTAACTTAGTTTTGTCATCTAAGAAAAGAGGATAAGTTATTCTAAAAATATATATTAAGAGGGGTCCCATAGTTTATTGTATGAGTGGCAATATGAGCATTACTAACATCCAAGAGAGGATCCCTATTCTATCTATGGGAGACCTTATGAGGATTGGTAAAGTTCATCATATCTGTTGACTGTAACTTAGTGTCACTATCAAGCAGAAAGTTCATGATGAAGTTAAAGGAAGAAATATGAGAAAGTAAAGAACCAAGAAGTGACTAAAGTAGTACATGACCAACTAAGTTGACCTAGCATAGAAATTGGGACTATAAAATAGTACAAGGTTGATTGGGTCAATCTAGTACAATGAATAGGAGATAGAAAAAGAGATAAAAGGCATTGTATATGGTATAGGATCAATTAGGTAGATCATTTATAGTACACAAAGGTTTTAAAAAGGTAAAAGGTTGATTGGGTTAACCTAATATAGCAGACAGGAAAGAAAAGAAAGGTTATAACAAGTTGTGAAATAAAATAAGACAATTTTTGTAGCTAATATAGGAAAGTAAGAACTAAAGGAACAAATAGTCAATTGGATCAATGTTGACCAATCCAATTGAAGAACACAATATAAAACCTTGCATTAATGTTGGATAATGCAAGCTTTTACACACATAATTGAGTAAAGAGCAAGAAATCAACTTGAAAATTAAACAGCTAACTAATTGGTCAACCTAATAAGTTTATTAGATTATTAAGAATATGAATTTAAATGTGATGGGAAGTTGGTTATAAGCAAGGAGCTAAATAGCAATCTAAGGATGGTTTTAGGTAGTTTGGGATGAAAGAGATTATAATGGAAATAGTACAAGCTTGGTATTGGGGCTTGCCCCCTCACTTCACACACCATAGTGATAAGGGTGTCAAGTGCTTATCCAAAATATACCATTAACCACACTTTATACTTGACCAAAGTATCAAGTCAGCTTCCCCCTTGGTGATGAAATCCAAGTAGGTTGGCCTTGGGTAGACAAATGTTAAAATGCTTGTTTATATTTTGTAATTTGGTTGTGTGTGCATAAAATATAAATAGTGAAACTAAAAAATTAATTTAAAAACTACCTAATTAGACTATATGATCTATTCTAAGCATGCCAACAATAAGAAAAGAAAGGTGTGAACTAATTACTATCATATAGAGATTAATTCCAACTTGAAACAAGGTATAGTGTTGATACTATATGCATAAAATATAGAATAGGGTCAACAAGGTCAAATCTATATTACAAAAGAAAGGTCTAAAAATGAACACGATTGGCTAGCATTGACCCAATTATTCAGGCAGCATATAGAATATAGAATTGGGTCGATATTGTCAATCTAATTGACTATGTAGGGATAGTTTTGAAGATTTCAAACTATTAAAGGAAAGATAGAAAATAAAGAGATAGAGAGATAGATAGAAAGGAACCTTGGTGGATCAAATATGATGAGAATAAATATTTCTAGTCAAGAACCTTGGAATATGATTTAAAACTCTACTAATTGGGTTGATTAGGTTGATCAAGCTTTGTAGAATCTTATTGCTAAGTGTATGGAATGTATAGGGTTGACTAAGTCAGCCTAGTAGCTGAATCTAGATACCTAGAAGTGTACAGGGTTGACAAGATTGACCTAGTAGTCTGAATTGGAAGTTTGGAAGTCTAGAAACTTGTATTGGGTCATTTGAGCTGATCTAATTGCATGTTATTAAAAACATGCACATAGAGATTTAAACTAGGTTGATAGAGTTGATCTAGTATGATAGATATATGATAAAAATAATGATAAAAAGAATGAAATAAGTGAAATAAATCCTATAATGGTTAGTTTTACGTTAGGTTCACTAGAATGTATGCAATTAGAAATGCATCATGTCTATAAATCGACCATGGCTCAAAGAAGATAGAGCATACCTACACTTTTTATTGGGAATACATTTTTTAAATGGGATCATGACCAATATGGGGATATTATAGGCCTGATTAGGGGATCACTTGTCATAATACACCATGTGAGGTAGGGTTCCAAAGCCTAAAGTATAACACAATCAGGTAATAACCCTAAAAGAGTCCTAAGGTTTAATATTCACCTATTCTAATAAATAAGAAATTAAATCTAATTTAGTGCACATCAAAGCTTATGGCACAAAGTGGGAGTTAGAAACAAAACAAAGAACTAAACTAAACATGCATAGAATACATATGCTCATGTTAATGTATACAAAATCCTAATACATGGGAATAAAATCACAATTACATTATCTATCTACTCTTATAAAGGATAAATAAAGTTAGGAATACTTACCTTTAATTTGAACCCACTAAGCCTCAATCTTTCCCTTGGCCAAAGTGATTCATAAGAGATTGTTGTGTTATGTAAGTATAATAAATACAAATCATCTCTAGGCTACATAACCTATATATGCATCAAAAGACTTCTCCATAAGGAAAAATCCATATCTCCAAATAAATATGGAAACCTAAGCTTTATTTCTCAAGTATAATGGTTAATAAGTATATTTTTATTTGTACTTATCCTTCTTTACTTCTACTCTTACAAATGGTTAGAAATGAACTTGTATATATAAGTAGATCTTTCCCTAAATCCTCCCAAAAATGTTGGTTATACAAGGTCAACCCAGTCGACCCTATATGTTTTTGGGGATAATTCACTAGGTTTGAGCTAGATTGACTGAAAGGCTAACAAACCCAAAAAGTGAAAAATACCCCTAAACTTTACAAGGTTGACCTAGTCAACCTAATACAGCTGACTATCTAAAAGGGTGTTGAGGCAAGAAAAGGAGGGATAAACAATGACAATGATAAGAATGGGTAGGATTGAGAAGAATAAGCTTAAGAAAAATGGTTTTAGGAGACAAGTGTGTATATGGAAAGTGGAAAAAGGGATAACAATATTATGAAGCACCAATGGTCTACCCACCCCTTTCCTGGTACACCCCTTAAGGCATGCACTTATAGAGATTAAGACTTGATAGGTTCCTGCAAGATACAAAGTGTCAGTAATCAATAAAATTTTTGAAAATATTATGTGTATACAAAGAGTGTAGACATTCTTCTCAGGTGGTTTTTAATCCAATTTGCACATGTGGATGAAAGTGGAAAGCACAAATAGCTCATATTGCTACTAAGAGACAATATCATATTCTATAGATAGTTTCATTAGTTACATGAGCGTGCATCTCATTTTGACATTCATATAAATGAAAATGCAATTTGACATGTGTTTTAAACTCTCACTTCATAGTGAGAAACCTCTTCTTGTGGAGGTTTTGTCTTAAAGTCTAATGATATGAAGAACACAATCATATAAGGTGCACATTCAAACTTTCCTACAATTATTCACCTACAAGTAGGTAAAAGGAGGTTTACACAGATATGGTGATGTAATGAAAGGTTTCCAAAGTGTGAGAAGTATCATAAAGTTGAATTAATAGTGGAATTGAGCCTTCAAATAGTTGGTTATAGAGCCCAAATCTTTGCACACAATATTACATCATATCCTCATAGTTTCATACACTGTATGTGCACCTATAGGTGGTGCATAAAGGAGTGAGCATTTGAAAATGAGATTATTTGAAACTTGTTGGATCTTTATTTGAGGTATTGAAGCATTGAATGTGTCATATTTATTATGGTAGAATCATAAGGTAACAAAAAATATTTAATCCATGATCCTAAGTCAAGAAGGTTTATTCAAGGATTCATTACCTAAAAAACTCTAAAATAGAGACTTTGCACTACTTTTGATCCTCTCATGATGGATTATCTTGAGGTATAAACTAGTTTAAAAAATTTCATCATATAGCCCAAGCATAAGGGCTATAGTAAGATAACATGATAGGATAATTTTTTGGTCCCAAGAGGTGATATAGAGGACGCCCCCATTTTATACATTATTTCACTGTAGAATGTTAGTATTCTCTAAAACATTTTGAATTTCAAATGACCTTATGGTCCAACGTAGAATGATAGAAGCATATCTCCATATAAAGTGACCCTATTGAGGTGATAAGGACACTAGTGGCTCAAATAAAATTTAAATTGGTTTAAGTATAAGGTCTTGACCTATGCCATCACCTAAAATTGTACCAAAAGGTCACCTACAGTCTGCCTATAGGCAACTACAAGTTCATGATATGAACCTAGAGACAGGAACCCTAAAAACATGAATACTTTCCAATTGGATTTGACTCCAAATAATTAAAATATACCCTATGATGTGTAACATAGGGTCTAATAGTTTAAATTCAACTACAATTTCCCCTTTTGGTCTCAAAATGACATCTATAATTGGACTGCAGTATGATAGTGCATTGGAGCATGATAGTTTAGGTGTTGATAATACCTAGGGTATATGATGGATCTATTTGATCATTAAAGTGAGATAATATTATTTATATAAAACTTAATAATGATTCATACTTCCCATAACACCTTATATTTATCTTTTTTTCTTGAAAATAGACAGTTATAGTCATACAGTAGATTTGACTTGGCCTAGTCAAGTGAAGAGAAGAGAATTGGGAGAGATAATATAAGTTAGGGTGATATACATGATTATAATTACTTAAAAATAATTTTTATTATACTACATGATGATCATCATAGGTAAACATAGTAAATAGGGTTCCTACTCATAACATGTAGTTAATACACAGACCTTATGCATAGTCAGTGAGTTTAAGAAGCCTATTTTAAGGGTGTTAGAAGAATTGAAGGACCTATTAGTGTTATATAGATATAAAAATTTGTAAATAATGTCATAAATACCTACTTTATCCCCTAATATATTCATCTTACCTATGAAAATAGGCAAAGTTCCCTCTATTTTATCTCAGACAAAGGGCACTCCAAGAAAGTGCAAAATTGTAGGCAAGGGTAAACAGGTGATAAAGACATAGGAAGTGTTGAGACCTTGTATAAGGGTGTGTAAATATATAATGAAGACCCATATATTTGTTTAATAACTCATAACCATTTGAAACCAAATAGATTAGTTTTGGACATTAAGGATGCAGTCAAGCCTATTAGGCCTAAAGCTCTAAAGGGGTCCAATCTTACTTATATCACTAGATGAAGCTTCCAGCACATTGGATCATCATCAGAGGGAGAAATAAGATTATTTTTATCTATTTCTTTATAGAAATATCTGACAATAAATTCATTATTATCTCAAATATATGACAGGGTATGCAAAATACATGCCCAAACTTGAGAAGCCATCTTTAAATGCTCACACTAGTATAGAAACTTACCATGGAGGCCCAAGAATTTTCGATGTGTTTTATAATGTCCTTAACATTATTCTAGTGTAATTTTTCTAAGGTTTCAACATCAATATTGTATGAACAATCCTTAAGATCCGAAACACCCTAAAACCCTCTAAAACCCTTGGTCTTGACCCGATGAGAAAAGGGTGAATAAATATGCATCTAGAAGGGATAGTAAGACTAGGAAAGTGATTGGTACTTATATATAACTCCCTCATGCTCCTTTTTGTCATATTATTTGGTACCTTATTTGTATGGATAGGGTAAAAAAGAGGTTTTATTAATAGATTTTGTGTGTTTTATAAGATCAAAGGAGAGTTAAAGGATGAAAATAAATTAGGAAGGTCAATTGGAACCTAATATAACTCCTCATTTTCATATATATTTTAAAACATTCACACAAGTGTCTCTACAATCACCTTCACTTCATGCAGTCTATGGAAGATAATGGGAATGAAGAGTGATCACCATGTGAGAAGGTGATAAGTCCAATTAGGAGGCATTTAAAGGTTTTCCTAATGGATTTAGGAATAAAAGGACTCTTGACAGATGTCACATCACCCATTTCATGGATTTTATTGAGAAACTAAGGACCATGTTGGTGCCAAATGTGAAGACAGACCTATGGAACTAGTGATGGTGACTGTAGGTAGTAAGAACACTTGTATAGAAGAATATCAGTAGTTAGGGACACATTTAATGCATGTTGGAGTTGTTTATTAACACCCCCCCATCATATTACACATGTGGTATCTCTCCCTAGTCTACTTTTGAATGCTCAATAAAGTACCAAATGATAAAGGAAATTTCCAAGAAGGATGAACAATCTTACACCAATTTTGAAGAGTTTTCATGCATTGAAGGGACATTTGTCTAAAGAAACCTTCCATGGTTTGTTTCATACTTCATTCCTCTGAAATGTAACTAGTTCTCATGATTTTAAAAGTGGCATTGTGGCCCTTTATCTCCACTTCTCCCTCTCTCCTCTCTCATATTCTATAAATACAACCCATTTTGGCCCTTGTAGTTTTGTCCATGTTTGGTATGGCAAAACTTTGCTCATTTGATTACCGATATTTGCCTTTAACTAAATAATTGAAGCTAGTTTTGGTTATATAATTCCTTACCTAAGTCTGTAGAGTAGTAACAAGATAAATTATAAGTGTTAATCACCTAGCCTTACATTCATCTTTCTCTCTCATAGTGTGTGAAAGCAACTCATTCTCCAAAAGGTTACATAGAGTGTAGTCAATGTCCTTATCTATATCTAAGTGTATAAATTTATAATAGTGTCTAAGATTCTACCTCTTTCCCCTTTCACTTTTTGAAGTTTAATACATATCACATGGATGTTTAAAATACTTATGTTGAAGTCCCATAGAAGTTTGAAGGCAGTCTTATGAGTAATATTTCATAGTGCAGATCAAAGTAGTTTAGTGGATATCATTTTGTTATATCACCTAGTTAGAGTAGGTCATTTTTATGTTTATGTTTGTCTTTTTTCACTTAAACAATTAGTTAGTATAGGTGATAAGTACTTAAATATTAATCTAGGGAGATATCCCTTAAACCTAGAGGTTTATCTCTACTATAGACAACCCATAGGCCTAGAGGTATTCCAATATTGCCCAAATCTTAGATTAGGATTGAAAAACCTTATTTATGGTCAAATATTTGGTGCTAATATGAACATGGTGTTGAAACTAACCTGTAATGACCCCATTGTCCAAGGGAACTACCTACATATAAAATACTCTAGAAGAGGGCCTCAAACTCATGTAGTTATCCCTTGTGTTGTCTTTTGTGTGAATCATGTAATGTGTAAAGAAAGTATAATAATGACGTAGCTTATAACTTGTAAAATTTGATCTTATGATTTCTCCTTTAATACTTTGGCCAAGTGGATTTGGTCATATCGTTATGATCACATTAGTGCTTAGTTCTTATATGCTCAATCTTAGGTCATGCACCTAAGCGTAGACAAAGATATGTGGGTGAAAATTTGGGCTCTCAAGTATTTTGATAGTGTTTTTCCATACTTATCCAAATTTTCATGATGCAAGAAAGAGTTGAGTAGTCATTTTGATGATTCCATATCTCATACATGTCGACATTTCAAGAGAAGATGATCAAATGGGTTTATTCATATTTGTGCATAGTTGATTTATGCTAAATTTTAGATTATGCATCAAATCATGATAAAATTTATGAAAGAGAAATTTTGGCCTCATACATAAGTTCTAAGCATAGTTGGATTTGTGATAGAATATTTTGAGAAGGCATTTTAATGGAAATATATCTCACACATGTGAGGGTTCTAGGAGAAGTTTGATACATGGTTGGATTCTCCTATGTGAGGAGATTATATGGTCCAATTTTTAGAACATGTACTTGAGAAAATAAAAATATATGGAGGTGAAAATTAACCTTCCAAGTAGATAATCAAGGTTCCCATAGTCATTTTTACACAAGTTAAATTTTGAGCAAGATCGATAGAGTGTGTTGCTCTAAGAAGTCAAGAAGCAACGAGATGAGGACAAGTACATGATGTTTAATGTTGAGTAGAGATAAATATCAAAATTATTCCAAGGATCAAGATTAGAGGGAAATCATATAAATAGAGATCAATGGTGTGTATTAAAGTTAAAAGGTCAAAGTGATAGTTGTTTATCTTTGTTAAAGACTGAGCTATGCACAAAAGATCGATGGAGGACATTGAGTCAAAGTTTCTAGATTGCACAAGATGAGGTCAATTGTTATATTGCCTATGCATTAAAGTTTAGAAAAAATTAATGGTGTGATATTTATCTAAATCTAAGAGGACATGAGATTCAATATTAGTGTTTGAAGTTTAACTGTGACTGTTTGCATTTGAATATTTGAATTTGTAAAAGGGAAAAACTATTTCATGGTTTTTAGACCATATCTTTTGATCAAGGATGAATTGGCTCTTGGTGTAAAAATAAAAGTGGTAGAGGACTCTAAATCACACATATATATATATATATATATATATATATATATATATATATATATATATATATATATATAAATTTGAAGTTATTAATGTATGTATGGATAGATATTTATCTCTAAATTTGATTGTGTGTTTGTGTTTATTCTGCAAGTAACTCGAGAAGGGTAATTAAGCTCATTTTAATGTTGTTTTGATATATATTTATGAATTAGTTATTGTGGAGTTTTTTATACTCAATATGTATTCTTTTTGTGCATTATGAAGGTTTTATAATCATATGTAGTATGAACAAAGGTTTATAAGTTGACTATGTATTTATTCATGATATTCCTATGCAACAAGTTAGTGTTTGAGTTATTTGAGCATATGCATAAGTAAGTAGAGTTGACTATGATAATTTGAGGATGTATAAAGGGACATGATGAGTGGATCCATTTATTTTAAAATGGTCCTATGTTCTTAATTTTCTTGGAGAAGTATCAAAAATGTGAATGGGTCTTCATAGGACTTAAAAGTGACTTAGGTCTATTTGAAAGTGGAGTGTGCTTAAGTGTGACCTATATAAGATGCCTTAAGGGTAAAGGAATGTATTATTATTGACCAATTTGTTGTTATTTTTTTATATCTCTATATATAGTGAAATCAAAGATGGTGATTTCTAGATATTTGTAGAATACTTATGAGGTAAGTGCAAGGTGTTTGTGAGAGTTGTGGAGTGAAGGAGAGGTAGAGTGCCCAATTGATGAATTGATTAGTAGAGTAGATTGATGACTGTGTATTACCTTTATTTCATATTTTTTATGTCAAAATAGTGTTTTTGTAGATTTAGAATATGTGAAGAGGTTCGATCGTGCATATGAGGATAGTTTAAGTGAATAAGGAGAGAGATTGTGGCATGCCTATGTGAGAGGCCTATTTGAGATAAAAAGAGTTTGTGAAAGGGTTAGAAAATAAATATCCATCATTAGGTGTTGAAGACATCATTTCTAAGGTGGGGGTGTTAAAATAAGGGTCTAAAGGACTTGGTCTTTCTTAGGGGTAATTGCTCCTTATGAAAAAATTATTTCACTAAATACCTTTGGTCAGGAAGATATGATCAAGGTTTATTGATTTAAAGGATTTTATCAGTCTATTATTTGTAATTTATTATATAATAGTATCCCATTTATGTTGTAGGCTTAAAAGTGGGTTTTATTCCCTATGAGGGTTTCCCATATGAACTATGTGTTATGTGGTTGATCTTGTGTATGCATTGAATGAATGATCTCTCTTGTTAATGTTGTTTGATAAAATTGATATATGATTATTGGTTAATAGTTTAAAGGACTACAATTAAAATTAAAATATTTGGGATCATTGATTCACCCCCCCTCAATGATTTTACCTCTAATAATTGGTATCTAAATAGGTCCTTTGGTAAAGGCTTAATAACTTGAAAGTGCTCCAAGGTAAAATATGGGAAATCAAGGAGGTCCCTCTACTAAGCAAGCACCAATGTTCAATAGATATAATTATGCATTTTGGAGTGATAGGATGAGGACATACATTATGTCCCTAGGGTTTGGTGTATGGCAATCTATTTTAGATGGTTATGTTGCTCTTATTATTCCTCCATCTAGTATTTTAGACAAGAAGTTATTTAAGAACAATTCCAAAGTAATGAATGTTATTACTTGTGGTCTTTCAAAGACTAAATACACCAAGGTAGTCCATTGTAAATCAACTAAAAAGATATGGGACAAAATGCAGATCATTTATAAAGGAGATTCAAATGTCAATATTGCTAAGTTAAAAAATCATAGAAGGAAATTTGAAAGTCTCAAGATGAATGAAGAAGATTATGTGGTATCCTTTCTATAGAGAGTTGATGAGATTGTAAACATCATCATAGGTCTTGGAGAGAACCTTGAAGATGTTATTATTGTTTAAAAGGTATTAAGGTCTCTATCCCCCAATTTTAATTTGAAAGTATCTACTATAGAAGAGATTCATTACCTTACTTAGTTGAATATGGATCAATTTCATGGCACCCTTACTACCTATGAGATGAGGAATAATGATTATATACCACCAAAGAAGGAAGCAACTTTCAAGACTAAAATGAAGACACAGAAGAAGTTTCAAGGTAAGAAACTCAAGGAGGATGACATTCTTGATATAGATGAGGATGAATTAATTGCTTTGATTCCAAGGAAATTAAGAATAGTTTTATGAAAGTATAAAGGTAAACTGCCCCTCAAATGCTTTAGTTGTAATGAGATAGGAAAATTTACTAATTATTACCCTCATAAGTATAAAAAGGATGATTATGAAGAGAATGATCAAGGTCATGATGATGGAAAGAGATCATTCAAGTTTGATAAAATAAAAAAGGGATTCAAAAGGTTTGACAAAAAGAAGAGGTACTTCAAGGATAAGAAGAGTCTCTACACTAAAGAAGATTGTAGCTCATCAGTTGAGAGTGAAGTCAGTGACTCATTGTATGATCATAAAGATGATGGTCCTAATAAAGATGAATCTTTTTTCATGGATGAGGAAGGTAGTTGATCACATCAAAAACATTCTACTTGGGGTGATTCATATGATGATGAAGATGAGTTGGACTATGAGACTACATTGACAAATGCTTATGAAGAACTAGATATTGAGAAAAAGATCAATAAGAATATGAAATCTAAACTCAAGGAATTTGAGGATCAATGTAGTGTGTTTGATTGAAGAATGGATGAAGATGCCAAGGAGCATGAAGATATGGTCAATCATCTTTGTTGTTAATTGGAAATCCTATCTACAAGCCTAAAATCTAAAGAAGATGAATGTGCAAGGTATATAATTGAAAATGAGACACTAAAATCTGAGTTAGAGAAGGTATCTAGTAAGGTAACGTCATTTGTGAGATTTGAAAAGATCTCAAGTGATCTAGACAACATTATAAATGATCAAAAGCATGCAAGTGATAAGATTGGTCTTAGATACAAATAATAACTAGAGATAGCAACTCAAGATAAGATGACCTTTGAAGATAAATCATCAAACAAAGAATGATGGTGTAAATATATTAAATATAAATTAGATAAGATATCTAAATGCCATGAGGTATGCAAATTTCAATGGTTACTGATATACTTGTAATTAGTTTGGGCATAGAGATAGAGAATGTAGAAAACCTATTAAGAATAAGTTTACATGGGACTATGATGGGGGTCATTAGTCAAAATGTGTGAGAAAGGTTAAGTTCTTAAATTATCCTAATGAAGGAAACTTTTCTAAACATTTTCCAAATAAGGAAAGTCAAGGTAAGTCTTCTTCAAAAATATTACTTTATTTTATTTGTCATGACTTTGGACACATTGATAGTTTTTTTCCAAACAAGGTAAGAAAATTTGAGTTTCCATTAAGGACTATGGTTTTATATAGCTATGAATAAAGAGGTCACATTACTAGATTTTCCAAGCAAATGCCTACAAGACATAATAGTTTTTATCAAGCTCCTAGATTACAATATAGAAGGTAAGTGAACTCATGGAGACTAAAGGTGGTCAGTAGGAATTATGATGAGTCTGTAAGTCTAAGTAACCTATTTGTTATGGTGGAGAATGCTATAAATGTTGAAGAGTGATAAGATCTATTATTGACTACTCATGTTTTAAATGAAGATACCAAGCTCAAGGAGAAGACCAAGGTACTAGTTGAGACTAGTCCTAAGATGTGTATAGATCCAATTGAACATCCTACTATTGTTGAACAAGCTTCATGCAAAGAACATCAATTATTTTTACCTAATGATGAGGTTCCAAGATATAAGTTTGATGATTCAAAATAAAAGAATAAATAGAAGAAGAAAAATATCAAAAAGTCTTATAGCTATAAGAGGATTCTAAGGGTTACTAAGGAAATGTGGGCCACTTCTAACTTCACTTTGTTTTAGAGCATTATGGTGTAAAAGATGTCTTTATCTATGCTTCTTAAGAGACTCTTTTTAGTGGAGAAGCAAGTGTTGTTGTGGATATCTTTAGAAGGTCATATAAGAATAGAGATGAATGTTTTTATTTGGATTAGGTATGTCGAGGTGGAATATATATTATGGCAATGTCATGATGTTGATAGCTGTATATAGTTAATCCATAGGGTTATAATGGGTGTTTCTAGGTGGCATAATGAGATTGATATGATATCAAGATGATATTTTTATATATAAAGGTCTATTAACCTTATTATATCATGTTCCAAGTGGTTTTGAGGTTTGAAGATACGTTGAAGTCTAATTGGAGATTTTTGTTTGCTCTCGAGTTTCCTAGTTTGTGCTTAAGAGTATGCAGGCCTAAAAATGGGTTATAGTAATTCAAGTTTCCCAATGGTTTGGAAGCTCAAATTCTGTAAAAAAGTGTGTAATTGTTGTCTCTATGTGTAAAATAAGTTTTAGAGGTGGATGTTGAATGGAAGGTGTTATGTTGACTTTGTATGTGTTGAGATTCTAGGGTTTTGGGCTCTACTAGAAAAGGGGTTTGCCTTATGATTTGAGGTTTAAGGCTTCTTAATATGTTGAATGGGACAAATGGGTTTTAAAATCAAGCTTCATATATATTTTAAGGTTTGTGGTTCTCAAGTTATTCAAGTTTTTTTGTCAAGTTCGGGCCTAATTAGGTAGTTGGTTTATGAAGTATGTTACAAAGGATGAGCTAGGTGTTAAAAATTTGTGTACTTAAAGAGGAATATGAGAGCTATCTATTTATGAATTTTCAATTCTTGAATATGCATCTACTAAAAGGTGTGAACTCTATAAGTTCCAAGTAGGACTATAAAGAGTCTAGATATGCCTAGTGTGAAGAAGAGTGTTTTTTACTCAGTTACTCCAAAAGAGCATGGTATGTTTGTTTCATGGATATTTCTCAATTTTATTGAGAGAATTTTTCCTATTTGGTGAGTAGCATGAATTTATGTTTATGTTCCTTATGGTAGCTTGAGAGAGAAGGCTTGTAAGCCTATGTAGCGGTTCATAATGGTGTATGGAGTTCTAAAGATGATTAAAAGGTGAAATGGCTCAAAAATATTAGGAGGAGTCCCTCTTATATGTTTATTTTATATTTTAATCATATTTTAGTTCTTTTGTGTGTTCTTTCTTCATTGGTTTTAGTTCTTGGTTGAAGAGAATGTTAGCATGGATCAAAAGGAAGGTGTCAAGGAAAAATGAGGTAGGCTCAAGGTAAGAGGGATTTTTCATCATCTTTATAATATGGTCCTCTCCTTTTGGTGTTATTTTCAAGTCCTTAGGATTAGATTTTTCCTGCTTTATCATTATGTCAAAGGGGGGAAAAGTTTCTATTATGAGAGTGCTTGAAGAGATAGAAAGTGAGTTGAATGATGTTTGTTGACATCAATGACAAAGGGGGATATTATTGGAGAGTTTTCAATGATTTCATTTTGATTTTATGGAGATGTCCTGGTAAGTGGATAAAGTCATCTGATAGCCTAAGTGATAATGACAAAGTGTGCAATATGTTTGTCCTAGTGTGCTTGAAGTTACCTTGGTTGATCTTCAATTTTGGCATAATTAGAGATGTTTAGGGATGATTATGGTGATTTAATCATTTAAAAAAGGTCCCTAATATGTTTTTTAAGCTTTAATTTCTTTTTTTCATAATTGGAATTCATTTGGTTGATCATAGTTTTCATCTAGACACTTTGGGTCTAGTGGCAAAAAAATTGAGTAGGCAATTTGATGGCATCACCATTATCACATGTGGATGAGTCAAGGGGAGTTTTTCATATGGTTTTTATCACATTAGTCCCTATTTTTTATGCACTAAATCTTAGGTTATGTACCTAAGTGTAGAAAAATATATGTGGGTGCAAAGTTAGGCTCTCAGGCATTTTGACAGTGTTTTCCCATACTTAGCCAAATTTGCATGAGGCAAAAAAGAGTCAAGCAGGTATTTTGATGATGACATATCTTGCATGTGTGGAAATTTTATGATAATTTTATCATATGTGTGTGTTTATTTTTGTGTATATTTTATTTTCACTAAATTTTAGATCATGCACCGAAGCGTGGAAAAAGCTATGCAAGAGCAAAGTTGGCCTCACAGGCAAGTTCTAAGCATAGTTGGCTCTATGATAGAAGATTTTGAGAAGTAATTTTAATATAAATATATATCACACATGAGATGGTTATAGGATCATTTTAATACATGGTTGGATTCTCCTATGTGAGGAGATCATATGGTCCAATTTTCATAACATGTGCTTGAGAGAAGCAAAAGATATGGAGGTGCAAAGTTGACCTTCTAGGCAAATATGCAAGGTTCCCATACTTAGTCATTTCTGCACAAGTTAAATTTTGAGCAAGATCAATGGAGCACATTTCTCCAAGAAGTTAGGAATTAACAAGATGAGGACAGGTGCATGATTTTTAATGTAGATTAGAGATAAAGATCAAGCTTCTTCCAAGGATCAATGGTGAGTGGGAGATCATACAGATAGAGATAAATGGTGTGTATTAAATTCAAGAGGTCAAAGTGATAGATTTTTATCTTTTTTAAATACTGAGCTATGTACAAAATATTGATAGAGCAAAGTGAGTCAAAGTTTCTAGATTTCATGAGATGAGGTCAACTGTCAGATGTTTAACATTTGAGCATTAGAACCTATGTGTTAAAGTTTAGATAAAATCAATGGTGTGAGATTGATCTAAAGCTAATAATACATGATATACGAGCTTAGTGTTCGAAGTTTAACTATGACTATTTGCATTTGAATATTTGAATTTGTAAAAGGGAAAAACATGTTTGTGGTTTTTGGACCATATCTTTTGATCAAGGATGAATTGGCTCATGATGTAAAAATCAAAGTGGTATAGGACTCCAAGGCACATCTAGAAATTAAATTTGAAGGTATTAATGTATGCACAAACAAAGATTTAAGATATAAAGTTGACTATGTGTTCATGCTTATTTTGTAAGTAACCCAAGAAGGGTATTTGAGCTCATGTTGATATTTCTTGATGAATTAGTTATTGGGGAGTGTTGTAGACTCCATAAGGATGCTCTATGTACATTATGAAGGTTTAACTAATCATATATAGTATGAACAAAGGTTTATAATTTGATTTTGTATTTTTTTCATGATGTTCTTATGCATCATGTTAGTGTTTGAGTTATTTGAGTATATATAGAAGTAAGCAGAGTTGATTATGATCATTTGAAGATGTCTAAGGGGACATAATGAGTGGACCCATGTATTTTAAAATGGTCAAGTGTTCTTAATTTTCTCAGAGAAGTATCAAAAGGTGAATGGGTCTCCATAGGACCTAAAAGTGACTTAGGCCTATTTGAAAGTGGATTGTGTTTAAGTTTAACCTATGTAAGATGCCTTAAGGGTGAAGGCATGTATTTTGGATGACCAAGTTATTGTTAATTCTTAATATCTCTATATATAGTGAAATAAAAAATGATGATTTTTATATTTTTGTAGAATACTTAATCGACAAGTACAAGGTGTTTATGAGAGTTATGGATCAAAGGAGAGGTAGAGTGCCCAGTTGATAAATTGATGAGTAGAGCAGATTGATAATTATGTGTATGACCTATAGGCCATATTTTTGATATCCAAATAGTGCTCTTGTAGTTATATTAAATGTGAAGAGGTTTTAGTGTGCATATGAGGATAGTTTGAATGAATAAGGAGAGAGATTCTGACATGCCTATGTGAGAGGCCTATCTGAGATAGAGAGACTTTATGCAAGGGTTAGAAAATAGAGATCCATAATCAAGTGTTAAATACATCATTTATAAGGTGGAGGTTTCCAAAGGAGGGTCTAAATTTCTTGGTCTTCCTTAGGGGTAGTTGCTCTTTATGAAATAGGTGTTTCACTAAATACCTTTGGTTAGGATGAATATGATCAAGGTTTACTAGTCTAAAGGATTTGATCAGTCTCTTGTTTGTAATTTATTCTAGGATAGTAGTTTTAGGCTTGAGAGTGGGTTTTATTCCCCATGAGGGTTTCCCACAAGAACTATGTGTTATGTGTTTTATCTTGTGTATACATTGAATGAATGATCTCTCTTGTTAATGTTGCTTGATCAAATTGATATATGTTGATTGCTTAATAGTTTAAAGGATTATAGTTTAAATTAAAATATATGGGATCACTAATTCACCCCCTACTCTTAATAATTGTACCTATAATAAGTGTATATATTATACTCTAATACTAATGATAGTGGATGTCACCTTAGGAGTATACTGTATAAAATGAAGTATTGGTATTATATTAAATTTTTATTTGTGAATTCAAAAAGATATATATATATACATATAAATGGTATATTGTATATGTTTGTTGATTGAGTAACAAATCAATAAAAGCATATACCATTCATATATATATATATATATATATGTGTGTGTGTGTGTGTGTGTGTGTGTGTGTGTGTGTGTGTGTGTGTGTGTGTGTGTGTGTGTGTGTGTGTGTGTGTGTGTGTGTGTGTGTGTGTGTGTGTGTATGTATGTATGTATGTATGTATGTATGTATGTATGTATGTATGTATGTATGTATGTATGTATGTAGTTGTGTTATGTATAGAATTATTATTATCATAACAATGTGTAAATGATGTTATAAAAGCATTAAAATTATATTATTTAGGATTTTTAAATATCCAGTGTTTTGGACTAGCTTTTGTTATCTGTGGAATATGAAAAATTAAAATAAGCCTGTGATATAATGTTGTTTTAAGGAGAAATAACATTATAAGTTCATTTATGGTTTAAGTAACTAGAAATATAGATAATCATTACCTATATGGTATCTCATATTGAGGACTATTTTTGCATTCTATTTATTATCTATAATAAACTAGATGTTATGCATTTATTGCATTTTATTTGACAGACTAAAAGAATGTATATGATATTTTTGTACTTAACATAAATTTTATTAGCTAAAGGGAAATAATTTGAATGAATCTATTAGTTTATATATTATTTATATTTTTAATAAATATCATTTTTATGACCCTAAATAAGTAGTGGATGAATTCCACTAGCTTAATTAGCACCATCAAGTTAAGATGAGGTGTAATCTGATTAAGTGGTGTGTATGAAATTGATTCATCCTTGAGATCATTTATTATTGATAACAATGGCCAAAGTAATGTTTAATTAATCATTATCATTTCTTATGTTGATATATTTTTCATATTTGTGTGATATCATATTAAAATGGATTTATTTATTATGTATATATGTATTAGATCAACACATGGGTTCTAGTTTGTTACTATGGATTCCTACACTATCATTATCTACCCATCCTTGAAGGGATGGTCATCCCTTTATTTTAGAGATAGTACAGGGGATCTATGGTCTATGGTTGGTATGGAAAATTACTTAGATGATGCTCTCCTTCCTAGCTAGAGTAGTATACTAGGGACTACACTTGATATTATAGATTGATACTTGAGTCATGGAGACTCTGCTCCATGGAGCTTTGTATCATGTTTTATAATTTGAGATATTATTATTTATTGTTGAAAACTATAACATTTATACATTATAATTCTAAAAAATAAAATGTAATTTTGTATCAATCATGGATGAATTTATACTATTGCATTTATAATTATATGCAATATCCATTGGTTATTTAGTATTGGTCATTATTGATATATCTATTCATGGTGATCCTTAGCTAAGTGGATTATCTATAAACCTTTTTGGTTAACTAAATTAATATATTTAGTTAAATATCACTAATTAGGTTTATCATGGTGAAATATATATGATGAATATGTGTAATAATTTTTTTTTAAATTACTATATTCTGGTAAAACCCAGTGGGGTTGTTATAAGTTAAAAATGAGGTTGTCTATTTTTTTGAAAAATTATTTAGAAACCCCTCCCCAAAATTTGCTTTGAAGTAATAATAATTTGATAATATTATTAAAATAATTATCAATGATATACAAAAAAAAATATTTAATGAGGCCTTTCACAAAATAAAAAAATTAGATTGTACTTTGAAATATGGGTATGACAAAGCCCCAGGTCTTGATGGGTTTTCTCCAATATTTTTTAAAAAAAATTTGGAAATTATATAAAATGGTATTTTCAAAGCTACCAATGAATTTATATCCTCAATAAAATTCTTGAAGCATTTTAATTGCACCTTTCTATATCTAATCTCCAAGAAAGTTGATGCAGACTCTTTAAACACTTTAGACCTATTGCCCTATGTAACAAAATTTACAAATTTATCTTAAAATCATTGGATAATCAACTCCAAATTCTCCTTGCTCTTATTATTTCATATCAACAAGGAGGTTTTGTCCAAAATAGACAAATATTAGATGGAGTGGTTATTTTACATGAGTTTATTCACTCAACTAAAATAAATAAGGAAGTGATAATGATAATAAAACTTGATATTATAAAAGTGTATGATAGTGTTAAATAGAGATTTATTTTCAAAGTCATTAGTAAATTTGGAAGTCTTGGTGTGATTGGATCAAGTTTTGTGTTTCTAATCCTATGTTTTTTTCTTGTAAATGGGGGTCTTACCTAGATTTTTCAATGTTTTAAGATGTCTCCATCAAGGAGATCCCATCTCTCCATACCTCTTCATCATCATGTAAAAATCCCTAGTAGGTCTTTATAAAAGATAAAATTGTTAAATCTCAATAGTGGCTTCATTATTATTTAGAATGTAAATTTCTCCCATTGTCAATTTATGGATGATATAATTCTAGGAAACTCTACTCGTATTATGAAAGCTAGAGTGTTGGAAAAAATATATTGGTATTAACATGTTTAGAGTTAGTAGATTATCCTTTTAAATTTAGCATATTATTCCTTCACACTTGATCCCATAGACAAACTAAAATCAAGTAAATTCTTGGATTTTATTTAGGTCTCTTCCAAGCAAATATTTAGGGATCCCCCTCTTTGATGGGTGGTTGAAAAAATAATTTTTGGATAACATGATCACATCCCAGAATAAATTGGCTTATTTGAAATAAAAATGGCTCTCTTGGTTAGGGAAATCTCAATTAATCTAAGTTATTCTCCAATCCATTTTAGTTTATATGATGCAATCTTAGAATATTGTATTAGTGTCAAATCCAATTTAACTAATGATATGAAAAAAATATGTGGAATGGTTATTCTGAGTTTATTAAAATTACTTTAATGAAATGGGGATATGTATACTTGCCTACATCAAAAGGTGGGGTTACAATAATAATTTTTTTCAAGATGAATGTAGCTCTAGGAGAAAAACTTATATGTATATTCTATCAGTATAAAGATATCACTCAGAGCATCTTTCTCCAAAGACAGTATCTCATAATTTAGATGATTTGGTCTATATTTTTTGTATAGGTAATTAGATGTATGGATCTCAAATTTGGAACTTCATTGGGAAATGTAGAGACCTTATCTCTAACTCCCTTTGTTGGGATATTAAAAATGGCAGATTCTTTAACTTCTAGAAAAATGTCTAGTCTAGTGTGGGCCCTCACTACAATTAGCCCTCCCTTTAACATATTAGAAGAGTATTCATTAAACCTATAGGGATCTCTAGTTTTTAATTTCTAGGTTGAAACCCAAAGTGTATGGTGCATTAAAATAATATGTAAAAATCTAAGTTGTTTTGTTGCTAACCATTCTTCCAATTTTATAATTTATTTCAATTTCTTCTTGAAATCTCACCATATCAATAGTTTAGTGGATACTGATGGATTAAAATGGTCTCAAGATCCTTCTAAAAAATATTTATGAAACAAGTATATAATAAGTTTATCTCTCATATTAACACATTGGTGTGGCTTGTGGAAAAAAATTATATCCTTTAGGGTCTTCCTAGAACTAACATAAATATGTTATTTATCATGAATAAAAATTATCTTTTCTAGGATACACTCTAAAGGATTGGTTTTTATGGGCCCTCTTGGTGAATATTATGTAAATATAATTATAAAACCCTAAACCATGTCCTATTTTATTTCTCATTTTCCTATAGAATTTGGTCTTGGTTATTTAGTAAAATAAACAAACTTTGGGTAGAAGATAGTTCTATTCAAAAAATTCTATTTAACTAGATAGAAGGAAGAGGGGATCAAGTTTAAAGTATTTGGTAAATGGCCATGTCTTTGATCCTTTAGATCTTATGGAAATAAATAAATAAAAGATTCTCTAGGACCCTATCTCACCCTAAACATTTCCTAATGCTTAAAATTGAGGCACTCCTTCAAGGGGCCTTTAAGGCTAAAGTGTCACCTCTTAAAAAAATCATTGAAGAGAATTGTCATATTCTATTAAAATAGAAGTTACTAAAAAAACTTCATCCTCCATCCCTATATTAACAAAAGGATATTTTCCTCTTTAAATCCTCTAATAGAAAGTTATGTCAAGCTAAATTTTGATGGGGCATCTAAAGTAACCCAAGTCTTTCTAGTGGAGGAGGAATTTTAAGAGATTATTTGTGACAAGTGATTTCATGTTTTGTCTTCAACATTCCACATTTTTATAACAATTCGATAAAATTTATAGCTCTTCTCAAATGTTTGAGACCTACTATTGATTCAAATTTTAGGAAACTATTCATGGAAGGTGATTCTCTCATGATTATCAATGTTAGTAATATAAGATCTAATTAATGGAATCTCAATTAAATCATTCAATATATCCTCCATGTCATTCATTAATTTTATGAAATTTATTTCTTCCATTAATTTTTTTAGACTTTAGAGACATAAATTAACATTTAATCTAAAACAATGTACTTGTGACCACTCGTTTTATGCAATTAATTCATGCCTTGTTCCATGGTCCTTGGCCTCCCTTCGTTCATTCCTGTTTCAAATGACCCATTCTCATAAGAGATTAATAATCTCAAAATATCTCTATATAACATTACAAGAAACCTAAACTCACTTTGGGGATAATCCACACTTTTAGTGTTGTTGTTACTTCCCCTTGGACAACCCCTCTCCCTATTATTGTGTAGTTCTGCTCGTAGTGTCCTCCTACCAAATAATGGATATTTGCTTAAATTTAAATTAATGTAATAGGTCATTCCTCAAGTTTATTTAGCCCCATATGAATTATTTCTAAATGATCACTATAAATCCACATTTTAAACTATTTTTCACACAAGGAAAGTTCCATATTAAAAAGCACCAAAATTTTAATTTCACATTAAGAGTAAATTATTTGTTTCTCCCAATTTTGAATAAATACATCCCTATTAGTCCTAAGATAAAATATGACTACACTTTAAAGGCCATGAGTAATGGTTAAAACACTTAATCACACCAAAATTTCACAAGCATCTATAAGTACATCAATCTTTCACGCACACCACCATAGCATGGGAGAACTACATGGAGTTTGATCCCTCTTCAAAGTATTGGTATGTAGGTAGTGATCAACATATGGGTGTTGAGTTCAAGCACAAATTCAATTTTTCACCCATTTTTATTTCATGATTATATTTTCTCTCTTGGTTTATTGAGTTAGAGTTACAAGTGAAGAAGTTATACAATGGTTTTCATGATGGATTGAAGGCTCTACATAGAAAAGCTAAGCACACATGTGAATGAAAACTTGTTATAGTAGTTTTAGAGATAAATTACTTACAAGATGTTAGCACTCCCAAAGGACACTAGTGCACCATGCCCCTATCTAGATCCAACAATCATGTTTGAAGACCCATCAAAACCCTATTTTAGATCTGTAGTTAGCCAACACAACCACACAAACTAATTTATAGTCTCATTCACAATATTGCATTCTAATTTTCTAACTATGTTGTAATTCCTTATTACTTTCCCCTTTTAACATATTTCTAAATTTATAAAGTTCTAAATTAGTTTGTGCCATTTATTGCATATTTATAGATTTCTAATTGTATGTATTTGTTTATCACATTTAAGTAATTAATTAATCTATTTACCAAAATTTTAATCAAATATATTGGTGAACCCACTATTGTTTTACTTTTATAAAACCCTAACCATAGATATTTCTATAGGTTCTATCATTTTGTCTATTTCCAATTATTTTCCTAGGGTTTTTTAAATTTGATAGTCTTTAATAATAGAAATCTTTTAAGTTTTCATTTCATATTTTATGCACTCTAAAAAATTTATCTCTACCTCTATTAGAATAAGTGTTATATTAAGTGGTAATTTAAATGAGCATATTTATATTCCTTTTGATAAAGTACATAACATATATAATAATAAGGGTATATCAAGACCTTTAGATGTTAATGAACAAAGTGAGTGTGTAGTATTCCCTGACACTAATTCAAATCATGATCAGTATGATCAAAATAACCTTAGTCCTCAAGATGAAAACTAAGATGTACTCCCATTTATAGGTGATTAACAATAAGATATTTACAAAATGAATATTATTAAGAGTTTTTAAGAAATACTTTGTGAAAAACCTCTTGATTATCCTACAATTTTGAAAACCCTTTTCAACATAAAAAGTGAAAGCATGTCATAATCATTTGAGACTTATAATCCTATGAATTTCATGGATAAAGCTTTTGTACCATTGTTTACTATGTTAGAACCCAAGGGCTTCAATATATTAATATGTCAATTCCCACTCATTCATTAGGGACACCACCTTTGGTTAACACACATTCTTATTCTCTTGATATACAATCCCTTATACATGATATTCAATATATACAAAATATTTTTTTTATATTTGGAGAAAGGTGCTTCAAAATCTAATTAGGTGTTTGATTCTCACACTTTATTACACAATCTTATGGCACAACATATATCAGTATATCCTCTACCTAAAGGTTTTTTGGAACCCAAACATAAAGTATATGATTGAAAGGGTGACCCCATACAATGTTTGATATCATTCCACATAACATGCTTGGACTATGTGTCTAATGACAGGTTATTAACCAAGTTATTTTTGTCACATTTAAATTCACCTTATTAAGTCTTGAGATCTATTCCAAATGATGTATTGACTCTTATTTGTGGGTGACCTATGATGGGAGTGAATCTCTAGATAAATCCAACTCCTTCTCAAACCATAGTCCACTTGATTTAGGATTAGGTTGCATCCATTAAACTTACACTAACAAACTCTATCTAAGATACACTAAGACTCTATTCATGAAAAGAGAGAGAATGAAGATGAAAAAATGAAAATTAGGTGATGCACCAAGATTGAGGATCTCCTCTACCTACCTAAAATAGCATAATATGACTAATAAAGATTGAGTTTTATTCTACACAATCTCCAAATTTAGTTTTTGAGCATAATAATTTCATATGAAGTTGGGTACCTATGCTATAACTATAAATTATAACCAAAAGGTCTTACACAAGACATAATTAGTGAACTTCCACAACTAATCACTTGCATAAATAGCTATAACATAGCATGTGACCTACAAAATACATGCCTACTTGCACCAAGGAGAATAGAGACAGACATACACAAGGGATAACACTTTCTACCACATGTATAGATAAAAAAAACCCCAACATCACACAATATACAAGTTTATAGAAGGTAAAAACTAGCCTTTATTCAATTTGAAGGCCTTAAGCCAGTATTATAAGTCTCCAAGAAGTAGAGTTTTGCTATACCTAGTAGAGGAATACAAAATAAGGCATTTTTGGCCCTATATATAATAAATATGAGACAAAAGAGGATAAAAAGCACTACTAGACTATATAAATACAACTATTACATCATAAGTGAACCTATGCAATAGAAAAATGAGTGGAAATCAAGAGCACTAAACTCTCCCCAATGCATTAGGCTTCTTCATGAATGTCTCTTAGTGAAATTTGGTGTAGTAGTGGAGGAGGCCTTACTTGATCCTATTTTATCCTTAGGAGCACTTGTGGATGATGAATGTGCTCTTCAGTACTACTATCCTTGAGAAACACCTACATTAACTACCTTAATTTTCCTATTTCCACCTTCACACATGTCAAAACTTGTTGAATGGTTCACTTGGAAGTATACCTCTTACACCATTTAGAACCTTGAGGGTCAAATTGCCATTATTAACACCTTATGGAGGGAGTTACATGTTTATAGGATCAATTTTTTGATGTGTCCATCCTCTATGATTCTCTTAATGACCATTAACCTTACCTATGATTATGTTTGATAGGATATAATAGCATAATCTAGTTGCAGTTCACCTTGAAATCCATGTGATGGTCTCTAAGAGAGGTAGAGAAGTTTATGTAGCATCTTAGTTTCTAATGAGAACTCCTTGAGAGACCAAGGAATCTAAATTTTATGCTTAACATTCCCATTTTGTCCTCACAATCTTAAGAGACTCCTAAAAAATTGTTGCATGTCCAAAACTAGGTGTTGAGGTCATGACCATCTCCATTTCTTTAATTTCAGGCCAAGTAGATTGTTTCTACGCATTAACATGCTTTTTCTCCATATTCATTATTCATATAATCTTCCAAAATTTTCCAAGATACCTTAAAACTTCTTCAAACTAATCAGTTAGGCCTAGAAGTGAAGTTTTCAAGCTAAAACCCATCTCTCATAGCATTATGTCTTTGAATACTAAGACCTTTCAACACTATAATAATATAAACATTATTAAGTTTAAAATCTTTATTGATAGATTGAACATTGCTATAAGGAATGCCTACATCCTTCTTAGACTACTTATATTTTTTTGATCTCTCTTTCTTGGAATAAGACATAGAGCTTGGCAAGGTGAAGTGTAGACATGTAACTTGAAGGTCTAAAGAACTTTGACCATGTTTTAGTCCTCTAGGAACCCTAAATTTCTCATGTAAAATTCCACTATAGATCTATAAATGGGTGTGGAGAGTCCTTAAAGGTTGTCTTTTTATCTTGAGGTCTATACAAAGGCATAAGAACCTTCATCCTTTATTTTAATCTCATGAATGTCTACTTAACAGACCTATAGGTGAATCTCTAGAGCTTTCACAATGCCAAGAGACATGAAGAAGACCTTTTGAGGCATTAAAGCCCTAATTTCACTTGAAAATGAGGTTGTAGGTATCTCATACCTCTAATTTTTATTGATTTCACTTTGGACCCTAGTGACAAGCCTTCATAATCCTGTAATATTGCAATTTCACCACTTCCACCTATACTAGTAACATCAATCTTCCATTCACTATTTTCTTAGTCATGGGATTCATGGGAGAGACCTTTAGCCTTGATTTTGCTTGTAATAGCTTGTCTATTCTACCTAAAAATCTCCAATAATATTATTGAGTCTATAAGATAAATTTTATGTCTACTTACCCTTGAACCATGATTTGAAAACTTGTACTAACATTAATTGGTCATGAGTGTTAACCTTATCAAACTAGAAAACTTATTTCTCACTACAATATCACAACCTTACTAATTATGTCATTTTTCTCATAAGACCATGCTTGAAACATTATAATAAACTTCAGATGATGTGTATATCTCCTTCAAGACCTTGGAAACTTCATTTTCAAGTAACATTATTGGTATGTTTTGAAAACTTGTAATTGGTATAATATCAAGGTTATTAAGCTTTATATTCTAATTAGAACCTTTCAAGTTTGATTCACCCTTGTAACCATCAAATTATGATCTATAAGCTCCTTTTTAATCCTTGAGGATAAGCTTTAATCTTGGTCAAATAAGAAAAACTTTCTTAGAGCCTACAACTCTTGTATCTCTCTCCTCAAATTACTTTTCTATCTTGACTACCATGTAAGCTCTTAGACAAGTATTTTAAGGTGTACTTGAACCTATTTTTTGAGACCTCACATACTATTAAAAACTTGGAAAAATTATCCAAGGATTAATTGATATATTTCTTGACCTGATAACCCTTGAAACTTATCTTGGAGGGTCCTGACTATGCTTAAGTCTTGGTGTTGGCATGTTATTGTCATTAGTGGCAAGGTGCATCTAGTGAAGGTGCATGATGAGTGGTCATTGAGGTATGTACTTTATATGACAAGGTGAGATTTTTTAGCATTATATTTTCTATTGGTATATGCCAAGGTTTAGGTCAGATTAAGGTTTTCATGAGTGTTTCCATGATAGAGAAGAGTGTATTCATGAGAGTTTTCATGAATGCATGTGCATAGTGTGGCATAGTCATGACATGAAGAGTTTCAGGGTGAGCCATGTGACAAGAGAGAATTTAAAGGTAAGAGATAATTTCAAGGAAATAGAGAATTTAAAGTAAATTGATGTCTTATGGTTGTATGAAGGCACAAGTTAAGGTGTTAAAGGTGTTTAGGTGCATGAAAGAGAGATGCCAAGTCATATGATGCTTGGTCATGTGGTTTTGGTCTATATGAGGCTATAAAATATTTTTGTTATCAAAAAGATAATGGTGAAGTTAGAAGAGTGAGGTATAATGTCTTATAACTATTTGGCTGATGTTTTTTTGAGATCATGACATGGAAGGAATAGGTCAAGGCATCAAATGTTTAATTAGCCTAAGCCTAGTCATGGCATGAAGAGACCATATGAGAAGGTATGAGCATGGTGCCTTAGTAAGATGAGTGAAAATAGTCATGAGTGGTTTTATGAGGTTGTTTGATAATGTATGAGAGGCATTGGAACACTCATGAGAGTCTCAGGGTGAGTTTATAGGGGTAGGACCTTCAGTATAGGTCTGCATCTAAACCTCTCTTAAACCCTACCTAGCCTAATGACGTATCATGATCTATTGTCAAGGCATGTGAAGGTTTTATGTCATGAGAGTGAGATGTTGATAATGATAGTGAGGTTTTGGGAGCATGGAAATAGTCGTGAAGGTCATTTGTAAGGCCTAATATGGTTTGTAGGTAAAGGTCTAGAAGAGCAAAGAGAGAGAGAGAGAGAGTATGGCCTAATGAGGGTACATGATTATATTTCAATGTTTTTGAGCTCATGTAATCATTATAAAAGGTCACATATTTTTTTTAAAAAAAATTAATGTAATTTAAGGTCCATAGTTTTAAATACAAGGCATGAAAATTTGTTTGGAGGTCTCTCAAGTGCTCAGAATGAAGGGTTCTCAACTTGAGAAGGATTTTCTTGTGCTCATTAGCTTGTCAAACCTTTTCATGGGAACCTAAGTCATTCATGTTATATGGGTAATGGTCTTATATCAAAATTACAAGAATTATTTTTTATATTGAGGGGCTATGATTTATGAATGATCATTAAGAGTGGAAATAGGTTTAAAGCCTCTTAGAACCCTAATAAAGACTAGATGTTGAATATGTTGCTCAAAAGTGCTCAATATGGATTTAATTGATTAGTTAAGAGATTTATCTTGTATTAAAATCTCCTAAAAACCTCCAAGTGGTATTGGTTTTATACAGGAGAGATAAAATGTTGAGTTATAGGCTTGTTTATGAAGAAATTATTGTAGAAGTCAAAAGTTGCATTAGACATAGTAATAAAATGGATGGAGGAAGAAGGTAAAGGCTCATGTTTCATGTATATGAAGGTTTATATATAGTTTTATATTAGAGGTAAAAGCAGGTTTTGATGCCCCGAAATCCATTTACAGAGAGCTAAAAAAGAACATCTATTCCCACAAGCTACACCTAAAAAACACTACAGAGAAGTAGCAAATACAGGTTTTGAATGGTCTTGAAACCATAAGAGATACATCCGATGAGAAGATGAATAGGAAGTGTGGAGATACATGATACAAAAGCTAACAAGAGAAGAACAAAGATCTGTACCAGTTTCTTTACCAACAAGAAGGACCAGATTATTCATCCAGTTCCATTATCAAGTTCATGGCTTCTTTTTCTTTCAAAGCAGTTTCCTGGGTGGTAACCTCCAGCAAAGCTCCTTTTTGTGTATCTTTATTTCTAGAACTTTGGCTTGTCCTTTTGCTGGGACCCTCTAGTGCTTTGGTCTCCTCATTGGCTCATTTACCTATATTGATAGCAGCTGCACAAATGTTGGACGTTACTTCCTCCATTTTCTTTCTGTTATCCTTTATTAACTCCCAGAGATTGTTTTCATAAGCTTTGAGCTTCACAGGGATCTCGCTTAACTGATTTTCCATGTTGTTTACTTTGTTCCAAGCATCTTTCAGAGAATCTTCCAAAGTTTCCACTTTTTTCTTGAGATCAATGATCTCCCTACACAACCAGGAATCTAATTGGGAAGAAGACTCAGCTTTACTGTTAACCCAAGTCATAGGAGTGTGTATTTCATCATTCTGATTCTTCCCTCTCCAATCCTCAGACTTTTTATTTCGGCTATTCCTAGCTTCTTCAAAGAAGTCATCTTTGCTCTTTTGTTCCCGCTCATTGATTCCATCTTCAATTTCCATCTCCATGTTTTGAATATCTTCCTGGACAGATATTTCCTTTTCTTTCTTAGAAGTTGGGTCCTCACCAAGATCTTCCTGGACAGTGTCTTCCTCCACCACTTTCTGGTTTTCCTCCATCTCTTCTATTCTGGTAATAGAATCCTCCTCAGTATTGACTTTATCCTTTTCAATTTCCTCCGATCCTTCTTCATCATTACTAGAGTTGGTATCCCAGCTCTCTGTTCCATCTTCTTCCTCCGATTTTTCCTCCGAGTTTATATATAGTTTATATCCATAATTTATGATAAATCCATCATCTAAGTTATCTATTCGCTAATAAGTCTAATGGTGCGAATAGTAAAAATTGGACATAGCAGTGAGAAGATGAATAAGAATGTGTTTTCATGATAAAATGATGAAACAAAGTGCATGGAGATGTTTTTAAAGACTTATAATATTTGATATTGATTTTAATAATATTTTTAGATCATGTGTGTGTTGAAAATGTTATTCACAAGTTGAACTCTTTGGTTCAAATGAGATAGTGAGATATAAGGCATGAGATTAGTCTGTAAGACCAATATTTGATATTTGACCATATGATATTTCTATGTAATATTATTTTAATCATATAATAGGATAATATACATGCAGCTCTCTCTCTCTATCTCTCATATATATATATATATATATATATATATATGTATATATATATATATATATATATATATATATGATATATATATATATATATATATATATATATATATATATATATATATATATATATATATATATATTAATTGAGTATCTTAAGTGAGTTTGATCTTCAGTATTGAAAGGCATATTTTTGGTGTACATAGGCCTAATATGACTAAGTACTAATGGAGGGGTTTCAAGTAGTGATTTGTTGTAAAATGCCTTGTTGAGCCTAAAGGATATTAGTGGGAGTAGATTTTATTGTTATATGATATATTATTGTCATTTGTGGAGTCTGAAAGTGTTTCAAGGAAGGCAAAGTGTAATGTGTGTTTAAGAAGGCCTAATAGGTCTCCATGAGACCTAAAAAAAAATGAGGCCTAATTGAATCATGATAGACTAAAAGGGACTCAAATATTATTTGATTCATGTCCAAAATATGTCCTAAGACATATTTTATGGTTTAGATAAGATTTTAAGGGTGTTTGGATGACTAATTGGTATATTAATAAGGAATGGTATATATACAAGGTAGTTTTAGGCCTATTTATGTGTGTAGAGTGTATACAAATAAAATAGCACATTTTTTAACACAAGGAGGTATTTTAGACCATAATAATAGCATATAGTATCTTTCATAAATATCTGATATGATTTTAGAGTATGAATATCAAGGTCATATGACCTAATCAATATTGAAGAGACCTAGTTGAGCAAAGAGGCCTAGAAGACAGTTTTAGAGGGATAAAAGTGTGAAGAGCTAAAAATGTGGTCATCATCTATTGGTTGAGAAATAAGGTATTCTGAAGGTGATCAAATCAATTAGGTGTTTGAGTTTATGATGAGTCATCTAGGGGTTCGGTGCCTCCTTGCAAGTGTGTGCTTGCTAAAGCCTAGTCAAGTGGGTGTTTGGCTAGTTGGGGTTGGTGCTCCATGTGGAGTTGGTGCTTCACTAAATTTGGTTTTTTCCTTATAAGATTTTATTCCATTTTTATAAATTGGTGATTTTTCTTCCCCTTGAGTTTTTCCCACATATATGATGTGTTTTTATGTTTCATGCTTATGTGTATAGTTTTTTATACTTGCTAGATCTATATGTTTATTGAAATGGTTCATGATTTCTTAAGATTAATTGAAAGGAAGGTTTTGAAAACTAATTCACCCCTCCACTCTCAATAATTTTTATTCCAACACTTGGAAACTTTGGTCACTTCTCTTTGTAAACATGTGACTTAGTTTTTATCATCTATAAACCCCTATTCTCTTCTTTATCAATCTTTAAATCCTAAAAACTATCTACATGATTGAAAATAAGCCTTGAGAGCTATCAAAATCCTTATAACATCATAGGATCTTCATAGAAACCTTAGAAGATAGTTTCAGATCTATATGACCATGATAGGAATCTTAACACTGCACTAGTAGGCCTCTAACTTATTTCACCATGTTTGGGACCTTGAAAAGGGTCTTAAGATACTGCAATCATATTTATATATGGATATAGGTCTAATTTTATCACTTAAATAATCATCACTCATAAATCTATAACATTCTCATTATTAACCCTTACATTCATACCTTTCACTTTGATAATTCTCATTTTTTAGGTCTATAAGTCACTTGATCATGTTTAATACCTATTGGATACTTACTCCTTCACCAACCTATAACTTTTGTACTATACAAAAACACTTAGGATTGATTCATAATATATAAACTTTTAATACTTTTATAACAATTTTGAATTCATAAACCTATGCACCTCCTTAATTATGATCTATAAGTGCATTAAAACCATCAAAATACTCTTGAAAACTGATGTAATTATTGGAAACATGCTTAATCCTTATTAGAATCTCCTTCTTCACTTAGGGACATCATACAAGTCTACTAAAGCTTAAAACCTCTAAGTCATAACTTGTAGGTTTTTTTAGGGATTTAAGAACCATGTCTTCACTTCTATAAATAAATAACATTCATGGATCAAGAGGTAAATTAGATATATCCATGTCTTCTCGTCAACATCATGAAAACACTTTTAAAAATCATGCAGTTCTATTGGTAGTTGTGTTTGAATCTAAAAATCTTATTCTTTCTTGAATCCTTGAGAAACCCTCTTTGAAACCACAAGTCTACATATGAGCCTACAACATTAAAATCATCATCAATCTATTTTCACCCTCATTTTTAGGGTATTTATATGTAGGGAATATTTTTTTAGGCTTTTTTCCCCCTTTCTTGAGAGGGAAACATATTAAAATAGGTTGAAACCTCATCTCTTGTCTATAGATCTATAAGGGTCTTTTTCAAGCTTAAAGCCTCCTAAAACCTTGACAATGGCTCCCATGGGCCTAAAATTATGTTTGGATTATCATATAATATCTTTACATTACATGTAGATCATTTAACCACCATATATTCATGAGCAAGCTTCAAAATGCCAAGAAGTTGGATTCATAGGTTTATAGGGTTTTGGAAGGGTTTAAGAATGTATGCAATTTTCTTGACCATCTAACATGATTCCAAGATTCTTGAACAATATTGATTATTTAGGGGGTGAATTTTAGACCTATTTTCCCTCCCTATCACTTTATTCAAGCCATGCAAAAGTAGGAGTGCATATAAACCTTGAATAGTGTTTTAGGTGAATAAGTTTCAAGCAATTTTAGGGCTTTTTAAGGATTGTTCATATCCCTATTTTATTATTAATACCTATAAACACCTATATGTTGACCTTAAATATCTTCCTTATGTACTCTAATGACCATACTAATCCATGAAACTCTTGAACATATATGGATCATCCATGGATTTTGCTCATAGGTGCAAGGTTTTGAACCAATTTTGCCTTATTAAGAGGTCTGTGAGCATTGTTTTCTTCCTTGAGGTCATGTGAATGATTTAAAATGATGAGGAGAGACATAATTTAATTTTATCTTGTGACTTTAATATCATGTTGCATCTCTAACTCTCAAGAGAACTCTATAAAATCCTATAATTTCTTGTTATTCTCCATGTTTGAGAGCTTTCATGCCTTGTTTTGCATGTTAAGGCATGAAGGAGGATTGTTAAATATTATAGGTTCTTGAATAAGGTTTTTTGATCCTAGTTCCATGCATGAAAATTCTACACCCATGTAATCATGAATATACAAGCTAAAATCTGCAATCTCTAGGTTTACAACTTTCACTCATGTCTTGTCTTCCAGATTTGTTTCCTTGTGATACTCTTTCCAACCTATTATTTCTTCCATGAATGGAAATTCTCTTCATTTAATAACCTACACAATATTTTGATACCATAACCCCTTTCAAAACCATGGTGTATTCTCCATTGTGACTCTAGGAAACTATCAAAAGATGATTGAAATTTGATCCTTGAATTTATAGGCCTTAAAAAAATAATGAAGCCTTGACTCTAGTGGTATGTATTTGAGAGTTTTTTTAGTAGAGCTAAAAAACACCCATGGAAAAATGAAGTTTTCATGATCATGATTGAAGTTGAAGTAATGGTTTAATGATGGCCAGGTGCACTCTCTTCACATTGGGAGAATTAAATACCACTGAGGATAAGAATGGAGGGAAACCACTAAGTTAAACACCTTTTTGACCATTTGTAAAAATTGGGGAGTTGGAATGGGGTATTAAAATATCAATAAATGACTCTTTGAAAATTTAAGAATGCCTCACTTTCTTAAGATGACTTTAATAACCTCAAATGGGATCTCTTGACCCTTTGTATCCTCATAAGCACCTTTTAAGATCTTTTTCTTTGTTTATGACTTTGTTTTACATTGGAAAGTGATGAAACATGTCTATACATGGCTATCATGACACTATCAAATGACTTAAACTCTTTTTGAGGCATTCACCCTTGAAAATAATCTCATATCTCCAACTATCAAATAGGATTAACTAGGACATCATGACTTATGATAATATATTAGACATTCTAATAAGATATTGAATTGGGGATCAACTTAATACTTTTAGACATGTAATGGGGCCTAACAAGGTTATAAATACCTTAACAAGGCCTTATACATGTGTTTTTTCATTCAAATCTAAAATAATAAACATCCTACATGAAATAACACCAACTATTGACTTCATAAGATGATTGTTAGGCCTAGATATTAAATCAACATGTTTAAGGAAGCTATCAATGACCTCAACATGATTGTCTTTGGGTTGAAAAATCATCATGAATGTGCTTATAAGGATTGTACTCAATTTATTTTGGAAAAAAAGTCCATTTCCAAGCATCTCAAGTATTAAGAGACTAAGGGTGGCTAGAATAGCCAATTTTGGCAACCTCCAAGGGGTGTTTGATTACCTAACACTCAGACCAGTTGCCCTATAAAATTGATTGGGCATGGAGTCAAGAAGGAACCTATTATAAAAGTGACACTCTACTAGACCATCCTTTATAATATTGAAAATACCTCCACAATAGAAAAAAAAATAAGTAATAATAATAACATATGTAATATCACTTAAGATAAAATGAATAACAACTAGACTAATTAAATGATATGCAATTAGCACTTGGAAGGAGTAAAAAATAGATAACCTACTATGTACAAGATATAAAATGACCTCAAGAATAATACTTTAAATTAATCCCATTTAATGGTATTGGTAGTTATTTTATATTAAGCTTAGAGAGCTAAAAATCATTATATTATTTGTATTTGACTATGACAGCAGGGCCACTGCATATAGTGTCAAACTTGGTGTGTTTTCCATCTTTGGATATATTCTCATTCCATTTCAACACTAGGTATCCTTCTTTGAAGCCTCTATCATATAATTTTCTATAAAATTTCATATTTACTTGGGCTTGGTGAAGGTCTATAGTGTGCATTGAGTGATTTCTAACTTCCTCTAACTCCATCAGTTATACTAGCCTTGTAGTCATAGCATCATTCTCCATCATTTCTAGTTGTTGAGTCAATTCAAGGGCTAGTAATTGTTATCACTTTGGAGTGCACCTTACTTGAATATGTGCAAGCACACCTTCTCTCCAGTTGATACAATGCAAACTTCTTAGAGTGTGGGTGACTCTATGATGAGAAGAGCCTCTAGAGAGGGTCAGTTCCCTTAAGATTTATCTATTAAGTCTGACTACTGTGATTTCTTAGATGAAAATGGAAAGGGGAAACTAAAGGGAAATCCTAATTAAATGGGTGATGCACTTAAATTATTTATATCCTATGGAATCTATTTAAATTAACGCATTCATATAATCCAATAAAATTCCTATGTTTCCCTTAAGCATAAATATTTTAGATGAAGGGTTGAAAGGATTTTGGATTATAAATTTCTTTTGCCTCTTTAAATGACCTATAAAAGGTGATATAGATAGAAATAATTGAGTAATATACCTACAAAAAGGATATATAATCTCACTTATATGTTGATTCATAGTAAAATACACTCTATTCTCTATCAAAACTCATATGCAAAACAAAATCTTCTTTATTGATGTATGGTCCAAATTACAATTTCTTCTTCAGCTCTAAGAATAAATAAAAAATGGCTTGAAAAAGCCAATATATATGTCTCTAAACCTAATCTAATCCCTAAGTTTCATTTAAAATGGACAAGGGGTGGTCTTGGTTGACTCAATTCAAGACAAATCCTTTTACAATGATTAAACAATTCATAAAATGCCTTAACTCCACAAAATTGCATGAAGAGCTTCAAACTTTGGCATAGGAATATGGTGGTGGCCCCAAGTTTTTCAAGTCAAAATCTCTTTGCATGAAAATATACACAAAAATCCAAAGAAGTAACTCCACTTGATTTATTTTAAATTTGAGAAGGAATAAGAGAACATTCCCCTTTGCGTTGAAATCAAGGAAGATGCATGATAATCTTTGACTAGTCAGCTCTAACTCACTCCATATTGCATGAAAAGGGACCCTAAATCCTGGAATGTGCATGAATATTCATGAAAATATAATATATATGGCATATAAACTCCTTTTGAACTCCCTGATAACCAACTAATGCCAAACTCAAACTTTGACAATTGAACAATTAGGCCAACTAAGCCAAAAAGACCTATTAGCCAACTTGTACACTTGGACACCATGAAACATGAAAATAAAACAATTAAACCTAAATAAAACCAATAATTATACCTAGAATAACTTTCTTCATCATCAAATATTGTATTTTGAGTGAAAACCTTTGTCATTCAGTCAACAGAGTTGACTAGGCCAATTTTGCTGAAATTTCTAGTAGACTAGCCATTTTTATTGAGTTGGTAGAGAAACTTAAAAGATTATTTATGATATAATTAATATTTTAAAATTAATAAAAAGTCCTAATATTTTATCTCCATTGATTATATTCTATTGAATTGCCTTGTACTTCATTTTACATGCTTTTTTCCATAAAAAATATGATTTATGCCCTCATCTATATAGCTCCATGCATTAAATTTACATTTATGGAATCCTCTCTAATTTTAATTTATGTTTGAAAAGTTTTTATGTTTATCCATGGTGATTTTATGGAAATAAAATCCACTTTTCTCAAAACTAGTTTTTTGAGGGTTTAGGAAGGCTTTAAAGCTAAATCTTCAAACTAATGATTCATGAAGTACAAACCTAAAAATATCAAACCATTTAAATTTATGTTTATCACAATAACTCCTCTAACATCCTTGAAAATATTGGGCTCTCATGTGAAAGATATGAAAAGTTACCACGTAAGTGAAATTTGCCTATGTGGAATTAACTACATTTTGGGCTGCCTACGCTCTTAATGATTGTTCTTAAATATCATCCCATAAACTGATCTAAATTTTTCATTATTTTTAATTAAATATGGTTCCTCAAAACATACTAATATCATTCAACCAAACTCAACACGTGGTGAACAAAATGAGCATCCAAACAGGTGGCTTGGAAGAGCGCCTAGAACTGCAAAAAGTGAAAAACTACACTATGATGAAAATATTTACTTTGAAGCTTCAAAAATCCTGAAAAATCATTATTACACCTGTACCATTCTATAAAAACACTCTGAAAGTCATTTTTCCATGAAAAGTCAAAAAATGCTTTTTTGGACTAAGTGCCTATTTGCCTACAAAACACTATGTGATCATGGTTTGCATAAAATTTGGAGTTTTTAAAATTTATATAGATATTATTATGATTTAAAAACATAATCCCATGATTATAAATATTTTACTTGGAACTAGAATCTTTTGTATCACTTTGGAACAAAGGATGCTCCAATGGTGACCTCAAACAAATAGGCTAAGTTTTGAGACAAAATATAAAATATCTCCATTCATTTAATGGCCATGAAATTTTTTTAGTATTTTCTCCAACTCATGATGACCCTTTTTATTAAATTTCAAGTCAAAATTCCACCTATAGCTCCCATAAGCTTCAAATTTCTCCCAAAAAAAAGTCTTTGTGCATGGACTGTCTATAAATTTGGTTGAGTTTTGATGATTTTAAGGTTAATTTCATTGTTATTAGAGGATATAAAGTTAAAAAACATATTTATATGGATTAAAAATCTTTTTATGAGTTTTGAAATAGCCTCTACCCCTATTTTCAAGCATGTCATGACCTTAAACCAATGCATTTAGGCCTAAAAATAACTGAGTTTTGGCATTATAGGTGAAAATTGATCATGTTTTAACAATATTATGAGGATAATCCATCTTAAATATGTGTTTTAATACTATTTATAACAAAATATATCTTTTCACACATCATCTTTATGGCAATTGTATAGTATATAAGGTTCAAAGTCTCTCTTCTACATAAATTCGTACATGTATGATGTACACAAATATGTAGGTGGTCCTTTGAGATTGACCTCATGATCCATTGATGATATTTTCATCATTTTCTTCCTCAAACATCTCCTTGATATGAAACAACCTTATAGTTATTGCTTACCTTGTTCCTACTTCATGCATGTGGTGTGATTGTTTATCCTTATAGTTGTACATTTATATAAGCCCTTAAAGTTGTAGGGAGGAATTATAGGGTGAAATTTAGTGATTTTTTTGTCAAATTATTTACCTCATGCTATTTCACCTTTTATTAGTATTATTATATCCTCTTGTGCCCCTTCAAAAGCTCTTACATACCACAATGCTCCTACTAACCCTGTTATCTTTGAGAATGTATGATTGTAGGTGATTTCTTAGGGTTTTGACTATGTTGTTTCATATATGGATCCTTATCTTTATTAACATTTCATATTATTGTTACCTTTTCTTTCTCTTGATATATATCATTCTCCAAGTAAGAAAGCTCTTGAGAGCCTAAAACCCCTTAAAGCTCTTTTCAAGTATCAAACATACTTTTGACTGTGGTATTCCATCAAGGCAGTTATAGGTGTTTTTAGGCTATAATTATCCTTTTTAGGGAAAATTATATAGTTTTAGTGCTCCTTTGTTTCAATTATGTCATGTCTTAGTGCATTAATTCTTGATCATTAGCCTTCATGAGCCTAGAAATACTTCACCTTTGCCAAACCACTGTAGGTCACCCCAAAGCAAGCCTGTAGGTTTTTATAGTGGGTTGTAGGTATTTATTTGATACAACCCTTAAATAAGAGTTTCTTATGTTTAGGATATCATTTACTTAGATGAGAAAAATATCTCTTTCATTAAAACATCTTTTTGAGAATAAATCCCACTCTAGGCCCTAACTCCTTAAAACTCTAGAGACTTGACAATAGGCCTATATAGCATGGTTGTAGGAAATGTGTATGAGTCTTAAGCATATTTTAGGTGCCCCTTTTGTTTCCCCTACAAATATATTGATATCTTACAACCTTTTTCCCTTGAAACATTTTCCTGAGCAAAATTGCTATCCTTATCACCTCTTTTTTATCACAGACTTTGTATTAGGCTTGATTATGTTTTGCTTTCTCAGTCCCTTATACAGATAATGAACAGGGTTCAAATCTTGGACTTGATCTTCACCAAAGTTAAAGATTACTAACATGCTCTTACCCTTTTTTAAATCATCCTAATAATTTAAAACTTCTCCTATGAATGTATCTCTCTTTCATACTTCTTGACTTGCTTGAAGGTGCAATCCTAAGCCTGTTGTAGGTTAACATATAGGATGACTGTAGGATATTATGGTGGCTATAAGAGATGATTTCCATAACCCTCCAAAAAATGGCTATATTTTTCCCTTTTTCATCAGTTATTAGACAATGTCTAGGTTTTCAAACCTTGACAGGTATCTTGAGCCTAAGAAACTTGAGCATAAGAAGGGCTATAGGTCATCATATAGGATTGCTTTAGAGTCTCAACTTCATGGATTATTAGACTTATTTAAAGCCTAAATAGACCTTGAAATGCCTTTTATTCTTTATTTTTCATGTAGAAGTCTTTCTCAAAATAAGCATGTCTTTGTTAATCCAAACTCACTTCTAAAACCCTTCAAGGTCCAAATCATATGCAATTAGGCCCCCCTACAAGGCACATGCCTGTAGGATCCCTTTTGATGATTGAATGTTTTACTTTCAAGGGCTTTAGATATTTTTTAATAAATTAGATATTTTATTTTAAATGTCCATTTCTTTAAATTTCCCTTATCTTGATTCATTGTAATCCCATCTTGAGAACCAACCTACATGATATCTTTGCCTTTGAGATGACTATTGATGAGTAGAAGCCTGATGTACATAATGTATATGTGTAGGAGCTCAAAAGGGTTTGAACTAAATATTTCAAAAGGTAGTATAAGTTTCATGTATCTCACTTGATATAACAAACTATTTACATAGTCATAACCTCAACTCTTTGATGTTCATTCAAACCATTACCTTCCCTCCTTATGATTGTCAACTATAGGTAGGATCCTTAAGTTTATTTGAACTTTCTTGTATTTCATGGCTTCCTTGAAACTAGTCACTAACCCCAAAAGCTCATTGATATATTCCCTTATGCATATTTATAATTAGGAACTTTGTCTCACCTCTTTGAAACAAACCTCTTTAAGAACCCCTATCTAACTACTTATCCTTTTCAATACTAGTATAGACTGAGTATTAGCCTTAGACTTTGAGAAAGTCAAAAGGAAAGTCTCATAATCACTTAATGTTTTATGAAGATATCAATAGGTCATGTAGCTAATTTTAAACCATAAACTTTCTCACCCTAATCACTCTTGCATTTAAGCTCATTACAGATAAATTGTGTTTAAGGAGGACTGTGGGTTAGTCAATTTACCTACATGACTATAAATGTCAATTTATTCCTTGACTTTGCTCAAAACTTAACCACACCCTCCATGTGCCCTATATATAATCACTTCACCACCATATTGCTTATGCATTTGGTGATTTAAACCTTTTAAACCAGAATTCCATATAGAAAAAGATTGATATAGCCCTGAACAGGGCTTGTAGAGTTATATCTTTGGTGACTGTAACCTTACTCATATGTGACTATAGGAAGGGTTTCTTAGCCATAGTATGAGTATATTTTGTTTTAAAAACCCTCCACATAATCATCAATCAAAACATATTGGTTTGGTATTATTAAATATTCCTATAGGCAAGGAAACTCCCTCAAACCAATAATTCTTTCAAGACTCATGATAGTTCAAAGAGAGTGGGCCATACAAATCACCCTTGAAAGCTTGCCAACACTACAGATTGAGTGGCTGAAATTGAGACATTTTTTTGGACTTTGATTAGATTAATAACACTTTTATAATGACATGTAAGGGTATAAAAAGTCTTCAAGATTCTGAAATAATTTGAATTTTCCCAAAACTCTTCCTAAGTGAAGAGAAATTGAAGAAAAACAACTACCTTTCTGGATGCTAGGTAGTATAATTTTCCCTAAATTCAACTAGATGGTTCATGAGCCTATACAATCCAATTTAGGAACCACTTAGACCATTATTAATCCATTTTATTCTAGTTTCTTTACCCCAGATTTTAGACTTTTACTCTCCTCTAGCAGGCTGTACCATCAGAAGATCTATAGGCATATCTCTATGTGCCAAGAAGAAAGAAACCAAAAGGAATATATTTTTGGGTCTTTATAGCCATAAATCCTCATTAAAATTCTATGTAATCTTGGATATGACTTGTAGATGATAACCCTAGCTTTGGTTGTATAAAATCTGTACGGATTTTGTACTATGCTCATGAAATAAGAGAAAAAGGCCTTCCTTTTGCCTTTTAAATCCAAATCAAAGATTAAAACACTTTAAATAGAATATAATATAATAAATACATTTTATAACATGAAAAATAAACTTTTCTAACCTTTTTCCATGCCTTAAAAATGCAAATTTGACACATGGGAGGCTATTTTAGGACCTTTTTGGGCTATTTAACCTTTCAAAACACCTTTTCATGAATTGAAATTTTATAATTAGGATAAATTCACCTTTTTAAACATGAATAAATCTATTTTTGAATAAAATTTTCACTTTTTTAACCATTTTTGACACTTTTACCCCATTTTTTGACATTTTTGACCAAAATTTACATTTTTAGACCATAATTGACCAGTTTGACCAGCTACAAAGGGAAATTGACCATTTTTGGGAAATTTTTAGATAATAGGGGTAGTAATTTGGCCTTTATATTCTAAATTAATAATATTAACTCACATTATAATGGTATCCTTACTTCTTGATTAGACCTTTTAGGGTTTTACATTTGTAAATACCTAAGTTAAATTAAAGGGTTGAGATGTCTAAATTAGTTAAATAATATGAAATAATTAACCAATGATTTTTTATGGATTTTTTATGGATTTTAAATTCTTTTTAATTTCTAAAAATAATAATAAATATGCATAAATAGATACTTATCTATAAATTGACTATCATAGAGGATCTAGATTCTGAAAACTAAGTTCTAGACAGGTCTAAATGTCATCAATAAGGTCCCTAGGTCTGATTGCTCACTGGATAGTAGCACCGCACCTAGACAGTAAAGTCATAATATTTTAAAGTCCTCAAAGTGGTGTTAGTGTCTTCTTTTCAAGACTGTTACTATCTTCTAGGAGCATGTGTGCCTATGTTCTTAGGTTTTGTTCTTGTACACATGAAATATGGAACTTTATATTATGCTTGGAAAACTTGATTTATTATGTAAACCCTAATCCTCTTTAAAATTATGGCATGATATAAAAATGTGTGCTCATTATTATGATAGATTCATCATCCTCAACACCCCACTATGAATAGAGTTACCTACATACCAATCCTCTAAGGAGAGATCAAGCCTGATGTAGTTATCCCACCTAGTGATTAGTGAAAGTGAAAGTGAATGATATAATGAGAGTGGTCTTGAATGCCTTGAGTGTGCTTGAGCTTTAAAATATTTTAAATATAGGCTTAGGTTAGTTGTAGATGGTAGTATGTAGAAGTATGAAACAATAAGGATTGAATACCTTAATTTTGTTTAACTTATTTCTTATTTAGATAGGCTTTTTGCATCTATTTTTCATCTAGTCTATAGAGGTCAAATATTCTTGTATTTATAGAGATTTATATCTTCTATAGATAATAAAATATACTTACTATGACCTTTGGATGGGTAGACATTTTAAAATTTATCTATTTTAGATATTTAGGGTAAGGGACATTACCACCCAATTGAGAACACTAGCACCATGTGGCATATTGTCCCTAGTGTGGTACTAATGTCCACCTAGTAGATTGTTGGTAACACTAGGTTTGGATTTGCTAAAGCTATCTTGGAACTATGTTTGGGCTGATAGAATATGTTTATGGTTTACACAATGACTAAAAAAGTGTGTTAAAGGATCTAATATAGGGCTAGGGATAATCTAGGAATAGGATATCTCAATCAACACTCTTAGTATCCAAATAACACTTTTAGGTGACTACATTTTCCACCCTTTATGATAAAAATACAATAAAGTGAAATGACTAGTATAAAGGAAAAAGAAGAGTACTTGGACTTACCTTAGAAGTGAAGTCCATGTAGTTGAGTTTGAGTATGTTAATATGGGTTTGTATATGTGAAACATGATCCAAAGTAATGACCTACAATGAAACATGTAAAAATCAATCCTTAATTAAGAGATTATCAAAATCAAAAGACTATGTTGAATAAAGTAACTTAGTAAATCTGAGTAAAGAGATAAGAAAGGAACAAATACACCTCATTGGGTATGTGAACCAATGCATGAACTTGGTGAAAACTTATGTGTGTGAGTGTACATAGTGATAAAATCATTGAATAACTTGGTCTGAGTTGATAGCTTGCTCAATCCTCATATGGGTGGCTCAAGAAATCAATCCATTTTTGACTCCATCACTGCCCACCACTATTTGGTGGATCATGATCTATGGATAGATTAGATAATATTGTGTGTCTAACCCTCTCATGTTGGTGTCTTAATAACTCAAGTAGGATATTCATCCATCATTACCTACCTATGTGAAGTATATGCATCTAAAATTATACTATATAAAGTGATGAAATTATCTAAATAGGTATATCTAACTATGTATGTCAGCTTTGTGGCCACTTGGGTACATTAGGTAGCTTCGGGCTACTCAATAATTCCAACCACTTCAAATGGAGTAAGGCATGAAACTAGTGACAACATGGTATAGACACCCAAAATTGGTCACAACCAGCCTTCAATCAAACTTCAAACTAATTCCTACCAACCATTGCAAATTAAGCCTAAGAATCACTAAATGTCCCAAAATTCCTTGTGCATCATTCATCAAAGCTTAGAATCATGTTGATACATCCCTAATCAAGGTATTATATTGTATGCAATAATAACCTCTCATAGATTCATCCTGAATCACTTTACAACATAATAACTGTCAATTTGGCCTATGGACATATTAAGTGGGGCACTTGCACACTTAATTAAATCTTGAAAGAGATAAAAGACTAATCTAAATCAATTAACAAGCTAAACCAGATTAAATGCCTAGTTGAATTATCCATTTGAAATTAATGAATATCTAAAAAAGTAAATTCAAAAATTCAAAATATCCTAGCCTTTCATCATTGCCTTTAAGAGTTGTCAAGCTCTTTTAAAATATCTTAAAATATCCAATTTGAGAGCCATGCCTAGTATTTGAAAATCATAATTAAATGACAACTATTAGCTCTACTAGAGTTATTTTTAACTCACTTAAGTTTAGTTTTAACCCATTTCAAGCCTAAACTCAACCTTAACTCACCTTGGGTGAGAGTTAATTCTTAAGGCTATAATACAAGGCCATACATCTTCATTTCTAATCTTGGATATTGTAGATTTACTATGCATGATTTGCTCCTAGGACTCATGTAATTAGTGTTATAATTCCCAATTATTAAGCCAAGCAACATCAAATCCAAGGTGCCAAGGAGAGAAGGAGCTAAGTAACCTCCATTGATGAAGACTTCTTGAAGCACAATCCAAACAATCCATTCAACAAAACCATTTGGAGCTCAAATGAAGGTAAAAGAGATATGTCTTTTATGTTTTTATTACGCTTTCTTAGTTTTTTTTACTAAGCTCTCCCTAGTGTCTAGGCTAGAGGTAGTTAGGATCTTAGTGTGTTCATTTCATTTTTTTTATGAGATTAACATAAGACTAATCTCCCCTCTATTTCAAATTCCTAGTTCACATGTTATCATGCTCGATGGGTCAAAAAACATCCCATATAAACAATAAAATTAATATGCAACTTTTAGTTTTTCTAATGGATGGTTAAAAATCTTCAAAATTCAAGTTTTTCATTTGTTTTTCACATATTTCTATTTTTAGCAACACACAAGTTGCAAGTGACTAATGCTAGTTTGTTTCCAAATTTGACAGAGATTGTCGTTAATTCTCCCAATCTGACATCTATTCTCCCAAAACCAACCTCGATCCCTATGTGAAAAGTAGATCATGGTAGAGATATAGCTAATAGTGGTTTTTCTTGGTTCTCTTATTTTCTCTTATTTTCATATTGTTTGTCTGACCTTTTCCTTGTATGATATAGTGATAATTGTTGGTTTACGCTCATTTTAATAATAATATTTTGTGAAAAATAACATGTATATTTTTATGGTTTTTCAACGAATGTTATCAATATCTTCAACTGACATCGATCCTTGTGGATGGACATTGGTCCCTATGTGGATTGACCAATTTAAATCTCTGTGGACTAACATCGATCCCCATGTAGACCGACATCGATCTCTATGTGAAATAAAAAATAGGAAACCCAAGAGTTAAATCCTAAATATTTTTTCCTAATTCACTTTTGGGATTCTAAGTAGGCAAACCCTCTAATAATTTTTAGGTCCTAAGGTGGAAAAAACTAATCTTCAACATGGTTAAATCTTAAACAATTTGTCTTTGGAGTTTAAAATGAACTTAGTTCTTTTCATGCCTTAGTTATTTTTGAAGATTTTTTAAAAATTTTCCAACAACAAATGCCAAGGGGATAAAATTTCATAATACATTTTATTTTTGTGTGATAATATGAACTTTCACACTTAGTTACATATTCCTAAGAGTTGTTGGTTCTATTATTGTTTATTAGAAGTTGTTTGTTTTTAAGCAAAATGAGTGGCACATGTATGCTCTCCCCCCATCTCCTTTAGATAACTTAAGTGACCAAAAATGATCATTATTTGCCTTTTTCACTTTAGTCCAAATTTGTGAAAATAAATTTTTTAAGGCCCTCCCCAAATTTGTATGGTTTGGGTGACCCCAAAATGAAAATAAAGTATTTTCACTTGTCTTTATTTTTCATGCATTTTGGCTTGTAAGTGGGAGTTCATCACCTCCTCATGGGTTATTTAGGGAATCATTGACTCAATAATTCATCTTTCAACATCATTTCAACCCCACTCCATAATGTGGTATATAAATTGACTTGGTGAATCAGTGGGATGATAGTTTGAGTGGTTAAACTACCTTTGTTAGCAACTACTACCCTTAGAATGTATGATCAATTTGGATATCACATTAAACTGAGCAAGTGATGGATATAGTGGTTATGAATAGGATAAGACCTTTTCATAATAATTTAGTTGATTTGGATCCAATTTACATGAGAATCTCTTGTGTTAACCATACTTGGGACCATCTAGAAATGAGAAAAAATTACTAATTTAGAACAACCTCACTTATTGTGGACATACTATTGATGCAATTTGAGTAGACCAAAGTTCTATTTCATAGTAAAAACTATTGAGAGAAGAGGGGGGCCTAAAGACACTACTTTTATGCACTTTTACTTTTTGGATTAATAATTAAAAACCTCTCAAGATCAAGTATATTGATGCAATTTGTCAATATTATTAAACCATGTCAATTTTAGGATTTAAGACTTTACACTTAGGTGTTTATGTCATTTTATCCTTTCCTACATGGTTTTGAGTCAAACTCTCTATATGTTTTTACCATACCACATCAAAATGAGTCTTGTTTATACATCACTCCTTTGTTTGAGGAGGTTTTATGTCACCTATTTGACATTGTACATGTGCCTTAGTATTTTTATCAACTTTTGTGTGTGTGTCACTTGATTAAAAAGGGTGTTTTTATGTTTCCCAATTCATTTTGAATCTTGTGCCTTAGAGTATTGAAACCAAACCATTGATTACATCTTTAGAGCATGATAACATTTTTATGCTACTCAAATTATTTTAAAGGCTTGTTTGCCTTGTGCCCAAATCCCAATTTGAAATTGAAGCCACATGTGCCTTTTAGATCTATACCTAGTGTCATTATGTCATTCAATCTTATCTAGTTTATTGTTTATTTAGAGAAGCCTAATTTTTTAAGTTGAGTTTTTAATTATCCTTGAAAAGTTAAAATCCAAACGTTTATTGATTTCTACCTATGCCTTGTGTAATTTTGGCCTAGACATTGATATTTCTCTTTTGGGTTATGTTGTTACACTCAATTTCTTACTCTAATTCTTTTTGCTTTGAAAGAGGAGAGAAACAACAAATAAGGGGTGTGTACTTGGTAGAAAGTTGCACACATTAATATCTAGGTAAAGTGGAACTCTTCTTTGACAAGGGAAGAATGACTTGCAAATCACATGAACTCATAAAAAATATGTTAATAGAAAATTAAGGGGCTGTCTAGTGAGAAACCAGTCCCAAGAAAGGAATATGCTTCCTTAAATGGATGTCATCCCTTATTCAACATTCAAGTTTATTGATAAAAGAGAAATTACAAATAATAGATATGAAAATGATGCTGATGAATAAAAAAATAAGTCTAATCTATAGTAGGGTTGATATTATCAAAATAATGATTCCAAAATGTAGTAGCTTCATCAATATCCTCCTAATTATAGCTAATTATTCTTTTACATCCTCTAGAAGGGGTGTGAGAACCATAATGTAAAGGGATAGCTCGAAGGCAATGTCACTTTGATCAATAAATAAGGGTTGTGGGATAATGAAAAGGTCAAAGATGTTATCTATCTCATGTTCAAGTCCTGGTAAGTTCATCTACATATAATAAATAAATTAACATCAGGTCCATAAAAATCAAAATATAGTTTAGGTGCAAGTCAGAGGGTGGCCAAAATTCTAAAGAGGTAAGAAGGGGGCTAAAATAACAATCTATGATTTTATGTGACAGTGGTTATCAGTAGTCAGGGTGACCATCGATGGTTGTCCTGACCATCGATGGTTGGGTGACCAATGGTGGTTGATATAACTGATGATGGTTATGGAAACCATTGGTGGTTACCTATTAATAACTGATTGGGGAAGGAAGCTTAGTTAGAAATGGGTATTTGAAGGGTAAGGATGGTCTTAGGGGTATAATGGGTAGGGGAAAGGAGGCAGGGAAGGTATTTAATAGATAACACACTATTAATGAATAAAGAAGGATAAAACAAAATAAATAAAACAAAGTTAAGTGCCTTTACTTTCAAGAGATGAATGGTTATATGCCTAAAGGGATGCAGGTAGCATAATGGTAATTTATCTTGGGAATCACATAGATAGAGCTTTGAGTTGTTGAATGCCTACAAAGAGATCAAGAGATTTTGGATGCATGAATTCTATTCCCATATCTCCTTTAGGAGCCCTATATTTATAACACAAAAATTCCTAAATGAGGAGAGAGAGTTACCAAATTGAAGTAGGGAAAGTTGCTAAGTTATTATTAGATAAGTGCAATAGATTGATGGAAATAAATCCATGATTTTTTGCATGGGAAAGTTGTCAATTTTTTTAGTATAAGCTCATTCATAGCTATAAGTTTCTAAGTTACTGGGTGAGGTTACCTGACTATCAATGGTTAGGCTAACCATCGGTGGTCAACACTCTAAGGAAAAAGAGGTAAAATGTAAGGTATTGAGTGGTTTTTTTAATTTTGTATAAAGAAGGGTCAACTAGGTTAATAAAATATTTAACTAAGTCAGGGTCAAGAGCCAAGTCCTGGTGTGACAACCTAAAAAATGGTTTGAAGGACATTTTTAAGTGTCTACATTTTGCCCTTTTTTATTGTACAACCTTAAGTCAATAAGCTGTAAAACAAAAATGGAAGGTTGATAGTCTAGGGTTAGTTTCCTTGAGTATGGTAGGATGGTATTCCCCCTTAAACTAGGAGTTGATCAGGTAGGATGACAATCAAGTCATGATTTGATAAAAGAAAACAAGGTTGAGGTATGGAAATGCAACTACACACACAAAGTGTGATGATATGCTAAGGTCACAAAATCATGCAAAGATGTAAAATGGCCAATGTTGATAATAATAAGTTTGGGTTCTATAAAAAGTGACAAGGTAACTAGTCCCTAGTAGTGGTCATAGTTGATCAGGCTATGCATATCAAATGTCCTAAAAAGGGTCAGTGTTTGCATAGGTATTCAGGGTAGGAAGTGCTCTCAAGAAAAACATGAATGGTTAGGTTGCACACAAAGTGGTGTGAAAAAAATTCAACAAGGCCAATTTGGTTGAAGCGGTCAATAATCATCAAAGCAAGGTCATTCTAAGGTGCATGAATAGGTGTGTTCTAAAAAAAGGCCAACGTTACAATGGATATAGGAAAATGGGTGGGTTGGTTGGGTGTGGAGTGGCTGAGCTTACTCCTGATGCACATGGTAAGAGGATATTTCCTACATATTCCCATGGATAATTCATCCAACATGGACTTCAGGCTAATGTAGTTCTTGGGTCAAGGAGAGGGTGACTCCCAGATAAGGGTAATAGTAAGGGAAATAGGTTACTCCATTGGGTTTTAGGTAAGGTAAGGGTAAGTTGAAGTAGGGAATAAGTGGAAGGGATAAATTTAGGGTGTTTGAAAATAAAGGAGGAAAGAAACAACTGGTGATAATTACCAAACTATCAATGGTTAGGGGGAACTAGTGGTGGTTACCTAACCATTGATGGTTAATCTAACCAATGACAGTTGCACTAACCATCGATGGTTAGGGTCAAAAAGCCATAAAACCATAATAAAAGTAAGGTGGAGGGTAAAATAGGTCATTATTTATCTTATTATGCAAAATTATTGAAGTACTTGTCATTTATTAGTTTGTGAGTAAAAGGGATTGTTAGTGAGGTGAGTGAAGTGTCGAGATGAGATTGGTGCATGGATAGTGAGATCGGGACTGAGATGGATCCAAGGGATGCACTAGTAGTAGGGCATGGTTTGAAGAGGTAGAATAGATCATGAAATGAGGTGGGTATTATTATAAAATTTATAGCATCTACATAAATTTTGTATTAAGAATTAAAAGTTTACATAGTATGGATAATTATTGGTGAAAATGAAAAACCTAGGGTTTAGGTCAATTTTATTGGGTTTTGTAACTAGTGAGGGAAAAAAAAGGTGGGGTAGGTAGGAAATGGGGTAAAATTTATGAGATGGGGGAAAAAAGGGTGAAATTGTAGGGAGAGGGGGGTGTTTATGTTTTTTTTGTGTTTTGGGGGAGGTTGGATGGTTGAAGACCATGACCAATGGTCACTCATAGGTGACTATCAGTGGTTGACCCAACTGGCATTGGTTAACCCTAGGGGTATAAAATACCCCAAGGGGATCATCAATGGTTGGTAGAAGCAATGACATTCAAAAAAGGGGGGGGGTTAAGGTTAGGTTTGGGGTTTAGGGTTTAGGGATTATGGTTTAGGATTTAGGTTTGGGGTTTAGGATTTAGGGTTTAGTATTTAGGTTTAGGGTTTAAGATTTAGGTTTAGGGTTTAAGATTTAGGGTTTAGGATTTAGGATTTAGGTTTAGGATTTAGGGTTTAGGATTTAGGTTTAGGGTTTAGGTTTAGGTTTTGGGTTTATTTTATATGTGAGAAAGTATGTTTTAGAATGGGGTGTGGGTGGGTGGAAGAGGATAGGTGGTACCAGGGTGAAAAATAAAGGGTGGGTAGGTGGTTTAAATAGTGTGTATTATATAGATAGGTAGGAAAGGGGTTGGGATAAGTTTAGTACTTATTTTAGTTATCATTTTTATAGGGATATGTCCTTGCTTAATTCATGACATGTTCATTTGTAGGTGTGAGATTAGATTCAGTTGTAGGTTCATATTCTTGAGATATTCCCAATAGTTTGAGATGTGATGATGATAAATGAGTGGCATCATATAAACGTGGTAGGTTTCAGGGGCATGCACCACTACCAAAATATTTTTAGGGATGATTCTATGATAGTCACCCTCATCAAAATATGGGAATTGGTGACTAATACTTTCTAGTTGTTGACAAGAGAGATGATGATATTGTTGGAGGATGTTCACCAGATTACACAACTACCAATTTAAGGGGATCCCATTTATTAGATAGAGGGAGATAAGATTGATGATTTTTTGGAGATGTTATATGGGGATGATGTCAATGTGATAGAGTTTCATGTTGGAGGATTTAGTATTAGACCACTATACCAGAGAGCCCTAGGGAATAGACATTTGCTAACTATGTTATAGTTAGTAATTACCTATTATTCATTACCAAATTTGGTCAGAGGGAGATACCTTGGTGTGTTATTATTGGTGTTAATGGGTTTATATTTGGGTGGAGTTATGTTTGGATGGGCATAATTATTACTAGTGTATATATGTAGGGAGTTATGGGGTTTTTAGGCACATAGATGGTAATGGCATTAGTGTGGGGTTTGTGCTACATTGTTGGGCATATGAGCACATACGAGTGATATGACCATTGGGTTTATGAATTAGGGGGTATTTATTAATGGATTATAGGGTTAATTTTTATTGATGGAGGAGAAATAGGGCCTTGACAAGAGTAATTAGTGGTACACATGACCTAGACTAGTTTAGAGATGCACTAGGGGGTTTGGTGAATGGAGACATAGTATAAAGGCTATATAGGGAGTGGCCTATATGGGAGGGCTACCAATGTCATACATTATCTTTACAGAGATAGAGGTGGATCTATAGGTGATAGGAAGGAGTGATCAAGTGTATCCCATTAGAGATGGTACAATGATAGTTTAGATTGGTATAAGGGATCCCTCTTAATTTTATATGGTATAGGAGGGAGGATTTAGAGTATCCACATTTGGAGCCACAACCATAGGATGAGGTTTTGTATTTTGAGTAGCTACCATTGAGGGAAGGTGATGATGTTGGGATGACACCTAACTACCCTAAGTGGTTTTAGGGTATATATACTATGATGGATATTGGTTTGGGAGATGGTGATAGGGCCCTGATGGATGTAGATCAAAGATAGGGGCCAGCACAAGAGGACCCATAGGTAACAACAACACTAATGGTAGTGTAAACCTAGATAGACACATTATAAGGGTAGGTTGAAACTCTTTGGGGTTAGGTAGGAGGAGTCATAGTGGAGAGAGACCAAGCTTTTACATAGACCATAGCTTTATAGGGGTAGATGGCCATCTTATAGGGTCAGGTGACTACAATGACAAGGGAGAGAGACCAGGTGAGGGTCTCACTTGATTTGATAACCTATGAGAGAGATTCCTTATGATGGGCTAGTGGAGTAGTGAGAGGTACAAAACCTCCAAGATATATCACACAAACCTAGTATCATGTAGCGATATAGGAGTTGAGGTATTATGAGGGCATTGTGTTAGCATAGTGTCCTGATGAGCCAAGGTAGGGAGAGTATCAGCTGAGTGTGCTAGGTGGGGTAGGTTTTGGGACCCCAAGGTAGTGGGATATGGTAGTGGTTCAATAGGCAAGGCTTCTACCTAGTATAGGTATAGGTGCAGGTTCTAGTGGGGCTAGTAGTAGTGGTCTACCAGGGCTATGATATATATATGATCCATTTTTGATACCAACCTATGCACTTAAAATGCAAGATGTATTTTGAGTGGGAGTTATGATGTATAGACATTGTATAATGCATATATCTGTGTGTGTGTGTGTGTGTGTGTGTGTGTGTGATATGGTTTCATTTTGAGATGTTATATTGATGATGACTAATGTTTATTTGATGTTCTTGTTTATATGATAATGTATTTGGTTATTTTTTAATGCTAATTATGCTATGATAGTTAGAACAAGATGTGTTGATTGATGACGGTGCTTAATGGTTATGGTTGATTAATTAATATAGGGATGGTATAAAGTATGTTTTAATAATGCTACTCATAGAGGTTAATCTAGTATTTTGATGTGAGGTTGGTTAATTATGTTATCTAGGTATGATAAGTGGGTTGGATTTAAACATTAATGCTTTGATTTATGGAAAGATTTTGGTTTTAATAAGTATGATATGTATGGGTGATAATGAAAAGGGGGCATTCTAGATTTATTGGCAAGGATCTTATTATACCCCACAAGGAGTATTGGAGCTTAGTGAAAGTAAACCCTTCATGCACATCAAATTATCATTTTCCTAGTACTAAAGTGTGTCATATAAACACCATGTGTCAAGTGAGCTCAAAATCATTTGATTTATATAGGTGATATGAAAAAGGGAGGGTAGTGATAGATAAGTGGGGGAAGAAGTGTTAGGTAGGGAATAATGTGTGGGTTCACCCACCCCTTTACTTAGGTGATGTCAAGAACTAAAATAGACTAGTCCATGTCATGAAGGGGTAGACTGATCAATGCGAGATGCATATATATATATATATATGATATGGTTTCATTTTGAGATGTTGTATTGATGATGACTAATGTTTATTTGATGTTCTTGTTTATATGATAATGTATTTGGTTATTTTTTAATGCTAATTATGCTATGATAGTTAGAACAGCATGTGTTGATTGATGACGGTGTTTAATGGTTATGGTTGATTAATTAATATAGGGATGGTATAAAGTATGTTTTAATAATGTTACTCATAGAGGTTAATCTAGTGTTTTGATGTGAGGTTGGTTAATTATGTTATCTAGGTATGATAAGTGGGTTGGTTTTAAACATTAATGCTTTGATTTATGGGAAGATTTTGGTTTTAATAAGTAGGATATGTATGGGTGATAATGAAAAGGGGGCATTCTAGATTTATTGGCAAGGATCTTATTATACCCTACAAGGATTATTGGAGCTTAGTGAAAGTAAACCCTTCATGCACATAAAATTAGCATTTTCCTAGTACTAAGGTGTGTCATATAAACACCATTTGTCAAGTGAGCTCAAAATAATTTGATTTATATAGGTGATATGAAAAAGGGAGGGTAGTGATAGGTAAGTGGGGGAAGAAGTGTTAGGTAGGGAATAATGTGTGGGTTCACCCACCCCTTTACTTAGGTGATGTCTAGAACTAAAATAAACTAGTCCATGTCATGAAGGGGTAGACTGATCAATGCGAGAAGTCTACCAATATTAAAAGAGAACTGATTATAGTTTGTTTGGGATAATGTTGACTTTTTGAAAGGGTTGTGTATTGATTTTAAAAGATGCAAAGATGATCAAGGTAGGAAGCTTCATTGAGAGTGACAAAATAGAGTTGATTATGGTTGTTATTATTTATCATGTTAGATTAGCCATCCTTTGAGGGAGTGGTATAGGTCTGAGTTATGATAGTTGTCCTTTGAGGGAGTAGTCTATCATTTTATCATTTAGGTGATAGTTATCCTTTGAGTGAGAGTTATAATTCCTTTTCTTATGATAATGGACCCAAATAATATGTATCCCAAAAATCTTGAACTTTTATTTTAGACATAGATGCATCTATTTGAAACTTAGAGCAAAACTATTTGTAAGGGAAAGGTTGTGCATCAATACAGTGGTTATGTGATAATAGGAAGGGGTCCTAAAGAACATGCAGCCATGGGATTCCATATAATAAAAGATGAAAAGTATCCATGAGAACCATGCCATGGGTAGAGCTATGGTACCCACATTTAAGATTGGATGAAAAGGCTTGATAGATAATCACATGGATCTAGTGTAACCACATGTCACTAAGAGGAATAGGGTAAGAATATTAGGGAAGTGATAATTTGTTAAAATCAAAGGAAGAGCTTAAGTTAGATAGTAGGGTGTGTTAGAGAGGCCTTAACAATAGAAATCATGTGAATGTGAAGCATTTAGAGGCTCAAGTTATGTTTTGCCTTTGAGATAGGATAAATGATAAGCTCTTGATCCATACTTATGGGTTATAATATAGGGTCCAAGCTAGTTAAAGGCAAACTTGCCCCTTTTGGTTTTCTCCATGTTAGTGACATGTTGGTTTTCTTTGAGGGAAAGGTCTCTGATGTTGAATTCTCATATTTTCAAATGTTTTTTATAGACTCACTTGATAAAATCTTGATAGATACAAAGGTGATTAAGGGCAATAATATAATGTTTATCAAGGAATTTTAAGTGTGTTAAGTATTCCTAATGATAGTCACTTATAGAAAGAATATCCTATAAGGATATGTAGAGAGATGGTATTTGGAATTCAATAGGTAGAACTACCTTGCCTCCAAAGACCAGAGAAAAAGGTGTATCACCTGTAGTAGTTCAAATAGTAGTGCGGTAGGCCCATAGAGAAAATGGGATATGGAGGTTCAAATATTTGTCTAAACCATTGACCACCTTGGTGAGTATTTTGATGAGGGTTTTTTTAGAAGCTTCATCATATCCATTGGCTTGTGGATGATAAGGGGAAGATAAACTTAAGTCAATGTCAAAAGCCTTACAAAGTTCCTAAACCTTTTTGATCTTGAAGGTTTTTCCATTTTCAATCATGATTTTATGAGGGACATCGAAGCAACAAGTGATGTGATGGGTAATAAAGTCAATGATTTTTTTATCTTTGATTAAGGTCAACATAATGGATTCCACCAATTTGGTGAAATACTCTATGGCGATGATGATATATTGCTAACATTGAGAGGAATGAGGATTGATCTCACCAATGAGATTAAGACCCAATTATGAGAAGGGCTAATAATCTATTGATTCATGGAGACCATGAGGAGGTTTATCATGGAGATTAGCATGTTGTTCACATTTGATGCATTTCTTAGCATAGTCACAATAATATTGATTAAGTGTAGGCTAATAGTATCCTAGGTGAAGAATACATTTTGCATAGCCAAACCACTAAAGTGTCCTTCACAGATGTCATCATGTGCTTCCTTAATGGTGTTAGAGGCTTCATTATTATGAAGGCATCAAAGAATGATGCCATCAAAGCCTCATTTTTAAAGAATTCGCCTTAGTATTAAGTAGTGAGAGGTGCTTTGAGTGAAATCTCTATAAGCATTTCTTGAAAGATCAAGTAAAAGGACACCAACATTAAGGTAGTCAAATATTTGTTTATACCAAACGTCTAAATGTGATGTTTCCACTTAGAAAATGGTAGGAAGATTGATACAGAGGTAAGATGGGGTGACAAAGAAGTGTATGGTGACAAATAGTTTAGATTTAGTAGGTTAGGATGGAATTTGGGATGCAAGGGAAGCCATTATGTCTATAAAGTTATTTGTAGAGTGAGGGACTAATTGAATAATATAATGGTTAAATGATGCTAATAGTTTGTCAAGAAGTTGTTTATATTTTAGAAGAACATCATTTTTGCATTGATAGGCTCCTATGACTTGGTTTATAATAAGTTGAGAATTTCCAAAGCCACATATATTTTTGATTCCTAAGGGTAGGGTGATTTGGAGACCTATGATCAAGGCCTTGTATTCAGCTATATTATTAGTGCATTCAAAATCAAGTTTAAAAGAAAGAGGGAGAGGTTATTTATTAATGGGAATGAGGACTATGTCAGCACCACCACCATTTTGACATTTGGAACCATCAAAATACATATTCATTTGATAGGTGGGTTCTTCTAAAGAAAGAGTGGCTATACACTCATCTGGAAAGGAAAAAAGAGGATTTTGATTATTAGGGAGAGGGGATTCAACTAGTTGGTTTATAATGACCTATCCTTTAATGGACTTTTGTGATAGAAAATCAAGATCAAACTCAACTAAAATCATGAGCCACTTATCCATACGTTGGTTATGATATGGCTTACAGTGCATATACTTAAGGGGGTCAATGTTGGTAAGGACATGAATTTTATGGTTAAGAAGATAGTGACAAAGTTTAGAGGTGATGAAAACTAAGTCAAGGAAAAAAATTTATAGATGGGTGTATCAAGTTTCAAATTCAATGAGGGTAAAATTGATGTAATAAATAGCTTTCTCCTTATGTTGGTCATTATGATGAGTGAGCATGGCTCCCAAGAAATGATCAGTGATAAATAGGTATAAATAAAAGGGTTTATCTTCTTTTGGGGGATTAAGGACTAGAGGAGAAAGAAGATATTCCTTGATTTCATCAAAGGCTTGTTTACACTCCTTGGTCCATTTAAAGGAGGTGTATTTTTTCAAGAGGTGGTGAAAAGGTTGATAATGATCAGATAGCTAGGAGATAAAATGGTGGATTGACCAAAGTTTGCCTTTTAGGGTACAAAGTTATTTTAAGGTAGTAGGAGGAGACATTTCTAGAGTGGATCTAAATTTTTTAGGGTCTATTTTTATTCCATGAAGGGAAACAATGAAGCCCAATATTTTTCTTGATAAGACCACAAAAATGCATTTCTTCAGTTGAGCCTGGCATGATAATGGATAAGTCTTTCTAAGATGATGGTCAAAATGGTGAGCTGATCCTGGTGATGTTTGGATTTTTTGAGTAAATCATCAACATAGTCTTTAACTATTATATGAATGAGGTCATGAAAAATGTAGGTCGTAGCTTGCTAATATGTGGCTCTCACATTCTTTAAGCCAAAAGGCATGACATGATAGCATAAATTTCTCCATGGGGTGATAAAATATGTCTTATGTTGATCTTAAGGGGTAATCAAGATTTGGTTATATCCTAAAAATCCATCCATGAGGGATAACATTTCATGGACATCATTAATATCAACAAGTTGGTTAATGTTAGGTAGGGGAAAGTCATATTTGGGGCATCCAAGGCTAAGATCCCAAAAATCCACACAAAGGTGGAGTCCCCCAGTGGGTTTGGTGATGGGAATAATGTTAGAGACCCATTGTGGATAGTCAATGGGTTGAATGCAATTAATAGATAGAATGCACTAAAGTTATTCTTTGATAAGAAGATTTATATGGGGATGGATTCAATGAAGTTTTTACTAGACTAGCTTAACCTCAGGATGGGCAATGATATTATGAAGGGCAATAGATGGGTCAATACTAGGCATATCTTGATAAGACCAAGTAAATTTTATGATATGGTCATGAAGGAAAGTTTGTATAGCTTCTTTGATCCATAGGAGTTAAGGATTGGCTAATCTTGACAATATGAGGGTTCTCTTGATTACCCAAATTAATGTGTAAGGTTAATTCATTTAGCATTATTTGGTTTTCAAGAGGGAGGGCCTTTTGAAGAGTATAATCCTCTACACCAAGATAGGTAAGAATAGATTTATCATTTTGACATTGGATGGTGTTAATGGTAGGAGAATCATGCATGATCATTTTAGGGTGGATGAGAGGAATGGTTTTAGTTTGAACCCCCTATTGATAAGTTAGGGGACCTAAACTAACAATGTTTATCAAAAACAAAAGTTAGGTGGGATGATGTTTCTATCTTCAAATGGAGTTGGTGAGGGTAGAGGTTATTCAAATTAGAAATGTGAGGTTGATAAGGGTAGAAGTTCCTCAAATGGGAGAGGTGAGGTTGGTGGTTCCCCAAATGGGAGAGGTGGAATTGGTGAGATTGTTGGTTCTCCAAATGGGAGAGGTGTAATTGGTGAGGTTTGTGGTTCTCCAAATGGGAGAGGTGGAATTGATCAGGATGGTATGGGCTCTTCTGGGGGAACATACACTAGGCCAAAGAACTCCTGAAATTTCTAAGTTTTGATAGTAGGAAGTTCATGGGTTCCTTGTTCATAGAGGCCAAACCCAAAACCTTTTCAAGTACATTAATGAAGGTATATTTGGGCAAAGGTTGGGTTTCAAAGATAGGAAAAGTTAGAAGTGAATCGCTTAATATAAGTCATGGTGGTGGGAGCAAGAAGTGGTTTATCAAGTCCCCCATGCACAAAATATATTTTATTATTGGGAAGATTAAAGGGGACAAGGGTACCAATATTGGGATCATAATATGGATCATTCTAAAGGTTTCTAAATTCATGTGGAGAGGGAAAATCATCTAAAGCTAAAAGTTGATATTCCCCAAGTGTAAATCATTGGAATATGGATTGCAAGGGGTGCTCAACTAGGATTTGTGATGAAGGAATAGTTGAACTAGTGGATGCTTCACTATTGTTGAAAATATAAGTGTTGTTGTGTTGGTTTGACATGGTGGTTTGGCTAGTGGTTGGCTGTGAAGAGGGTGAAGGTAGAATAAGAACATCATTTGGTCGATACATCATATTACAAGAAGTAAATGGATTTAGATTGGATTTGATTATAATGACTTGTCCCTCATGCTCAAACTTGACACATCAATGAAGGGTAGAAGTAACACATGCCATGGCATGAATCCAAGGGTGACCAAGTAACACATTATATTTAAACTCACCCTCTACAATGTAAAATAGTTTAGGAATGGTTCAAGTCCCCAAATAGATGTGGAGAATAACTATCTCCAGAGTAATGGCCAAGGTATTGTTGAATGATTGGATAACTGTCAAGCTTTTTGACATGATGTTTTTAGGTAGTTGAAGTTGATCATAAGCATGAGAGGAGATGATATTGATACTTTTTCCCCCATCAATCATGACCCTTTTAACATGTGTATTATTGATGGATGTTGTGATAAAAAGAGGGGGATCAGGATCTTTGCTATGATATGGTGGGATTTTAGATTCTTGAAAGGTGACACTAGTAGTGTGTTGGACATCTCCAATAAAATATGCAAGAGGTTGTGGATCATATGGTTGAACTTCTATAGAATGCATTGGTTCAATAAAATCTTGACAATGTTGAGGTGAGGTGTTGATTAAGTCATAAAGTAATCATTTTGATGAGCATTTGGTGTATTTGTTTTATCACTAGGTGTTGGACAAATAAAGGTCCATTGGAGGAGGAAGGGGCTCCCATAATGGAGACCTTAGACTTAGATGGTTGTGAAGGTGAAGGTGTAATATTTTGGGTTTGGTTAGTTGGTTGAGGAGGTGAAGGGTAAGACCATGGAATGGTGGCCTTGACTTTACCCTTTTCATTTTGTTCAACCCCTTTACCCTTGTCCTTGTGTTGGGATCTAAACTAAATTACCATATGAATAGTATGGATAAGGGGAGCAACTAGTTGCTTTGATTCCTCTATTACACTCCTTGGTGGGAGTAGAGAAGGAAATGATTGGTAGGAGGATTGGATAGGTGGTAAAAGAGGTAAAGGTATTAAATAAGGTTCATCTAATAAATTATCCTCCTCTATAAGGCCATGAATGATAGTTTGGAGAGCTTTACAGTTCTCTATATCATGCCCAGGGGTTCTATGGTAAAGATAAATTACATTTTCATTGAACTAGGTTGGATTTTGATGAGTGGGGTCAAAAGGCTTGATGGGGGGTAAGTTAATGGTAGAAGCTTACAGGAGCCTTTGTAATAGTATTGTATAAAACTTTGATAAAGATTTTAGAGATGGTGGGGTTTGGGTTTTTTGTTTAGGTTTCTTGTTGGGTAAGCGATTTTTAACAGGAGGTATGGTTGGTGGAGTAAGCCTAACTAGAGGTTTTGAATGAATTATCTTAGTTGTAATTGGTTTAAAAATTGAGGGTCTAGATCATAAGGGTTTAATAAATGGGAATCTGGATGGGGAAAAGTTGGTGAGGAATGATACTAAACTAGGAGATGGGCTTGTTATAGGTACAGAAAAGGGAGATGGATTTTTGGAGGAAGAATAGGCTATGAGAATGTTGGAAGGATGTGGTCCTAAAATAGAAGGTAAGGTTGAAAGAGTTGGTATGTTTCTTCCTCAAATTTGAGGTCTAGGCAATCCCTCCTTCTTAATGGGCTTAATTGTATTAAATTTTGGTTGGATTGGTGCGGTTATATCCAATCTCAAAGGAGGGTGAGTGGGATTTGGCATGGGAGAGATCCCCAAGATCTTGATTGGCTTGGTCAAAGAAGTATAGGGTGATTTAGAAATTTTAGATAGGAGTAATTGAGGTGGTCCCTTGGTAACTTTAGGAGGAGTAGTTGGTGGAGTGGTAGCAACAAGCTTGAAAGTAGATTCTAGTGAAATAAAAGGTTCAATTTTATTTGGATACGAGAGTCTAAGCTAATGCCACAAGGTATCTCTATCAAATTTTGGTTGGGAGGTGAACTCCAAACTTTAAACTAGCCGAGAGAAGGGTTTATAAATAGTAATTATTCCCTGATCATTAGCTTTAAAGTGTAAACCCTTTAGGGATGAAGGAGTAGTTTCAGTATTGTTATCCTTAGTGGAAGGTTCTAAAGGGAATGGTTGGGTAGATAGGGGTATTATCTCTTGGGAGATGGATTTTAGGGAAGATACAGATGATTCTACAATTGGTGTGGTAAGGGTAATGGTTTTAGGTGGAAGGATTGGTTTAGCTTCCTCTTTGGTATGGTTGTCCAAAGGAATAAGTGGTTTTTTGAGTTAGATTGGAGGAGTGAATAAAATGGTCAATGGAGTGACCATATCCTTAGGTGTTTCCACCATAGGAGGGGTGGGTGAAACCATGGTTTCATCTAAGGAAGTGGAAGGGTTAGTCACTTCCTTCATTTAGGAATTTGAAGGGGTTGGTGGCAAGTGGTTTTCCTTAATTTGGGTGATAGAAGTAATAACTTATTTGACAATGGGCACATTACTGATGACATTGATTATATGTGCCTCATATGAATTGGAGGATTTGGGTTGGTTTTCATGGTGTTGGTCTAAAGGTGGATGGTCTGGAAATGGTTTTCAAAAAATATCAAGGGATTGGTTTGAAGGAGCATTTAGGTTATCAAAAAAAAACTCCCATTTATCAATTAGGTTTTGGACAATGCTTTTAAAAGTATTGCATCTATCAGTATTATGTCCAACAAACTAATGATAGTCACAATGATCATTCTCATTATACCACCTAAAAAGGGGGTGAGAAGTATCAAATCATTGAAGGTGTTTGATGGGCAGAAGTTGGATTAAATTGGCCTTGAGTAATTTATCCAACACTAACACATAAGATTTTCCAATTAGGGTAAATGGTTTTGAAGGGACTCAATTTTGAGTACAGCTTTGGTGATTGGAAGGGTTATTGGTTGGAGTTGTTTGGTTAATGGGTAGAGGAGGTGCAATTTTAAAAATGACTAAATGTGATGATTCTTTCACTTAAGAATTGGTTGGGTTCATATTTTTAGTGGAAGATGACTTCATGGATTTGAAACTATAATTTTTATTTTGAATCTTCAACTTCCCTTCATCAATATCATGGTTTTCCAATTTATAGGCCATAGTAAAAGCTTCATCAAAGGTTCTAAAGGTTTAGACTTGGAGAGTTGGAGCAATGTGTTTATCACAACCTTGAGAAAATAATTCAATTAATTCAGGTTAAGGTAATGGGAAAGTGAGTTGATTAATAAGACCTTTCCATCTAGTAATGAAATCAATAATGGACTCATCTTCAAACTGTTTGATGGAGTATAGGTCTGTAATGGAAACCTTTTTAGATATGTTTACAGAAACTTGTTTCAAAAAGGTTTGTGCTAATTAAGAGAAAAAAAGATAGAATGAGTGGGAAGTGTACTATACCATTCAAGGGTGGCCCCAGATAATGACATGGGAAAGGTTTGGAGGAGGATAGCATCATCATAAGATATCAAGTAGCATGCATGTCAGAATGCTCTTAAGTGTTGTTGAGGGTCCTCTTTAATTTGGAATTTAGAAAATTTGGTAAATTCCCATTAATAAGGATAAGAATGAATAGGTATGGAGGGATGTATAATCTTAGTACAAATTTGGTCATAAGATAAAATATTGATTGAGGCAAAGATGGATGACTCTAAACTAGTCATTTTGTCTATGAGCATTTTGATTAGGTCAGGCTGGGGTTGAGAAACCTCATAATTAAGAGGTATATTTTGTTGAGGTTGGTTCATTGTCATGTAGAAATAGGTAGCAGATGGCACTGACAAACCCACATACTGATAGGTGGTGCCAAGAGGTTGAGATGGTGGCACATAAGAACTACTTGGTATAAAAGTTTGGGTGGTGGTCAATATGTAACCTTGTAGGTTAAGGATATATTGGTAGGTTTTCATAGGCATGTGTTGAGGAAAATATGTGGTTGGTATACTTAAGATCAGATGAAACTGGGAAGGTTGAGGCTGGGTGGTTACCCTAGTGCTAATTTGAGGAAGGTTTTGAGGTATGGAGAGCACTAAGTTTTGAATTGGAACTGTGGTTAAAGGATTGGTTGTAATTGAAGGGAAGATAGGATCTAAAATGGAAGAAAATGCCATAGTATATGTGGCATAGGTAACCAATGGCAAATTTGAACCCACATAGGGTGTAACTAGTGGTGTTTAGTTGGGTGGTGGAAGGTTAGTTTTAGTTTGGGTTTATGGGATATTGGAAGAAGTCTGAGTTAATGGTTGGGTTGAAGTGGTTCCTACCATGAGGTGGGATGGCATACCAAGAGAAGGTTCAAAAAAAGGAACTAAAGTGAAAGGGGTACGATGAGGTAAGGTATTAAGGTAATGTTGCAAGGAAACTAGATTATTATCAAGAAAGGTGGTGAAGTTTGGATCTCCTTTAGATATATTTGGGATTCTATAAGTCTAGAGATATGGTGGTGGAGGAGAATAGTGAGGTTCAAAATGCAATAAATATGAGATTCGCTGATTCAACTATATGAAATAAATGGAACTATAAAACCTTAAGGGATCCCACCGGGCATGCCAGAATGTTTCACTCAATTTCTTACTCTAATTCTTTTTTCTTTGAAAGAGGAGAGAAACAATAGATAAGGGGTGTGTACCTAGTATAAATTTGCATGTTCTAATATCTAAGCAAAGTGGGAACTCTTCTTTTTTGAGGGAAGAATGACCTATAAATCACATGAACTCATGAAAAATATGTTAATAGAAAAGTAAGGGGCTACCTAGTGAGAAACCAATCCCAAGAAATGAATATGATTCCTTAAATGGATGTTAGCCCTTGTTCAACATTCAATTTTATTGATAACATAAATTATAAATAGTAGATATGAAAAGGATGTCGATGAACAATAAAAGAAGTCTAATCTATAGCAGGGTTGATATTATCAAAATAATGATTCCTAAATGCAATAGCTTCATCAATATCCTCCTAGATTATAGCTAAATATTCTTCTACGTCCTTTGAGTGGGGTGTGAGAACCATAATGCAAAGGTCTTACTCAAATGCAATGTCACTTTAATTAGTAAATAGGGGTTGTGGGATAATGGGAAGGTTAAAGATGTTATCTATCTCATGTGCAAGTCCTGGTAAGGTCATCTACATGTAATAAATAAATTAAGGTTAGATCCATAAAAATCAAAAAATAGTTCAAGTGCAGGTCATAGGGTGGCCAAAAGTTTGAAGAGGTAATAAGGAGGATAAAATAAAAATCTATGATTTTATGTGATGGTGGCCATCGATGGTCAGGGTAACTGTTGGTGGTTATCCTGACCATCGATGGTTGGGTGACCAGTAATGGTTGATATAACTAGCAACGATTATGGAAACCATTGGTGGTTACCTATTAATAAATGGTTGAGGAAGGAAGGTGAGTTAAAAATGGGTAGCTAAAGGGTAATGAGGGTATTAGGGGTAGAATGGGTAGGGAAGGTTTTTAATAGAGAACACACTGTTAATGAACAAATAAGGATAAAACAAAATGAAGAAAACAAAGTGAAGTACCTTTTATTTGAAGAGATAAATGGTTGGATGCCTAGAGGGATGTAAGTAGCATAATAGTACTTTGTCTTAGGAATCACATGGATAGGGCTTTGGGATGTTTAATGCCTATAAAGAAAACAAGAGAGTTTGGATGCATGAATTCTGGTCCCATATCTCCTCTAGGAGCCCTGTACTTATAGCACAAAACTTCTTGAATGAGGAGACAGAGTTTCCAAATTGGAGGGAAAGTTGCTAAGTTGGTCCTAAATAAGTGTAATGGATTGGCAGAAATAAATCCATGAGTTTGTGCATGAGAAAGTTTCAATTTTTTTTAGTGCAATCTCATTCATAGCTAGAAGTTTCTAAGTTGTTGGTTGAGGGTACCTGACTGTTGATGGTTAGGTTAACTATCAGTGGTTGACCCTCTAAGGAAAAAGAGGTAAAATGCAAGGTATTGAGTGGTTTATTGAATTTTGTGTAAAAAAGGGTCAACTAGGTTAATAGAGGAGTTAACTAGGTCAGGGTCGAGAGCCAGGTCCTAGTGACACAACCTAAAAAATGGTTTGAGGGACATTTTTAAGTGTCTACATATGTATCTTAGGTTAATTATTTATTCAATTTGAAAACTATTTTTTGTGCCTAGATTTGGGAGAAATAACATATATTCCATCTGATTATTTTTTCATTCTTTATACCAATTTACCAAGTTCATATTTAAATTTGAATGCCTAGTTTATGCCAAAGTGTTTCAATTTTTTTAGATTAAATATCTTGCCTCATTTTGTTTAAATTCTAGATTTTGTGCCTTTTTCAAAAGAACTAGTACATGCCTATTTTGAGCCTATCTTTTATTTTATTTTAATTAGACTTGTTTGAAACACTTTTCATCTAGAGTTTATAATTTTGATTTTATTCATCCACTTGACCTTTTATTTAAGATATTTAACATTAGACATTTGATGTTATACTATTTTAGACCAAGTTTTAGCATAGACCTTTTTGGAGATATAGCTCCCCTTCTCAATCAAATTAGACCAAGTTTAAACCATTTATCCCTTGGAAAAAAATTTAAGAGTTTTTGGAACTCTGGTCCTTTTTGAAAAACATTAATCATTGATTTGAATATGTCTCACTATACTCATAGCATATCCATGTGAATCCAAGATATGATATTGTGGTCGCACAAGATAAATTTGTTCAATACCCCTATGGTGATGATGTAGTTTGTGAGATAGACCTTATCCTTCTTATAATGTTCAATATAAGGAAAAGATGTAAGTTCTTTTAGCTTACTATTTGGTTAACATGCCTCTGTACTCAAAATGGGACCAAGAGCAAATAGCACAATACCTAGTAGCTAGCATACCTTTAGTTTTAGACCAAGTTTAATAACAATTGTACTATGTTATGATTCCATCCGCATATGATCCCTATTTATTTTATCATCACTTTCTTGTAAATAAAGATGAAGTTCTAATCAAAATCATGGAGGTAAGGGTTAATTTTCTAGTAGACTTTCCCCATGAAAATTTCCTAATCTAGTTAGAGTGCCTTTAATTATTCCTTACAACCAAACTATCAAACATGACTCTACTAGCAATCCTCAAGGACTAGTGTTGATATCATACCAAGATCCATGTATGCTTATCATAAGAAAAAGCCTCATAGATATAGCATTTTAGACCTATTTAAATTTAGTGCACAACTTTAATAATATTTCCATGTTAAATTCTCCTCTCATTGAGTTAGCTCCTTCAAAAAGAGTGTTAATGAATTAACAGGCCAAGATAATCAGGGTATAGACCCATTGACACAAAGTACTTTAGTTGGAGACATGTTCAATACCCCAACCATCAAATAAGTATTTATTGCTTTTATGTAGATAAATGTTCCAAACATAATGGATAATATGCAAGTGTCATCCAATCTATGCCAAAGTGGTTTAACTACACAAATAACTAGTCTACAACAAGTGCTTTTAGTTAATACCATAAGTGGTTCTTAATATCAAGGGCTAGGAACTTCTACCTCACAACCACAACAAGCTACCTCTAATCTTCAACTAGTTATTTCTTCAAGCACATAACTGAAAGGATTAAGAAGTTAAATATCAACTAGTGCCTTGCCTCAATAAAATGTGATGAAGGTTACTTCACCATAATAGGTAATGATTAACATTCCAAAACAATAGACATTGTCTAGTGTACAAATGCAATAGAAATCAAATGTTTTTCCACCTTAATAGGGGGTAACCAATGTACCATCTTGTTAGGTAGTGACAAGTATACCTCTATAATCATAGACTAACATGCCTTTATAATAAAAAACATTATCTAATCAAAAACATATGTTTATTGGTCAACAATAAATTCCAAATATCTGATAAGCATCTAATTCATAATAAGTGTTCATGCAATAATGAGGTACCATTATCACACAAGTACCAACCATGTAACAATTTCCTTTTGTTATAAACATGCCACAAATTCAATAATAGGGCCTTATTTCATAACAAGTTCCCTCATTCAACCAGGTTTGACTAGTCAATAGCAAGTCCTTACTCAACCATAACAAGGACAATACTTCACTTAGATCCACATCCTTCCATCTCAGCCATAATTCCCTCAAAACTAGGCCTACATACCAAATCCAAAAAATAATATCGTATCACAATGCATGAAATTTCAATAAACACATTCCAATCTATGTATGTATATTCTTGGTCAATTCCCCAACTAAACCAACATTCTATAACAAACCATGCCTCCATTATACCTCAATCAAGGTAATCCACCTTTCACTGCATAGACTCCACCTCAGGGTAATGTTCCATCTAGTTTCTTGGCATGATAATTATAGTAAATGAAGGATGTGATTGCCACCATTCAAGCTAGGAAACAAACCAAGCATTTTAAATTGGATGACATGTGTTCCTACCCATTCAACATGGAGTATTTGCAAATGCCATTTCCTCCAGGGTATGAACCACCAAAATTTGACAAATACAAGGGTAAAGGAGACCCTAAGACCCATTTAACCAAATTATTTGTTGCTTGTTGGCCAATGGATTAAATTGACATATACTTCCTAATTTTTCTTCCTTAGATTCTATTAGGACAAGCTTTGGAATGGTTCTTAAAATTGCCAAAGAACTTGGTATCTAATTTTGATAACCTTTTAGACAAGTTTATGTAGTATTTCTCCTAAAATCTCAAACATGAGATTTCATTGGTAGATTTGACTCAAGCCAAACAAAAATCTAGTGAAAGTTTCATAAGATATTTATAGTGATGTATATCACTTACCAATCACTTCATCAATAGGTTACCAAATAAGTAATTATTCATTGTGTTTACCAATAATTTACACAACAAAATATCTTAGCATCTAGAGTTGTAATGTGCACATACCTTCAAGGAGATCATCAATAAATGTTTACTAATTAAAAAGGGCCTTATTAACAAAGGGATTATCAAGCTTACCTCATCAAATAAAAATTAGAACCAAAACCAAGGAAATGGCCAAAACCATAATCACAACCAAGCCTAAACACAAGCCTTGATACTAGCCCAAGCCAGTAATTATGAAAAATCTAAGTATTTTAACTGTAATAATAATGTTATTATAAATGGATTACCGAGTCATGATATGTCCAAATGGTGAAAACACCATTTACTTAGCCAATGCCAAAAAAGTAAATTACTTCTCACCAACAACCCATTCAACAAGTGTAGCCTAGACCAGCTCAACAAATATAACAACCTTTACCTTTAAAATCTCCTCCTTAAATGAGAAATGTGCCTACTCATCACATCTTTAGTGACCTTAGAGAGCCCATTGAAGTTATGTTTTGAAATTTAGTTTTTACTAATTTGATTATTTGACCAATACTGAAGCATTATCTCGAGGCATTCCTTATCCAAATTGGTATAGACAAAATTAATTATGTGAATACCATTAGGTTAATGGGCATAATTTATGAAATTATGTGTAGATCAACCACCTAATTGAAAATATGTTGGAAAATAGGGATATAACATTGGATAATGGAGCATCTACATCTAATTAGAACTTGGGTATTTATCAAAACCCTTTTCCACAACATAATAGTAACAACTAATAGCAATAATAATCATGGCTAGAATAGTAGCAGAAATAGAATCAGTAGTTGAGACACTAATAGCAATACCAGTAGCAATGACAACATCAACCAAATGGATAGAACTAAGGATATAATGATGCCTATATGCAAAAAACTTACCATGTAGTTTCACATGACTACAAAAAAGTTGTAGGTCATCTTAAAAGAGGTCATATTTCCACCATTACCATCAATTCAAGACCAAGTACTAATTGAATATGACCACTGCTAACCAATTCCATCCAACCAACCTATGTTAGTGATCTTTCCTTTATTTGGGACCACATACAATCATACTAGCAAGCAAGGATTACTAATTTTAGATGTTATACTGATAACTCACCCTTGCCTCATGACCACATACAAGTGCACTGGAAACTGAGATATAGCCTATCTAGTCCCCTTCCACCATCATTTACTAGTAACAATGGTCTTATATCTAATTTTGATTGTGCAATCATAACTCGATGGTCACGGATTACCATTCTTGGCCCATATCCACCTATACCATTAACCCTCCTTTAGATTATGTGAGCAACCAAACTCCACATCATCTAAGGATTATCATTCTTGGACATCATCCTTTATCTTATGCAAGAAACCAAGCTTTGCAACACCCTACCATTACCATACCAAGACCTCAACCTTTGGCTTGTAATAGAAACCAAGCTTTTTAATGCCCTACCATTACCATTTTATGACCTCATCCTTTATATCATGATAGCAACCAAGCTTCATAATTCCCTACCATTACCATTTCAGACCCTTGCCAACATTATATCTCATTCTCCCAATAAATATGTGCAAATATGACTAGATGGGTCATAGTTATTATCTTAGGCTAACAACCAAACTTTGTTAAGCCTATCTTAGATAGGCTTATCATTACCCAACCAACCATTCTTCATCCATTGCCAACAATCCCCCACATTAGAAAACCCATGCCAATCATCAAGCCATAACCAAACTAATCATTACCTCTCCAATAGAGCCAATCATTCAAAGACCAAGATATATTCAAAATTGGTATTTTACAACTACTTGTAAACTAAGTCCAAGAGAACCAACCAATCCAAGATTTTTTTTTGAAACACCTATTTATGACAAGTCAACCTATGATAAATTATAGTCATATAAAAATGCAAAATTGGTAACTTGAGTCTGGCTTATGACTCCTAATCTATAGATCCCTTTTACTTGATCCCATGACCCTCACAAACTTATTTTCACTAATTCCTAATCATTTGTATCCTTTCAGACTTGATTCTAGCTAAGCCAGGACCCTCTTTTCATGACCAATCCATCTCCCTAGGTCCCATCTTCCCAAGACAATAGCACCACACTGTGACTATAGCACCAGTTTCACTCCTATCCACTTTTAGCATTATTGTCCAAGCTCATTTCTAACCCCAATGGTTAATTTCTTCTAGTTCCCCATCCTTCTCCTTATTATCCTAATACGAGCACATTCAACCCATGACCAACATATCCCTATAAAATCCCATTCAAAGATCATTTGGAAAGGGTTTGGAAAATATCATAAAGTAAACAAGACTACTCAAGCACATTTCCCTATTCTATGCATACAACCATCCAATACTATTTCTAGCTTATTAGAATCCTTACCCCTATTCATCTCAAGCACACTTAGTTTAGCATTTCCTTGCATTATCATATCACAATTGCACTAATCACTTTCAAAGGGAGAACTACATATGGCTTGATCCTTCTTTGGAGTATTGGTATGTAGGCAGTGTGCCCCCATAAGGGGTGTGGATCCACATCCAATGAATCTTACACAAACTAACCCCCCCTCTTGTTTGAAATTGGTCAAAGTAAAATAGAAGATAGGGTTTGAAGAGAAAAATTGATCTATAGGGATCTCTACAGACTTTCAACTACAAAAACTTTAGAGACATGGTCACACAGACCTACCAAACAAAACCCAAAAAGCTTAGATCTTGAAGACAATAGTGTTGAATAAGGACTACAGTGCCATTGCCACTCCTATCCACTATTGGTGTTCTTGTCTAATCAAAAAATAAAAGTCTGAATCCTATTTGTGATAGTGTCTTAGGGCTGCATAGTGAATATCAGATCTTATCTTAGTTTGATCAATAAAATTTAAGCTAAGTCTTATTTTCTCTCTCTCATTACTATTTTCAAAAAATATTTAATTACCAATAGTTTTACAAATCAGTATCTTACTTACCACATATTATTTATTGATTTATCAATCCATACCCTTTAACTAAATTAGGAATAAAACCCTAATTATTCCTAAAATTGTTAAATCATTTGGTGAACCTAACTTATTTCATTTGCACATAAAAACCCTATAAACCCTAGGGTAAAATTCATACTAATTTTTTCTATAAATTTTTGAATTTTTACTTAAATATTTAAATCAAAAATTTATTTCAAACTTTAAAATTTAGTAGTAAATTTAAAATAATTTTTTTTCCAAACCCTCGTTTCCCATACTAGGTCCCAGTACTTTTCTAATCATTTTCTAAATTTTTAATAGCATATTTAAATTATAAAATCAATTCAAATTTCAATAGTAATTCTCAAAAATATTTTTTTTCCAAATCCTAGTTGCATCTACTAGGTCCTTTTAAATCACTAATTTTCCAATAAATTTTTGATTTTTAACTTTCATATCTAACTCAAAATTCTACTTTCAATTTCAAATTTTCATAGTAATTATTCACATAACTCTCTGTTAAAACCCTAGTTGCCTATACTAGGTCCTATTGCTTTTGAGATATCACCTTACATTCTAAAAATCAGATTTTAAAAATGGATCTCACTTATTTACAAATTTTTCTTACATTTCTTGCAAAAAATAAGGAGACCATCATTAGTCCTATCATGTACATGAATGATGAAGTTTACCATATGTTAGTGCAAAGATTCATTCTTTGAATTTCATGCTTAATTTTTATAATAATGGATGATATTACACAATTCATTGCTAAACATGAACAAAATTTCAATATTCCTTTTACATGTTCTCTCTCACTCATGTGGAAAAAATTTCAACTTTATCATGTTCAACATGTTAGAGATGTTATGATTCATGTCAAAATTTTATATGCATTCATGCACAATTTCATTCTCTCTACCCTTCACTCTTTATCTCTCATATGGAAAATTTAAAGTTTATCTCGCTACACATATTAGACATCATAGCACATGTCAAAGTTATTTATGCATTAATGCACAGTTCCATACTCTCTATCCCTTGTTTTATATCTCCCATGAGAAATGTTCTCTATAATCATATTTCTATACAAATTATAACTCCACTTACATTCATTTCAGCCCATATACATGGTTTTTACCTAGATGTCTATGTCTCCTTGGATACTCTTATTTCAATGTCATATTTCATACAGAGGAAATAAGTCCCTTCACCTCCTCTCCTTTAAGAGGGTGATAGCTATTTTCCCTCTAACCAGGTCCATGTTATCACCCCTCTAAAAAGTGAGGTAGCCTATATTATTGTTTCTAATGCACACATTCAGCCTATAGCTTCTTCCAACCCTCTTCAACATATGTGCTTATATGTTCAATCAGAAGTAACTAGGGTTAGCACTTATGAGACTCTAATGGTTCAAATCACTAGTATGATCAAGTTAATTTTAGATTTATAAATGAAGAATTAGTTATTAATTTAAAAGATCACAACATTGGAAAATCAGATTATAATACAAAATCCTTAAATGTACCCTAGTGTTATTATATAAAAACAAGAAATCAAAACAAATTAACTCTACAACTAGTGATTCAAAAAGCATTCAAAGATCAAAAAAGATTTCAAGTGAGATACTAAGGGAAATGATTAAATCTAAGTTGATCAAACTACCTCCTCTACATCTAATGAGAAGATTTTGATATTATTTTTCATATCATAGAATGCATGGGCATCACACCGATTCTTGTTTGGCATTGCAACAACATATACAATAGATAATTGCGAATGAGGACCCTATATAAGGTAAATCAGTCAAGTAATCTATAGTGGCATAAGAACACATTCACAAAGGGTCAAATTTAGAAATAGTACAAAATTGGTTACCAAAGCATAACCCAAAACAACAAAAGGATCAAAAATCAAAATTAGAGTAAGGAACAGTACCACAGACATAGGTAAATCATGAAAAATATGCAAATCTACCTCTCTAAAATGAGGATCAACTTTCAAATCAGTATGGGTTTGGTCAAAATATCTACAATAGTTTTATTTTCAAGATCAAGGGTTGGGCAACCATGATCAAGGCATCACTACTCCTATTCTAGTAGTTGATAATGTTTGTCACCAAGGTTTAGGATTTATTGAACATCCTAAGACAAATCATTCATAGACACAATTTATCAAAGGAAAAGATCCAGATGCAATAAAAGTCAACACTAGCATTCCATTGGTTCAAGATCAAGATGATAATGATGGGTGGACTAATATAAGTTATTATGATTTCCAAGATACAAATAATGAATCCAAATATTTAGAATCATATTCATAGCCATTCCCTTATGTTTCACAATCACATATGATTCCTTTGTTTGATACATGACACCATGATAAGAAGTCTCCCATGAGACTCATCAGTTAGTATCATTTCTTCTTAGTATTATTTATACATAGTTTATTTTTTCTTACCTGTCCATAGTTTCTCAATATTTCTTTTACAAAGTCTTCTTATGATTGATTTTACATAGCTTATTCAAAACTACCAAAAAAACATTCAAGTATTTCAAAATACAAAAACATGAAAATAATGTCAAAACACCAAAAACATTTTAATTGCATGCATTATCCATTCTTTACATTTCTACTACCATGATAGACTTACGTTTGTTGTTTTATGCTATTGTTTGTCAATTTATCTACATTTTCATGCTTCACTTGATCTTTTTTGAGTGTGTTGAGTGACATCTAGATACTTGATTGCTTCATTCTACCCATTGAGGGGGCATCCTACTTCTACATTTGAGACATACTTTGATATATACCCATTGGGGGCATATTCTACATGACTACACCAACCAGGTTATGTCATTCCTACACCACATACTCTAGATATCATGTTGATGTACATTACTTACTAGCTTACAAAGATTACTCTATTGACACTCACTAGTATATAGCACTTGTGTATTTTTTAGCATATACCTATTCTTGTACTAATATGTCTTTAATACTTTCCATCTTGATTTGATTAGTTAATATGTCATTGTACTTCTATTTCCTTACATGCTTTCTTTTCTTGCTTAGCATAGCTAGATTGTTTGCATTTCTTAGTTCTTGTTTGTCTCCTATATGTACCTTAGGATATTTGCCAATGTCCTTTACTTCTATTCATATGTGTGCTTTAGGACATTTTCCAATGTCTTTTTCCTATACTCATCTATATGAGTGTGGCTTCCATGCCAATTTTGCTTGTTTCAATTATATATGTATGCAGCATTTGAACATGCCTTGTATGCTTGATTTTTAGTTTGAATGACATGTGCCCATGTCCCTTGTTTGTGTAGCCCCTTGGATACCCTTGTATGCTTCTTGATTCTTACCTTGTGTGATTATTTCTTGTTTACTTCTCATTTATTGTAATTCCATGATTCACATCATGTATTTACCTTGCTTTTTTGGATGACATGATGGACATCATGCTCCATCCCTCCAACTAAAAACTAAAAACTAACCAAACTTTCACTTCTAGTTCAGAACATTGCACATGTTATTACATTGTTACATGTATCTAGGCATACCCCTATTGATCTAACAATATGTCAATACAAATCATGCTATATTTTGATATATCTTGTCAATTATCATTGCTATATCATGTATTTTTTTAGCATAACATACTTGTAGGGCTCTTTCTTCTAAGGGTAGTCATTACAAGATCTTCATTCCTACCCTCATAATAGGGGGCAACAAATAGGGGTTTTGTCTCAAAGATCAAAGCTCTTAACATTTGAAATAGTAACATTTAGCACACCCAAAATAACAACCAAACATCAAAACAATCAAAATAGACTAGGTAGATAGTCAATAATCTAGAACAATAATCAGATTTGGCTCTAGACAATAACACCCAACTTGGACAATAGCACTAGTGCCACTAGTGTCCACTTTCAACACTCCTATCCAAATAGAAGAAAAACTAGTTTTTCCATAAATAAATAGAAAGGTAAATTTAGTTACAATTTTGTCAACTATAGTTTAGACTAGAATTAGTAGCTTTAGTATAGTTTTTCAAAGAAAATATAGATATAAGGGGCATCATGTGTGGCATGATGGCTCTCATTTTAAGTTTTAGATAGGGAAGTTGGTACAACTTCCAAATCAAAATCTATGTTCTAAACACCAGTGATTGGAGGTAATGTGCATGACACATTTATTTTCTTTTCTTTCCAAGTTCAACATTACCCAATCATTCTCAGTAGTTGCATGCCTTATTCCTTCTGTAAGTGGTTGGCATCATTTTAGAATGGTTTTCATACAAACCTAACTTCTTGAGTTCCTAATTTCCTAAGTGGATTTCATACAATCCTAGTGCATCATTTTGGATTGGCTTTCATACAAGCCTACCCTCCACATTCCTAGGTTCTTGAGTTCCCAAGTGGATTCCACATAAGCTAAATTCTCATTTTTTGAGTGGATTTCATTTAAAACCAATCTCTATATTTTAGAGTGGCCAAGAGTGACCTAGTTTCTAGCATATATTTGGCTATCCATGCCAACATTGTCAGCTCATAGTACATTCATGGGCTTTAAGAGCCATCTCATATGACATACATTTTATACCAATATTAGTTCATATCTTCACTTCATGGGGAAATGATGGAGCCAAAGGTCTAGCTAGACTTTGTATTCTTAAGCCACATATTCAGAGGGATTGGACACATGGTCCAAACATTGATCAACACATGCATGACCATCTAGTTTCACTTAGTGGGTGATGATAGAGCCAAAGGAATAGCCTTTACATTCTTGAGCCACTTTCTAGGGAATTGAGCACTCAGCTTCATTCATGATATTACTCTTGATACAACATCATCTAGTATTATTTAGCATTACTTAGCATCACAATAGGATTTGTATTGGTCCACGTACCTGGCTCACACTTCACAACATTCTCTTTCTATGTAGAACCCAGCATCACAATAGCATCATGAACTTCACCCTTACATGTAAGATTAGGATTGCTTTTTTCTTTTCCCTTTATCCTAGTATTTCACATTGTTACATCACTAGAATAAAGGGGGGGGTGTAAATGTAGTCATATAAAAATGCAAAATTGGTAAGTTGAGTGTGGATTATGACTCCTAATCCATATATCCTTTTTTCTTGCTCTCATCACCCTCACAAGCTTATTTTCATTGATTCTTAGTCATTCATAGCCTTCCAGACTTGATCCTAGTTGAGTCAGGACCCATCTTTTCATGACCTAGGACAATCACCACACTAGGACTATGACACTAGTGCCACTCTTGTTCACTTTTGGCATTATTGTCCAAGCTCATTTTTGGCCTCAACAGTCAATTTATTCTAGTTCCCCATCCTTCTCCTTGTCAACCTAACATGAGCACATTCAACCCATGACCAATAGATCCCTATAAAATCCCATTCAAATATAATTTGGAAAGGGGTTGGCAAATATCATAAAGTAAACAAGAATACAAGCAAGACTACTCAAGCACATTTCCCTATTCTTTGCATACAACCATCCTATACTATTTACAACTTATTCAATTCTTTAAACTAATCCCTAGTCATTTCAAGCACACCCAGTTTATAATTTCTTTGCATTCTCATATCATAATTGCACCAAGCACTTTCAAAGGGAGAACTACATATTGCTTGATCCCTCTTCAAATTATTGGTATGTAGGTAGTGTGCCCACATAAGGGGTGTGGATCCATGTCTATTGAATTTTACATAGAATAACCCCCCACCACCACCACCTCTTTTTCAAAATTAGTCAAAGTATAATGGAAGATAGGGCTTTAAGATAAAATATGGTCTACATGGAACTCTATAGACTTTTGAATACTAAAACTTTAGAGATAGGGTCACATATACCTATTAAACAAAACCCAAAAAGCTCATATCTTTAGGATAATAGTGTCATTCCTATCCACTTTCAACACTCTTGTCCAATTAGAAAATAAAAGTCATAATCCTATTTGTGATAGTGTCTCAAGCCTACATACTAAATATCAAATCTTTTCTTAGTTAGATTAGTATAGTTTAAGTTGTCTTATTTTCTCCCTCTTATTACTATTTTTAGAAAAGCTCTAATTACAAATAAATTTCACAAATTAGTAGCTTACTTACCACATATGATTTACTAATTTATCAATCCAAACCCTTTAACTAAATTAGGAATAAAACCCCAATTATTTCCAAAAATTTTAAATCATGAATCACCTTTTGAAATTATACATGTTATCGAGGAGTCTCACTCTAACAAGTCAGTATTTGTTAAGTCACTTATTAATGATTATAACTACCTTTGGGAAAATCATTATCTCAATCATTTTCCTATTTTAAAATAACCTCTCATTGACAAGGCAGTCCCTATGGAGTTGTCTCTTGACCTTTTTCCCCATGTTGAAAAGTCTCACTTTGATAAACTAGTTTTTACAGAGCCAATTATACCATCATAGGTCATTACTTGTCTAATACCAAACATTCAATAAGACAACATTATAGTAGCATCCACACTAGATGAAGAATAAAAATTAAAGTTAGGTTCTATTCTTGAATCGACATTAGATTTAGCATCATAAGTAGAATCAATATTAGTATCAATATCAGATTCAGAGTCCCTTGAGTTATACTCAACTTTAGAATTAGAATACATTATGGTTGTTATAATATTGGTTATGCATGCCTTATAGATAAATTTAAATGTATTTGTCATCCTTCCATGATTTTTGAGGATGATTACTTTAGCTTCGACATAAATTTTCTTAGTATCTTCTATGAGGATTGTGTCATCTCTTCCCATTACATTATCATTCCACATGCCATTAACACCACCCAACATAGCCATTATATTGACATTCCAACTCTCACAAGTGTTGATTGGGATCAAAAAAATCATACCTTGTTGAACTACATCTATGGCAACATATCAATTGCATATTGTTAGTGGGAAAGACCACATTCATGCAGAAGATGAATAATCTCCTAGTGAAACATTTTTAGAGGTGTTATGGGGTAATCAAAGTCCACACTCAACATCTTCTAGTGAAACCTTTTTAGAATCATTAGAATAAAATCAAATTCAAAAGTATGCATTCCTTAGTGAAACATTTTTGGAGGTGTTATGGGACAATCAAGGCAAATTCATTAGTGAAAACCTCATCAAGGTGAAAATAGCTGAGTACAATAGTTCTTTACTACTTGATGAAGACACTATTAAAGATAACATCAGTATACATTCCAATCTACAACATAATCAGATGGTAGTTACTCTCAGGCCCAAATAATAGAAAAATATGGTGGTCCTATTAAGACCAGATTTAGAAGTCTTTAGCCCTACCACATCCAAAATTATGTTAAATCTAGAATCAATAAAACTATATGTGCCTAAAAATATTGATCTTTATTTATTTCCCAACCATTATACATTCCATTTTCATCCACATTTATACTACCAAATCAAACCTATCATCTAATATTTATCCATATTTACCATTCCTAGCCACATTTTCCTTTATAGAAGTTACGAAGACATCTTATCTTGAAGTTTGAAAGAAATAGAATCAATAACCAATGAAGATCACAATAATATTCTTGGAGTCCAAATCTATAGTACTTAATAGAGTATCTATTCAAAAGAGGTGTGGGCTAGTACTTTCTATGATTGATTATTTTAGTTGTATCATATGTTGATCAGGACATGCATCTCCACATCAACAGGAATAATAGAAACATTTACCTTATCATTTTCCATTTTCTATTTACCTTGTCATTATCATTTGTCATTCCTCTTGATGTTGTTTCATACCTTTCCATTTACCTTACCTTATCACTAGGGGGAAACCCTATTACCATTATATCTAATTTCCCTCTTGTCATCTTTTTATGTCATACCATATGCCATCCCATCATACCTTCATTATTAACCAAGCTTATTTTGACCTACCCTACCTACCCCTTTTGGCCTTGGTTTTGTTAGTTCTTTTGGCACCTTTTACAAAGGGATTCTGATCCAATTTTAGAATTTTGTGTTTAAATGATAGTCTATGAAAGTAGTGTGATAGTGAATTTAGAAAGTTATCTTTCATTTATGTTTAACTAGTACCACTAATTATAACTACCTATGTGCAAATTAGTATCCCACCTTATATTACTAATTATAATCACCTATGGGTAAATTAATAACACTAACATATGGCATTATCTCCTAATTATAATTATCTATGGTCAAATTAGGAAAAATGCCTTTATCATACATTGCTACATCACCTTGTCATTACTATTCTCATTTGCTTTACCATTTTCCTTAATTTGTGAATTTATTACTACCTAGTCGGATCTCGTCACCTTTTGTGTTGGTTGACTACTATGACTTGAGGTCTTAATGGGACTATGTAGGTCATGTTCAATTCACATTGAGGTTAGCTTAGTCCCCCTTTTCTATATACTCTTATTATTTTGTGAGTGGTATCTTGTCAATCTCTAATGAGTTAAGATACCTTAAAATTCCAAAAACATTCAAAACATTTCAAAATATTAAACATTATCAAATTGGCTTACAATCTCCTAGAGAGCTATATCACCTCAAAATCTAAAAACATGTGTCCTATTTAAACCTAGTCATCCATCCTTGATCTGCCCTACTAGATCAAATCTATTATTGGTTCTATTCCATTCCACTACCATCGGGGGTGTGACTTTCCCTTTGCATGTATCATTTCTTAGATTCACCACCCATTTATCTTTCCATTAAGTTGTCATGCACAGGTATTGACTTGGTTAATGACAGGATGGTTTTATTATTTTTACTTTCAAGCTTTTAATGTGTTTATTTTCGTAGTTGTTTTTTTATGTATTTACCTATTTATTTGATTTCATTGTTGTGCCTTGACTTAGTCTAAATGTGTTCATTGGATGATTCCTTGTGCAATATTATTAATTCTATCCATATTCATACGTCAACATTGTCATTGTGGTTTTTATCATTGGTACATTATTTTCAACTATTTATTAGATTGAGAGTCAGTCCTTATGCATATTTCATCCAATTTATCATGGTTTTTTATATCTTGGTGCCTACCATCACATGCTAAAGAAAAAATCAAATTGGGAAATCTAAAAATTAATGGAGCTATAGAAACTTCTTCTTAGTATCCTTGGAAAATCCTCCCACCCTCCTTGATCAAATCAACCCATTGACCATTCTAGTTGTATCAATGTTAATAAGGATAAACATCTCTAAATTGGTAGGTATAATTGAATCATTCACATTAATTAATTAATATTCTTATAATCATCTCTTTCATCACTTTTTGCATTTTTATATCCCTAGTTATTTATGGCTTATTCAGTTATTAGACTATCACATTTACATTTATGCCTACTCATCTTTAATCTATATGAAAGGTTATATCTTTGAGTTATGCTTGCCAATATACCCTATTAGAGTATAATAAAATATCATTTTTTAATATAGATCATCTTAATGATTATAACCACCTATGGACAAATCATTATTTCAACTCATCAGCTCTATTGGGGCATGTGCTTGTGCTACTAATTATAAATACCTTTGGAAAAATTAGTGTCTCAACCTTTGTTACTAATTATAACCACCTTTATGCAAATTATTACTTTTTAAATCAATGCATGCAAACATTCTCTTGATTGGATTAATCTCACCCATGGGTTAATTTCATTATTTTCCTTGCTTATTTTTTAGGGACCATCCATCAAGCATATGTGTTGGCCACTCCCTCGAGGTGGCATCATTTAAGGCTTTCCAAACATTGTTTTGAGATTCTTCTTCAATCATGATCTTCTTTTTATCTTATTTCATTGTTTTTTAAGATGTTACTATGCTTATAGCTTGCAATGCCTTCCCAAATAAGGGAAAACTATAGACACCCAAAATTGGCCACAACTAGCCTTTGACTAGACTTCAGATTGATTCCTACAAACCATTACAAATTAAGATTACAAATTATTGAATGTCTCAAAATTGCTTGTACATCATTCATAAAATCTCATAATCATGTTGAGACATTCTTAATCAAGGTATTTTATCATATGCAATAATAACCTCTCATGAATTCATCCCTAATCACCTTGCAACATAACAACTATCAATTTAGCCTATGGATATATTAAGTAGGGCACTTGCACACTTAATTAAATCTTGAAAGAGATAAAAGGCTAATCTAAATCAATTAATAAGATAAACCATATTAAATGCCTAGTTGAATTATATATTTAAAATTAATTAATATATAAAAAAGGAAATTTAAAAATTCAAAATATCTTAGCCTTTCATCATTACCTTTATGAGTTGTCAAGCTCTTTAAAAATATCCTAAAATATCTAATTTGAGATCCATGCCTAGTATTTGCAAATCATAATTAATTGACAATTATTAACTCTATTGGAGTTAGTTTTAACTCACCTAGGTTTAGTTTGAACCCATTCCAAGCCTAAACTCAACCTTAACTCACCTTGGGTGAGAGTTAATTCCTAAGGTTATAAATACAAGGCCATACCTCTTCATTTATAATCTTAGATATTATAGAGTTATTATGCATGGTTTTCTCCATAAGACTCATGCAAGTAGTGTTATAATGCCCAAATATTAAGCCAAGCAATATCAAAGCCAAGGTGCCAAGGAAAGAAGGAGCCAAGTAACCTCCATTAATGAATACTTTTTGAAGCACAAGCTGGGCAATACATTCAACAAATCCATTTGGATTTCCAAGGAAGGTAAAAGAGATATGTCTTTTATGTTTTTATTATGTTTTCATTTTATTTTTATTACTAATCTCTCCTTAGTGTCTAGGCTAGAGGTGTTAAGATGTTAGTGTGTTCATTTCATTTGTTTTATGAGACTAACCTCCCCTCTATGGTAAATTCTTAATTCACACCTAACATGTAATAGAAAGTATATAAAATTTAGAGAATGACATGGAGTTTGTCATTCCATTTGATCAACTTGTGTGTAATTGAACATTTGGAAACTATGTTATGCACATGCCCCCAATCTAATATCTAAGTATATTTAGTCTAAAATGAGTATGTAATATTGTATCTATGAAATTAAACTAAATGTGGGAGTGATCTTGTCATGTATGATGCCCCCAAAATTGAGTAATTGGTATGAATTTGAGCTGAAATGAGTGTATCTAAATAAAATTTGAACATAACTATCAAACATGTGACTGTATCTATGCAAATCTATATTGTACCTAGTGTACTAGTCTAGCTAATTTGGATTGCCCTAAAGTTTGGGATATTTGACAGTAGTACCATGTACTGGATAGTAGCACCATGTGTCACTAGTGTCTCAATCTAGACACTAATAACTATTTGGTCTAAAATCTATGTGACTAAACTTATTTTTAAGTCCCTATTTTTTCTTGTGTTTGACCTATGTCTAATTTTTGAAACTGAGCCTCTTTAATAAAAATAAGTTGTGAATAGCAAATTAGGATCCTGATCTCTATGATAAACCCCTATGAATGCCCCCACTTTTGAGTGTAGTTTTGGAACCTATGTAATAACTATCCTTAAAATAATTAACTCTACAAAATGTGTTTGCCAGAGCATATATATGATAACTAAATGATATTCCAATACAATTTACGAACATAACATCAAAATGTAAAATAACCTAAGCATAAGTAGGCAATGTAAGATGTATATTATAATATAGCATTGCACAAGGGTCTCAAGATAGATGTAATCAATCTATCACAAAAAATTTGAGTAGTTACTTAGGGGGATGAGGCATGATGTCCATCATGCCACTTAAGTAGAAAGGGTAAATGCATGAAGTTCCTCATGTCATCAAAAATTGGTGTGTTTGTAACAATTAAATATAAGTGTCATAGTGAAGATGCATACAAAGAAGCATACATAAAAAACACATGAGGTATATAAAAGTATGCTAAGGGGCCATAATAGAAGGGACATGCGTATATGTCACTAAATCTAATAATGAATACATACAAGGACATGTTCAAATGTCCACACACACAAGTAAGAAGTAATTTGGCTTAGAACCACATAGAAGGACATGTTAAAAAAATTTCATATACAATCATGAAAGCACACATAAGGGACATGGGCACGTGTCCAAGGCATAAAATCATATAAGTGGCATAGATCCAAAGAGCAATGGCATATTCAGATTCCCTCAAATACAATAATCATAGGAAACACAATCAAGTCTAATATAGGAACACTAGAAATGAAAGCATGTAAAATTATGTAGTACAAATCTATGTAAATGTGAGGATGTACATATGTTGAGTATAACTAGTGATATTTGGAAAAAAATCTAATCAATGAGTAATAATGATCAATATCGAGATATATAAATGCCTAAACTAGAATGTATAGTATGTAAGGATATAACTTGGTAGTAGAAACTATGTATGAGATACCCTCGAGTAGGTGGATGTATTGAATCAATAAACCTAGACTAGTTTATATGCACCTAGTGGGTAGATGATATCAAATTTGGATCAATGTAGTGGACCAAATTCATGTATGTAATCTACAAGTACTTGATAAAAATAAGTAAAGCATATATGTATGATAAAACTAACTATACTAATATAGCTAGCATATGTAATATCTGGGAAGTAGTAGAAATGTAAACATAGCAATGCATACAATCTATAAATTTTGTATTTTTTGAGTAATATTTGAATTTTTTTATATTTTGACATGTTATATTATTTTTGTATTTTTTAACTATAATCTATTTACAAGCAAATGAAAATAAATTATGTATAAGGAATGAAAGAGAAGGAAGTATGTACAAGAGAAAGAACTATAATAACCAAAGAGTCTCATGGGAGTCTCATTATCATTGTGGCTTGTTTCAAATAGGGGAAATGTTATCATGCATGTAGTGTGAAAGGGTAATTATGATCCCATAATCTAATGTGTTATATAATCTATGTTTGATTTTACCTATGTAGTGATGTTATGATGTTGTGGCACTGACTGTGATGCCTTGTGAACTTAAGAGGTCTAAAGAACTCATCTAGTAGAAAAATAAGTTGTAGGTGATGTAGGTTCCCTATGCTGAGGACACTTGAAACCCAATAAAATTTATCTTGGCTTAAAATAAGTAGAAGAAGGTCCCATATAATTTATTATATATTTTTGACACAAGGGTTTTGCTATTAATAGTCTCCATGGGAGAGCTTACATACAGGTAGATACCGTAGGAGTAGACCTAGCCTACACTGATGACTCTACTAAACTTTGTGACTATGCATAAGAATTGTACTCTTAGTTGTAACTAATATCTAATCAATATCTGGTAATGGTGTTAGAAATATAACTAGTATATATGTTGGAACTGTATCTAGAAACTATGTTGGAACTATAGCTAGAAATTATGTTAGAACTACCTATGGGATGGGTAGAGGATACTCGTATAGGACACCCTCAACCTTAACCACCTGATTAGCATGTATATACTTCAAGCATCAGTATATTTTAGATGGGATGGCTTAGAGCTTATTTAACCATGGCCTACCCAATTTTATATATATATATATATATATATATATATAATATATATATAATACACCTGCACTAGGTACTAATGGGAATCGAGTGGCTATGTGTGCTAGTCCAACCTATAATGGAAGCATAATCTCCCTGATGGAGCTCTAAACATGGCTAGTGAAACCACTAACTATTTTATCTATGGGGAATATATCTCTCTTTATAACCCAAGTGTTGTAAGAGTGTCATAGTTCACACACGTATGCTTAATCCATTATCAACCATAAAACTTTAAATAGGATGGTGATCTAGGTATTCTCATATGAAAAGTGCATGTAAATATGTATCATCATCCATAATCTCCTACTCTAAAAACATGATAAATGGTCTAACTATAACTGTAGTATTATACATGCCAATAATTTTATATAAGGGATATGCCTCCTCTATAATTGTGTGATATGAATCTGGTAGTGGGTGTGTTTGGTATGTATATTGAACATCTGATGTACCCCCTAATTCATTCATTGTATGCATTGGGAAAGGATCTAAAAACATGTTTAGTACCTTAGCCTCTATTTGCTTTGGTTTTGGTGCCTTTATGGGTGTGCCTACATAAATAATATTATCCTCAATTATATCTTGTATCTTATGTTTTATTCTAATGCATTTATTTGTCATATGGTTGGTTCCCTATGATACTTGCAAAATGCATTTGAATAAAAGTTATTTGGAAGAGGCCATGTCATATCAACCTCTTTAATGCTAGGGAGAGATATGATATTGCATTCCAAAATTTGTTGTAGAACCCATGATAATGACTTTGGAATATTAGTGAAGACTCTATGTGAAGGATTAGATAAAACCAATCTAAGAGATGGCTTAGAAGATGCATTGACTATGGCTTTTGGATCACTTTTATTCTCTATGGCCATTACCTTATATGGAGGTTTGTTTAAACTCTTAATAGTTGATTCTGATCCATTTGTGTACTTGAGTTTTCCCATTGATATGAGTTTAACCTCTCTTTCCTTAGCTATGTGGCACAAATAGGTAAATGTAGGAAACTTATTTAATAAGATAGCTTTATGTAATGGTGGTAGGAGACTTTTTTAAATATGTCCTGAAGTTCTCTGTCTACTATGGGGCTAGTCAATTTGGCTAAAATTGTCTTGTATTATAAGACATAATTTGTGATAGGCTCATTCAAATTTTACTTTAAATGTACCACTTGTACATATGATATCTTATCACTAATATTGATAGAGAAGTGTGATAGGAACATGTTGTATAAAGGATTTAATTCCATGATAGATTGATTTGGTAAATCATAGAACCATTGTAGAGCATTATCCTTGAGACTCCATAAAAATAACTTCATAATGATTCAATCATTAGACATATAGTCCTAGCATGCTAGATGAAAATCTATGAGATGATTCTCTAGGTCATCATTTCCATCATATAATGTAAGCTTGGGAGTTGTGAAACCATATGAAAAAGTTAACTCTATGTCATTTGTCAAAGGTGTATGTAAGAGAATGTTAGAATCCAAGACATGTGATGACTTGGTGTCTCCCTTCTCAAGATGTAACACATTAAACTAAAAAGTATGAATATCATACATAAGGTATTATACATCTAGAGTGGAAGAACTATCCATAATTGGAGTTGTTGTTGTTGATGGTTGAAATAAAAATCTTAGGTTGTGTTATCTAAGTTGGTTGAGTTGGCCCCACTAGAAGTGTAAAAACATTATTAACTAGGGGAGTTGAATATTTACCATTATTTGTTTTATTCTTAATTTCCAATATGGATTATAGGATATGTGCATGATCAATGGGTTGTTCTCAAATTCTATCTTTGAATCCTTGTATTACCTCATCTTTTTTCATAATCATGTCATTATTATTAAGTGGAGGGAGAGTGTCCTTATTCTCATTGTGTACCTCATCTTGTTCTTAGTTATTTTTCATCTTCAGATGCATCATAATTCAAATCCACATAATCAAGATGTGAAGGATTCATATCTAGAGTTGTAATAGGTTCCTTGTCCATGTTATAGGCTCAAATAGTGGGAATTTGAATATGCTCTATAGTATTACCTCCTAGTCTATCACTTTTTATTAATGGAAGAAGGATGGATTTTTTAGATGACATATAGTAAAAAAATTAGAATAGAGATACTAAAATATAATATATAAATTATAAAAAAATTAATAGCAAATAATGAAAAAAAGAAAAAGGATACAAAACCTAAGAGCATCTAGGGTTGGGGTTTTTTGAATCTAGGGTTTTTTTGCAAAAATTTTAATTATATTTAGCTAAATTAAAACCCTAATATGAAATTGATTTTAATTATCTAGGTTGTCTAAAAGAAATTTGAAAATTAGAAGTATGCTCCCTAATTTATTTCACAAAAATATTCAAAGTAAGTTAGGTTCACCAAATGATTTAACCTTTTAGGGTTTTATAAGTGTATATACCTAAGTTAGATTAAAGGGCTAAGATGTCTAAATTAGTTAAATAATATGAAATAATTAACCACTCATTTGTTATATATTTTGAATTCCTTTGAATTTCTAAATATAGTAATAAATATGCATAAATAGAGACTTATCTAGAAAGTGATTGATGTGGAAGATTTAGGTTCTAAATAGGTCTGAGTGTCATCAATAGAGTCTTTGGGTCTGATTTCTCACTAGATAGTAGTACCTTACCTAGATAGTAGTGCCATATTATTGTATTATCCTCAAAGTGGTGTTAGTGTCCTATTTGTAGGATTGTTCCTATTTTTTAGGATCACCTATGCCTATGTTCTTGGGTTTTGTTCCTATGCACATGAAATCTAGAATTCTATATTATGCCTAGAAACCTTGATTTAGTGTGTAACCCTAATACTCCTTGAAATTATAGCATGAGCTAAAAATGTGTGTTCATCGGTAGGATAGGTTGGGCATCCTTAACACCCCATTATGAAGAGAGTTTACTACATACCAATACTCCAAGGAGGGATCAAGCTTGGTATAGTTCTCCCACTTAGTGTTTGGTGCAATTTCAAGTAAATGTTAGAATGAGAGTGGTCTTAAGTGACTTAAGTGTGCTTGATCTTTGAAATATTTGAAATCTAGGCTTAGGGAAATTGTAGATCATAGTATGTAGAAGTAGGGCAAAATAGGGATCAAATACCTTAATTTTTCTCAGCTTGTTTCTTATTTGGATAAGATTTTTTCAATTATTCTCCATCTAGTATATAGAGGTCAAATAGTCTTGTATTTATAGAGAAACGTATCTTGTGTGGATAATAAAATATACTTAGGCTGACCTTAGGAGGGGCACACATTTGGAAATGTGTACATTTGAGAGAGTTAAGGAAAGGGACATTGATACCGAGTTGGGGACACTAGCACCATATGGTTATAGTGTCCTTAGTATGATGATAATGTCCACCTTACAAACTACTAGGCACAATAGGTTGGGATCTAGGAACTTTGTCCTGGGATTATGTTTGGGCTAATCGAAGATGTTTATGGTCTACATAATGGCTATAAAAGTGTGGTAGAGGTTCTAGGATAGGTCTAGGTCTAATTTAGGAATAGGTTATCTCAATCAACACTCTTAGCATCTAAATACCACTTTTACATGATTACACTTCCCTCTAATAAACCAACATTAAGGGAGAGTTTTCAATAGCTTTCTTCGGAATGATCCTATCAACTGATAAGGTTGTTTTTAGTTTAGTATGCCAAGCTCTTTGGTTCTCCTCCATGGTCCTTTTTATTGGAAATAAGCCATACCTAGACCAATGATGGGTTAGCCATAGATGGGCTAGTAGCTCAGTTGGTAGAGCACTCCATCAACAAATCAAAGGTCTTAGGCTTGATTCCTAGCTTGTCCATATGAGTTTTAGCTCAACATGTGGTATCAAATCTAGGATATGATCCCTAAGCATCATTAGTGTGGTTTAAATAGGGGTGTTGGAAATAAGCCACACCTAGACCAATGATGGGCTAGCCATAGATGGGTTAGTATCTCAATTGGTAGATCACTTCAGTAGAAAATAGAAGGTCCTAGGTTTAAGTCCTAATTGGTCCATATGAATTGTAGCTCAACATGAAATATCAAGGGATTTGACCATTACAAAAATAATGGGTCTATCTAACTTGATAAAGCTAAATAATTAAAACACTTGGTAAGTATTAAATAACTATAATAATATTATTTATTTTTACAAGGTTTTCACTTGTGTTAATAAATAATATGTTATTATTTAATTAATTAATTACCAATGTAAGATAAGGGTTAATAACTAACACTTAGACATTAATTCTTCTAACATTTTTTATGATCCTTATGAGACTATTGTTTGTAGATTCTACCAAGCCATTACCCTAGGGGTAATATCTGGAAGAAGAGTTCAAATAAATACCATTCCTTACTACACATTCAGTGATTCTAGTGTGAACAAAGTCCATGGCATTATCAAATATGATAGTAGTTGGAATACCAAACCTAGTGACAATACCTTCATATAATTTCAACAGATATGTCTCATTGGTTTCTTTGAGTTTCACTAATTTGTATACCTCATGAAGTAATATGTGTTAGTTAACACCCACTTATGAGTATAACTTTAAGGTGGGTTAATCAAACCAATGAATTCTAAACCCCATTGCATGAAGGGCTTCTCCACCTAGATAGGATGGAGAGGGAGGGTTGCTAACTTTTGCTTTCCTATGAAGAAGGCACACTTATTATAGTTTATAACCCGTGCATGTGTATCTTTGAATAATTTTTTAGAATAATAACCATCCCTCATTACCTAAACATTAGTAGTCGTAGGTGAAAATTAGACTCATGATGGACCATCATGAAACTCTTCTAGTACATTATCCACATGGTTAGACTCTATGCATCTCAAAATAATTCTATTGATGACTTTTTCTAATAGTACACCATCAATAATGACATATGGAATTAATTAAAGTCTAAAATATCTTCTTTGAGCCTTATTGAGGCCATGTGGATACTCAAAAAATTTCAACAAGGTATCCATGTCTCTAGTCTAATTACTAGGAACCTCATGATCAGCTTGTTGACCTTCTTGTAGCACTAGGACTATCCTATTATTATCCTCTAAGTCTATTGTCAATTTTTCACATTGGCCTTTTACTCTCAAAACATTGGTAACCTTTATGTCAATGTCATACTTCATAACTTTAGTTATCCAACTAGCTCTCTTTTCTCCTATGTCCTTGTTCATCAAGAACTCTTTTACACTTGAAAGTGAAACCATTAGTTGTATCTTATTGTTGGAGAGCATATGTATAAAAAATTTAAGAGATATTATGATAGCAAGGACTTTCTTCTCCACAAAACTATACCTTAGTTAATAATCCTTAATATCTTGACTAAAAAATACAATGGGTTGCTCCATTAGATCATTATTTTTTTGTATTAGTATGGTTGATATACTCTCATTTCCTCCAAAATCATGTAGAATTAAATCTTTATCATAGCATGGATTGATGAGTGTAGGTGCTTGAGAAATCACTCTCTTTATTTACTTAAAGTTATCCTTACCTTATTTTTCCATCTAAAGGTAGTGTTCTTCTTAGTCATTGTAGTGAGAGGTTTTACTAAAGAACTAAAGTTAGGAATGAACCTTCTCACAAAGTTGATCTTACCTAGGAATCTTTGAAGGCCTTTCTTGTGACTTAGAAGTGATAGAGTCAATATTGATTCCACCTTATCTAGATCAATTTCTAGTCCATCTTTGGAAACCACATGTCCCAACAACTTGCCCTCATGAATAGTGAATACACATTTGTTTGGGTTCAAAGACACCCCAAACTCTCTGCATATATTAAATACTTGCCTCAAGTGATTAGTTGCATGCTTGGATAAAATAGTTATGTCATCCAAGTAAACCAAGATCATGTCATTAATAACACCACTAAATGTCATACCCATGGCCTTTTATAAGTTTGCATCAATCTTTGTTAACCCAGAGGGCATTTTCCTATATAAGCATAAGTAAGCCACTTAGTAGTAAAAGTTTTCTTATATTAACCACATTCCTGCATAAGGATTTGGTTATATCTTGAATAACCATCTAGAAGGGAAAACCTTTCAGCTCCTGCTATATTTTGGATGATTTGATCCATGGGTGTAAGGGGGTAATGATCCTTAAGGGATGTTGTATTTAGGTCCCTAAATTCCATGGATAACCTAAGATCCTCATTCTTATTCCTAACAAGGACTAGGTTGGCTACCCAAGAAGAAGGTTTTATATTGAATATGATATTGGATCCAATTAGTGTGGAAATTTATTTTCTCATCAATGACTCAAGTTTGGGGTTTATAGGCCTCTATTTTTGCCTTACTAGTTTGGCACTTAGATCAATTTCAATGGTGTGTTGGGACAAATTTGGGTCAAATCCCCTAAGATATTGGTAGCTCCAAGAAAATATATCATCATATTTTTTACAAAGGCCAACAAAATCATCAATTTTAGATTGAGGACATAACTTACCAGTGTTTATAAATTTACTATTAGATATGGCTATTGGTTTGTAGTTCTTAACTTTGATCTTCATTATCAGCTTCTCCCATTTGAGCTCATCATCTGAGTTGAATATGATTTCTAAGGTAACTAACCCCTTAGGAAAACATTTTCCCTTTAACTAGATAATTTGATCCTCATACTAATCTTGGAGCTTTTGTTAGTTTTTAGCTAAGAAATCAACTTCATCTTCTATAAATTTTATGATTTTTGCATCATTCTCGAATACTTTCCAACTAGCATTGTTGTCAATAATTATAGGTCTAACAATCACCTTGAAAAGCTACTCTTAACTTCTCACAACATCATTAGGAAGGTCATTTTGTGACCCCACTGTGGCAAGCCTATCTACATCAGCATTTTAATTTCTTGGTACAAATTGTATGTTGAAGGTATCAAATCCTTCAATGAGGTCCCATACCCTATATTTATAGGCATTCAACAAGTTGTTTTTGGATGTAATTTGACTTCTAATCTAATTCACAACCAGCTCACTATGCCCAAGAACTTGAACCAATTTTATTCCTCTCTTTTGTGCCACTTAGAGACCTTTAATGAGTGCCTCATACTCTATGACATTATTAGTGTAGTTGAATTACACCCTATATGAGAAAAATTACTTTTCCCTTTGAGAGATAAATACAATACCTGCTTTTTCCCCATTCCTACTCTTAAAACCATCAAATTATGATTTCCACCTAACCTCAAGGTCCTCTTATCCTTTGACAAGATTTGGAAAAATAGAATCCTCTTCAAGAAGGTAGTAGGTGTCCAATCCAATATCTTCAATGTGATCATATTGATCAAATTCATATTGTTCCTTAGCCCACTCATCAAGTAAGAAATCAGGGACCTCTTCAACAAGAGTGGTGGCTTCATGACTAAAAACCTCCTCACCTTGATAAAACATAGTGCAACTCACATTAATGGGGTTTGGAAGATAGGGCTCAATATGGTCCTTGGAGATTGGCTTAGATTTAATGGTCACCCTTATCCTATACCTAGACCTAAGAAAAATATGGCACCAATCAAAATATAAATATCCTCCTAGATTAACACTAAAGTCAAATTATAGTCATTTATAAAAATATGGGGGTAAGATAATGACTAAAATATCTTGGATAATAGAGGTACTTGGATAAGCATATAAGGTCAAATTTAGGGTTTTTATGATTCCCATAGTCCTAATGGATGAACCATCTAATTGGACCACTCCATTTGAGATAGGATCATACTATATACCTATAAAATCAAGTATCTTCTTAGGAATGATATAGCTATTTGCCCCAAGGTTAATCATATAGTTATGGACAAGGTTTTTACCAATGATAAGGGAAATGTAAAATGGAGAGGGTTTACCAATTTGGCCACTATTGCATTCCTTCATGTGGCATAGACTAGTAGGGGAAGCAAGTACTTACCTTACTTGTTTAAAAAAGATGACTTAAGGCTTCCTTCAATAAGTTTCTTTAAGTTATGATGGATAGAGCCTCCCACATGGTCACATTTAAACTAGTTTTCTTCATCTGCTCAAAAATATTGAGGGGTATTTGAGCTCCCTTTATTTGAAATTTAGGTATATTTTTATCCTATTTATAATGTGTTATTGAATATTAGGTTCTCCAACATATTTCCTCTCCTTTTTAGCCTCTTGAGAAGTTTGGGAAGTAAGAACTTGATAACTTGAGTGAGTTGGCCCTTCCTCCACTACTATTCTTTTAAACCTTGTATTATGGGATACTGTGGTGCTTGCCTTATTTTAAACCTCATTATGTTTTATGGAATAAAGGTCACTTTCTTTAAAATTTATAAGAGTTGAATCACCTTGCACTTTAGTTGGTTGATGACCTCCTTCAACTTGTGGCACTGGTTCATTGGACTACCCTTAAGAAGATGACATACTTTGAACCATCAAACCCTGGTTAAGTACCCTATTTTCACATGTTATTTTATTATGAGGTTGGTTTCAAGTAAATAATTATTCATAATCATGAACCAAGTTGTTTTACATGGTCATATTTTCTTTGAGATACTAACAACATTGGGTTTGTGATTATTGTAAGGCCTAACATGAGTAATTTGGCCTTGTGCTTGAGAATTGTCCTAATAAGGTTTTATATTAGGTTGGAAGAGTTGATTGTATGACTGATAAGGCATAATATTCTATACTTTTTTCCTCTTCAAATAAACCAATTCATTGTCAAAACTCTATAATTATGATTATACCTCATGTAGTTCACTAGGAGGAGTTATCCCTTGACTAGTTGGTTAGTTTGTTGGCATGAGAATGGGTGAAAGTACAGGTTGTGTAGGGGGAATTCTAGAAAAAGTGGCAAGGGAGGCCTTGGGTAAATTTTCTCATCTTTTATGAGGTAATTTTCAGCCCTAATGGTAATATCATAAGTGTCATAAAGAGTTGTACCCCCTATGGATTGGATCATAACTACTATATAACTATTTAATGATCTCAAATAATATAAGAAAGTAGTGTTAGGGGTAGGTTTAAATCGCTATGGGATCCTATCCCATGTTTTTTAAAATCTAAAATTGTAATCCACTATGAACTCATGTGGATCTATCTTGATCATGGTTAGTTATTCCATGAGTCAAAGGTGTTCATTTATATCCTTAAATTGTTGGCATAATATTTCTCTCAACTCATCCTAATTGTGTATTATACCTAGTTATAGACCTCTATAGCATTGGAGATATGATATCTCCCCTTCAAATACATAGCTAGAATCATCATAGCTACATTGTCCTTGATGACATGGTGAACTGAATAGATGTTTTCAACATCTTAGATGTGCTCAATAGGTATTGTGGAGTTTTCGCCAATGAAATATGGGATGATATTGAGGGTTGCAATAGGTATGTCATCATATTATTGCAAATATAATGGATTACCTCTATCAAATTCAATAAATATCTAATTTATTTAGGTCAACATGTGAAATATTTAAGGTGATATTTTGTTGTTTTGGGGGGGATTGGCAGCAAAAGGGGGTCTAAAATATGGAGTAGACCTTGGAAATTTCTTCCATCTATTTCAATCTAATGTTAACTTAATAAAATAAATCTCTTTACCTCTTTAATATACCTTTGTTATTACGTTTGACATAAATATCAAGTATTAATACGAAACTAGGATCTTTTGAATACCTTTCAGAGTCACCAAGTGCTTAATATGTGTGTGCAATAGTTGTAAATTCCTAAGAATATCACCAAATTCTTAGAAAAAATTTTAATCCTTTGAAGTGAAAGTCCCATTGGGTGTGCAAAAATTGTTGTCACATTGAAATGAACCTTGTTAAGTCCTGAGACCTATTTCAATTGACATAATAAAAACACTCCTAGGTATGGGTGACCTATGATAGGAGTGAATCTCTAGAGAAGGCTAGATCCTTCTCAAACCATAGTTCACCTAATTTAGGATTAGATTGTGGCACTAAAACTTACACTATCAAAGCCTATCTAAACTACACTAAGACTCTATTTATGAAAAGATAGAGAATGAAGTTGAAAACTTGAAAATTAGGTGATGCACCAAGATTTAGGATCTCCTCTACCTACCTAAAAAATCACAATAGGATTGATAAAGACTAAATTTTATTTTATGAAATCTCCAAATTGGGTTTCATAAGCATAAGTGTGTCATATGAAGGTGGTGGCCTATGCAATAATTAAAAGGGATAACCAAAAGGCCTTGTATAACATAAAATTAGTGAATTTACACAACTCTAAAAGGCCTTTCATAAGAAATAACTAGTGAATTTACACAACTAATCACTTGTATAGATAGTTATAACATAGCATATGACCTACAAAATACATGCCTACTTGCACCAAGATGAAGGGAGATGGGAATACACAAGGTAAAACACTTCTACCACATGTATAGATCAGTAAAACACCCAAATCACATAATATACAATCTTATAGAAGGTAAAATATAGTCTTTATCCACTTTAAAATCCTTATTTGAGAATTTAAAATCTCCACAAAAATAGAGTTTTACTATACCTAGTAGAGGGATATAAAATAAGGTATTTCTAGCCTTATATATAATAAATATGAGACAAGAGAGGAGAAAAAACACTACTAAAATACATAAATGTAGTTTTTACATCATAATTTAGCCTATGAAAAATAAAAACAAGTGTAAATAATGAGCATTGACCACTCCCCAATGCATTACACTTCTTCATGAAGGTCTCTCAATGAAATTTGGCATAGTAGTAGAGCAGGAGGCCTTGTTACTATTTTTACAATTATAAGTGCTTATAGATTATGAATGTTCCCTTTTAGGACTATTATCCTTGAGAAAATCATGCATTAACTACCTTAATTCACCCATTTCCACCTTCATTCATGTCAAATATTATTAAATGGTTGACTTGGAAGTAGACCTAATATGTCATTTGGAGCATTGAGGGTTGACTTGCCATGATTGACACATCGTGGAGGGAGTTACATGTTTATAAGATTAGTTTTCCAATTAATCCATCCTCTATAATGATCTTAATGACCAATAACATTACCAATGGTCATGATTAATAGTCTATATGAGCATAATCTAACTGAAGTTCACCTTGAAATCCATGTGATGGGCTCTAGGAGAGGTAGAGAAGTTTATGTAGCATCTTATTTGCTCAAGAAAACTCCTTAAGAGAAAAAGGAATCTAAATTTTATGATTGAAAATCCTATTGTGTCTTATCATTCTCTTTCTAAACTTATAATAATCCCCCTCACAATCTTAAGATACTCTTAAAAACTTTTTGTATGTCTAAAACTAGGTGTTGAGGTCATGACTGTCTCCATTTCTTCAATTTTAAGCCTAGTAGATTATTTATAGGCATTAACATGTTTTTCCTCCTTATTAATTATTCATATAGTCCTCCAAAATTTTCCAAGATGCCTTGATACTTATTCAAATTGATCATTTAGGCCTACAAATGATGTTTCCCAGCTAAAACCCATTTATCATAGCATTTTTCTTTCAAGAACAAGACCTTACAAACCTGTAACTGATTTAACTTTTAAGGAGTTAGAGTATGTAAATCATAGGTTTTTAAAGGGTCTAAGTATAATAAATCAAGGAACATATATGAAATAAATACAACCACTAATTTTTATAAGAATTGACTTAATTTGATATTACCAAAAATAGCAATGAATGACATGAATAAATACTTACCTATAAACTAACTAAGATGGATTATCTGGGGGTTAAAAACTAGTGTAGAAGTTGATCTAAGTGTCATAAAAATATCTAGGTGCCATAAACCCTCTTGGATAGTAGTATGTTACCTTGGAAAATAGTGCATTATTCTAGTGTCCTCCCTATTATGCTAGTGTCTCTATGTAGAAAACTATGTGATCTTCTAGGTGCACCTCTGGCTAAGTCTGATATGCATGTGCTTATGTAGATGAGCCTTGATTCCATGTCTATACACTATTTTTTATTAATTTATGAGTAAATAGTAGAACTTTATTTTGTTATGGTATTTAAAGAGCATAAGTAGCAAAAAATTGAGGTTATCTAGGTAGGCTAGATGTCCTCAACACCCAGTTGTGTTGAGAGTTGCCTACATACCAACACCTCAAGAAAGGATCAAGCCCAATGTAGTTCTCCCAATCTAAGTATTGGTGTAAGTGAAAATTAATGCTAGTATGAGTGTTGAATTGAGTGTTTTGAATTAGGCTTGAGATTAAAAATTTGTGTAATTTGAGCTTAGAATGGATATAGATAACTATATGTAGAAGTAAGGAAGAATAGGGATCAATGACCTTGATTATACACCACTTGTTTTGAGCTTGTTTATGGGTATTTACATCTTATTTTCATCTAGTGGGTAAAAGGCTAAAATTCATGTATTTATATTGATTTTGTGTTTTTGTAAAGTGAGAAATAGGTATAGGTTGACACTAGGTGTCTTAAGAATTGAAAACATATCAGTTGGGGTTAAAATTAGGCAAGGGACACTAGCACAGTCCTTTGGTCACTATCATAATGTGTTAGTGTCCAAATAATCATGCTAGTGTTCAGGTGGAATAACTTGGGGCATTAGGGGATTGGATCCATATGGGAAAGTTTGGGACTAATTTTGGGATGTATAGGGATGTGTAATAATTACACAAAATTTAGATAAGGGTCAAAAAATTCCCTAATATAGGTCTAGGGTTAAGCTAGGGATAGGTGGTCTCAAGTGACACTCATTACACACAAATGACATTTTATATGACTAGGATAAATTAAAAATAAGTTTACCTAGATTTCCTTAAGATGTGAATCCCTTGAATCTACATTTGAGTATGTGAATCATGATCTATTATGTATCCTATAAATGAAACATGGATGAACTAGTCCTTACTTAAAAGATATCAAAATTAAATACAAAAATAAGTAAAGAGATAAGATAGAGAGGAAATGAATTAATACACCTCATTGGGTACATGAACCAATGCAAAATCATAGTGACATCCTATGTTTGTAACTAGTGATCAAAAAGTGAATAGCTTGGACTAAGTTGATGGCTTACTCAATCCCTATGTGTGGGTAGCTAAATAACTCAAGTAGGCCATGAATCCATCATTTCCTACCCATGTGTAGTAGATTCATCTATTATTGAAACTATATGATGTAACTAAAACTATGTAGGATGGCTTTGGGGCCACTCAAAAACTCTAAAATGTGAAATGGCCAAGGGGCCTCTCGAGCACTCAAGAATGTAGATCAAGGACTACGTGGAAATGCCAAAACCTAAAGGTATAATAAGGCATAAATCTAGTGTGAAACCTAGTTAAAATTATGTCTAAAGTATATAAAACAAATAATGACATGGAGTTATCATTCCATCTGAGATGATCTAGTGCAAAATTGATCATGTGGAAATAATGTGCCACATACATGTTCCCAATTTTGAAATATATGTATATGGATTCTAGATTGAGTTGTATCAATCTATGTTTGTGTATATATGAAACTAATAATGGGAGTGATCATGATGTATATGATGCCCTCAAACTAAGCAAACATGGTATGATTTTGTGAAAATTTAAGCATAAAGTGATCAAATCTGATAACGTGTGATTGAAACTATGTAAATCTATACTATAACTATTATGATCTTCTATAAAATCTATATTTTCATTTTTATAGGGCTATTGGATAGTACCATGATTCCTTAGATAGTAGTGCATTGTATTAGTGTCCTTTGTGTTATTTTTTTTGCCAAATTGAATCTAAGCTTTATCTCACTATTTTTTACTATGTTTTCCTAATTCTAAACTATGTATTTTGTGTTTACAATAAAAAATATACTTTGAGTTTACTCAAATATCCTAATCTCTATGATAAACCCTTATGAATTCCCGCTCCTTTGATGGGATTTATTTTCCCTGTGTAATAATTATCCTCAAAATAAAATCTTTGCATGATGTGTGTTAGGCTAAAAACATATCATATATGCATGATAAACTAATATAATGTGTATACATGGCATGAATGTAAATAAATTTTATCATCAGTTATTAATGTATGATGTATGTTAGATCTAGCATTCATGACATTATCAAGATAGATATAACAATGTAAGCATGTGTGTGAACAATAAGCTTGGATATAATTTGATTAAAATACTTGGGGAATGGGGCATGATGTCCATCAAGGCACCCAAGAAGTAAGGGGAGATGCATGAGGTCACTCATGGCATCCAAAATTAGGTGTGTAAGAAATAAGTAAGAGACAAGTGGCATGGCCATGATGCATACATATAAACACATGAGGCATGCAAAGTAGGCCAAGGGACCACAATACAAGAAACATGGGCACATGTCACTAAATTTTGGAAATTAATACATAAAATGACATGTTTAAATGTCCACACACATAAATAGAAAGTAAGTTGACTTAGGTCCACATAGAAGGACATGCTCAAATGTCTACATACACAATCAAGAATGCACACACAAGGACATGGGCACATGTCCAAAGTATACATAAAATGATAATAATTGGTGTAGATTCATATAATAATGGCATATTTAAATGCCCTCAAATTGATGTATAAATAGGGAGACACAATCAAGTCTAAACTAGGAAAGCTACAAATTAAAGTATGCATAAACATATGGTACAAATATATATAAGAATAAATATGTACATAAACTGAGTCTATAGTAGTATTACTTAGAAAAAATATCTTAGTATTATAGAATGATATAACTTGGTAAAGTAGAAGTTATGTATAGGATGCCCCCAATGGGAAAATGTATCAATGTTGAATCTATGTATTTGTGTATGTGCCCCCAGTGGGTAGATAGTGGCAACTTTGGATCTATGTGATGGACCTAAGTCTTTTAATAATATTCATACACTTGAATAAAATAAGTAAATCATGTATGTATGATAAAATTTACTATATTAAGATAGTTATCATATGTAGTATCTGTAAAATATAATGAATGTAAACATGGAAATGCATATAATCTAAATTTTTTGTTTTTGAGAAATATCTATATGTTTTTTGCATTTTAAAAATATTATATTGTTTTTTTTGTTTTCTAAGTATATAATATATGTACAATAAATCATGAAAATGAAACTATATAAAAGGAGAAAGGTAAGAGAAGAAATTTACAAGTAGAGAAGAACATACTACTCGATGAGTCTTGCAAGAGACTCATAATCAATGTGGCCTATATCAAATAGAGGAAGAGAGATTATGTGTGTTATGTGATTAGGTATTTGGGATCTAAAAATCATATGTACTTAGTGATTTTTAGTTTAAAATACCTATGGATTATGGCTATGAATTTGTGAAGCTAATTGAATTACATTTGGAAACCCATCTAGTAGAATAAGTTGTAACTGGTGTGGATGTTCTCTATTGTAACATTGATATGTGTGGTGGTGGAGAGAGAGGCCCTATAGAATCCAAAACATTCAATTAACACAAGGGTCTCTCTAATAAATGTTTATCAGAGAGTATTCATACATGGTACTATTACAGGAGTAGAACTCACATGCACTAGTGGTTCAATTAACATATAAGGTGTGCTAAAAAAATATATGCTTGGAACTATAATTGGTAACTATTATATAAGTGGTTGTGGAATAGGTAAATAAAACTCATATATAATGCCCTCAACTATAACCACTTTATTAGCATGCATATACTTGAGACATCTATGTATAATGGATGGAATGGCTTGAATATACTATATTTAAGTCCTATCCAATAACATATCAAATGTGCATGCACTAGTTACTACTATGAATATAGTGGCCACATGTGTGGTCCCAACTTGTAATGGATGTAAAATCTCCCAAATGTAACTCTAGACATGGCCATTAAAGCCATGAATAATTGTATCTATCAAAGAAATATCATACTCTAAATAACCCAAGTGATTTATAAGTGTGATAGTACACATGTTGATACTTGACCCATTATCAACCATGACACTCTAAATAGGATTATGGTCAATATAGGCTCATACAAAGAGTGTGTATAAATTTGTGTCATCATCAACTATCTCCTACTCTAAAAAAGTGATAAGAGGTCTAACTAGCATTTTATTATGATACACCCCAATGATATTATATAGAGGATGTGGATCCACTTTATGAGTCTAATAAGATATTGGTGGTAGTTGTGCCTAATATTTATAGTGAACACTTGAAGTGTTTATTATCTTATTAACTATATGTTTTGGAAATGGATCTAAAAATATTTTTGATGTTTTTATTTCCATTGGTTGTGGTTTAGGTGCCTTTGTAGGAATTTCTAAATCAATAATATTAACTTCTATCAAATATTGTATCTTATGTTGTAAGCTAATGCATTTATTTATAGTATGGTTTGGTGCCCTATGATAGTCATAAAATGCATTAGCATCATAATTCCTTGGAAGAGGCATAGTCATATCAACTTATTTGATGGTAGGGAGAGATATGACATTGTATTCCAATAGATTTTGTATAACCTATGTTGGTGATTGAAGAAGAGTCATAAATGGTCTCCTTGGAGGAGCTGATAAAACCATGAGAGGAAGTGGATATGAAGTTGCATTAACTAGTGTTTTTTAATCATTCTTATTCTCGTTGGGTTTTACCTTGTATGGAGGCTTATTAGAACTCTTAGTAGTTGAATATAATATGGTTTTGTACTTTATTTTTCCCATAGAGAGAAGCTTGATGTCCCATTCTTTCACTATATGGAAAATATTTGTGAATGACGGAAACTTATTAAATAAGATAGATTCATGCAATGCTGGTAACAAACTGTGCTTGAATATGTCTTAGAGTCCTCTATCTACCATGGGGCTAGTCATCTTTGCTAATATAGTTTTATATCACAAGACATATTCAGCAATTGGTTCCTTATATTTTTGTTTGATTTTTTCAAATTGAGCATAGGAAACCTTATCATTGATGTTGATATAAAATTATGCCAAAAACATATCTACCAATGGATTTAATGTTGTGATGGACTGATTAGGAAGATCATAAAACCGCTATAATTCATAGTCCCTTAAATTTTGAGGGAATAACTTAGTGAGGATACAATCATTGGATATGTAATCCAAACATGTTTCATGTAGGGATTGTATATGATGCTCTAGGTCACCCTTACCATCATACAAAGTAACCTTGAGTGCCAAAAATCTAGATGGAAAAGGAGTTGCCATTATATTATGTGTCAAAGGTGTATGTAAAAGAACATGAGAATCCAAGGCATGAGATAGTCTAGTGGAACCCTACTAACGATGTAAAACCTTGGCCTATAGATCATGAATATCATGCATAAGGTATTGTACATCTTAAATATAGGAATACATATTATCCATAAGAAGTATTTTCATTATTGAAGGTTATTGAGTTAGAATAGGTTGGTGTAGAATCTAAGTTTCTCCCATAGTAGATGTAATAATATTAGCATCTAGGGAGTTATAATATTGACCATTATTAGATTATGAAGCTCTTCATGGATAATATGGATAAGTTTATATTGCATATCTAAATGTTTAAAAATGAAATATTATAATTCTCTCTTATCAGTGTCATCGAATCAGTTATTGAATTCTACCATTATAGGTTTGAAAGTAGGAAAACAAAATGTTGTATATTTTGAACCTTTTAATAAATTTAATCTATGAAAGATAGTAAAAATAAAATGATAAATTAGATATTATATTTTTGAATTAATTTTGGACATATAAAATATAATGATATAAACCCTAAGAGCATTTAGGTATAAATTTTGGGTCGTATTAGAAGTAAATCAGGTTCACCAAATGATTTAACTTTTAAGGACTTAGAGTATGCAAATCCTAGGTTGTTAAAGGATATAAGTATAGTAAGTTAGGTAATATATATGAAATAAATACAACCCATAATTTGTATAAGAATTGACCTAATCTAATATTTCTAAAAATAGCAATGAATGACACAAGTAAATACTTAGCTAGAAACTAACTAAGACAAATGATCTGGGGGTTGAAAACTAGTGTCGATGTTGATGAGTATTACAAACAAGATCCAAGTGTTAGAAACCCTCCTAGATAGTAACACATTACCTTGGATAGTATTGAAATTCACTATTTTCCTCATTTTCATGCTAGTGTCCCTATGCATAAATTGTGTGATCTTTTGGGTGCACCTATGGCTAAGTATAATCTACTTATGCATGTGTGGGTGTGCCCTGATTCACTGTCTATGCACTATTTTTTACTAAGTTATGATTAAACCCTAGACTTACATGTTGTTATGGTATTTAAAGATCACAAGTATCAAAATTTTGATGTTATTTGGGTAGGTTGGACATCCTCAACACCCCATTTGTTGAGATTTGCCTACATACCAATACCTCAAGAGGGGATCAAGTCCAATGTAGTTATCCCAATCTAAGTGTTCATTCAAGTGCAAGTGAATGATAGTAAAATTTCCAATTTGAGTTATTTAAGTGACGTTTAAGATTTTAAATATATGTAATCCAAGATTAGGATGATTGTATATTATTGTATATATAATTAGGGTAGAATATGGATCAATGACTTTGATTGTGTACCACTTATCATAAGCTTGTTTGTGTGTATTTGCATCTAATTTCCATTTAGTGGGTAAAGGGATAAATATCATGTATTTATATTGATTTATTTATTTTTCATAGTGTTAAATATTTATAATATTACCCTATGTGTATTATTAATTGAAAACATATCCATTGGGGTTGAAATTAGTCAAAGGAAACTACTGCGGTCCCTTGGCCACTAGTGCAATGCATTAGTGTCCAAAGAATTGTGTTAGTGTCTAGGTGGCATAACCTAGGGGACTAATGGATTGGATCCATAGTGATTCATATGCATAGGGATAATTCATCAAACCATCATCTCAAACTTTTGGTCCTATCAAAGGTTTCATCTAATGTTTTGATTTCTCATGAATCTTCATGTGCAATCTAGCTCTTCTTTTAACTCTTTGGGCCTAAAACCTATTTGATGAGTAATAAATATTTATACCATTTATTAAACCCTCATTTATGGTATTTAAATTTGTCCTTATATTCATAACTCACCCTTTAACTCCTTATATTCATCTCATTCACAACCTCCTTCATATGCTTGCACTAGTTTGTTTACTATTCAAGCTCCTTAGGTCTCAAAGACCAAATCTTGGATTAGGTGTTAAGGATTCAATTTAAATGATTATATAGTCTCATAGTGTCATATAAAACTTTTTATAATTCATTTTAAACCATCAGACCTAGTCCATCAACCATTTCCTCTTACTAATCTCTTTATAACCTTAAGAGGCTTATAGCCCTATTTTCTGACATTTCTTCTTATTGGGAGTAACTAACACACTTTATCCAAAAAATTGGTTAAATTTTCTAGGACCCTTTTTTTCCATACAAATCTTACATATTTCTCTTGACATAACTCCCAAGACACCAGGCACTTGCTTCTTTAAGCCTTTCCTCAATTAACCCTCCAAATGGATAAATCTCCTTAGTCTGAGCAATGTATGGACAACCAATCCAAAATAATGATATTTTTTATACCATTTTTCCTTATTTATCTTATCCAACCCTTATTTCACTCTTAATCTCAACTCATTTCACTTTTCCTTCTTTGGTCTTTCATCACTAGGTCTTATAAGCCCTCAAACACAACACAGTACTCAAAATACATACTACAGAACCCATACAATTTTAAAACCAATTTAAACACTTATAAAAACTTTAATTTATAAATATTACAAAATTTCACTAAATTTGAATGTTTTAAACTCATTGTAGTCCCCAAACCCTAATCTTGGGGTTTTCATGCTCTGCACAGGCCCATGGGCACATAAAATTCCATATTTTAACTTTTAAAAAGAGTTAAGAAGATAATTTACCTTTAAAATTTTTATATTTATCTCTTATAACTCCTCCCATAGTTATTTTCCTTTTTCCAACCTTCAAGTGCTCTCAATGAAACAAAATGTAGGTATTACGGTTCTATTTTGGGTCTATAACAGTAGGGTTTGTGCCTTTATGAATCTTAATGATACTTTTATAGTTTTTATAAATCCCAATTTACTCCTTAAACTTGTTACAAACTAAACAAAATCACTCAAATCATCAACCCACACACTATATAATAGATATGTCTTCACTTTATATGTGATAGTGCATAGCAGGGTATCCTATAGGTGTGTACCAACAGTATGGTGTAATTGATAACATTTAATTCTCTCCATATATTATGGGTTTTAATATCTCTTTTATTATTTTATATAATGTTACACAACCATATACAATAATGACAATTTTTTTAAGACTTATAAAAATATCTTAACTTACACAATACTGAGACAATGCACTCCAAAATAAGGTCTCTTTCGTAGGACTAGGCATGGTCATTTTGTCAAACATTTGAACTCAAAACCTAAGTGTTATACTTCAATATAATTTAACTTATAAGCACACTAATTTATCAAAATTATCTAGAATCCATTCTATAATAATTTATGCAAAGACTCCATCTTACCATGTTATAAGGAATATTGATCAAGAATAGGGTTTGTGGTTGAGTTGTTCTAATCTCTATATTCCTATTTTTATATCACATGTTCAAGAATATGAGAGTATATAATTGATCTAAATATTTTCCATAACTTATGTCCTAGAAACTAAATCCTTTATCTTTCATAAGTTACTCCATTCTTCATTCATTTGGCTAAGATAAGCTACCTCTCAACAACCTGCCAATACACACATAGACACAAGAACTATATACAATAGCAAGGACCTTATTATGATTTATTAACACTAAAAATAGTCTTATTGCCTATTCAATGATAAGAGAGAGATTACAAAAACATGTTTATTTATCTATGGAGCTCAACAATGTTCCTTTGCAACACAAAATTTGAACCTTATCAACTTTCATGAGAATTATTTACATACACACACTTTCAAACCCATATTCCTTCTTCTTAGAACCTACTCTCTCTATTATCCACCATCCTCTATTATCTCTTCCTCCCTCTTCCTTACATACATCTTTTTTTTGGCTATTATATGTCATGCAAACAACCCCCTATCTTCATGCACCAATGCTCACATTGGATTCTTGGAGGTTATGAAATTAGAACATTTTCAATTATTCTAATAGGTTAGGTTATGTATAATGTCACATTTATATGACATACTAGACAACTATCCAACCTTTAGACATCACTTAACACCTCTAGGATAATTTTAAAAGGTTCTAACAATTTAAAATTTTAAATATAGTTTTGGAGGGAAAACCTCCTATTCAAATCCTAGACCTCTTTAGGAGCTCCTATCACCTTGACGACCTACCATGTACCTCTTAGCACATTCTTAATCCTTTAACGATGAAAATTTTATCTATGAATTTTATGCTCCTATATCACATATGGGAATGTTTGGGACTAATTTTGGGATGTCTATGGATGTGTAATACCCACACAAAATTTGGATAAGGGTCAAAATAAGACCTAAGATGGGTCTAGGGATAAGCTAGGGATAAGTGGTCTCAAGTGACACTCATTGCACTCAAGTGACATTTTATATGAATACATTAATATTAGAATCTTTCTTGAGCTAAATATCCTTATTGATAACTTGAACATTACTCTAAGGACTACTTGAAACCTTATTTATACTACTTGTATTTTCTTGAGCACTCTTGCTTGGAAAAATACATAGAACTTGGCAAGGTGAAGTGTACACCTACAGCTTTAAGGCCTAAATAGATTTGACCATGTTTTCATCCTCTAGGACCCTTAAAATTCTCATGAAAAATACCACTATGGATCTAAAAATGGGTGTGGTGAAGTCTTAAAGGTTGTTTCTTTATCTTGAGGTTTGTAAATATACCTAAAAACCTTCATCCTCTCCTTTAATATAATGAATCTCTACTCAACAAAGCTGCAAGTGAAACTCATGAGATTTATCAATGTCAAGAGACCTAAAGAAAACCTTTTGGAGCTATGAAACCCTAATTCCACTTACCATCAAGGTTTTAGGTCTCTCATACCCTTGGTTATACTTTATTTCAATTTATACCTTGGTGACAAGCCTTCATAAGCTAAAATATTAAAATTTCACCACTTTTATCTGTACTCATATCATCAATATTGCATTCATTTTTTTATTAGTCATGGGATTCATGGGAAAGACTTATATCCTTGATTTGGTTTGGAATAACTTATCTATTCTTTCTACAACTCTCTGATAAGAGTCTTGAGGCTATAAGATACATTGTAGGTCTACTTACCCTTGAACCATGTTTTGACCTTATACTAACATTGATTGGGCATGAGTGGCACCTTATCAAACTAAAAAAAAAATTATCACTATAACATCACAACATTACTATTTTTTTCTTTTACCTCATAATACCATCTTGGAACATTGTAATCCACTTTAGATGATGTGAATATCTCCTTTAAGAAACCTCATTATCAAATAACATTATTTGAATGTTTTGAAAACTTACAACTAGTAGAAGATCAATGTTATTAAGCTTTATACTCTCATTATAACCTTGGAGGTCTACTTCACCCTTTTAAACATCAAATTTTGATCTATAAACTTCTTGGGAAGCATTGAGGATAAGCTTGAATCTTGATCAAACAAGAAAAACTTTCTTAGAGACTGAAAATCTTGTAGCTCTTTCCTTAACTTGATTTGAAATCTTGACTACCATGTAGGCTTTTAGACAAAGATTTAAAGGTGTACTTAAACCTATTTTTTGAGCCCATACTATGGAAAACTTGGAAAAACTAGCCAATGATTCATTGGTATATTTCTTGACCCTAAAACCCTTGAAACTTATCTTAGAAGATCATAACTATGCTTAAGGCTTAGAACCTTTTGTCTCTTTTCTTTTTAGTCATGAAACTTAGGTTTTATCATCAAAAAACCCCTATTCTATTTTTTATCAATCTTAAAACCCTAAAAAATATCTACAGGCTTGAAAACTAGCCTTGATAGCTCTCAAAATCCTTAGAACATGTTAGGATATTCATAGAAACCTTAGAATATGGTTACATACTTGTATGACCATGTTAAAACTCTTGACACTGCACTAGTAGGCCTATAACTTATTTCACCATGTTTAGTAAATTTAAGAGGAGCTTAAGATACTACAAGCATATTGATATAGATCTATAGTTTTAAGTTTATCACTTGAATAATCACCACTCATAAATCTACAACATTCTCATTGTTAAGCCTTTGCATTCATACCCTTCTTTTTGATAATTCTCATTTTATAGGTTTTTAGGTAACTTGATCATGTTTGAGACATTTTGGATACTTACTCCTTCACCATCCTACAACTTCAATCCTATATAATAATAATTAGGCTTGACAAGGCCTAGTAGAATAGGTTCATAGTCTACAGGCTTGTAATACCATTATAAGAGTTTTGAAGTCATAAACCTATCCACCTCCTTACTTGTGATCTATATGTGCATTGAAACCATAAATATACTCTTGAAATCTTATTAAATTTTTAGAAAGATGATTAAACATTCATGGAATCTCCTTCTTCACTTGGGGATATCATATAAGTCTACTTAATCTTGAAACCTCTAAGTCATAACCTACACATTTTTTTAAGGCTTTAGGAACCATGTCTTCACTTCTATAAATAAATAACATAAATGGATCATGATGGAAATTTTGTGTACCCCTATCTTCTCTTTAACATCATGAAAACACTTTTGAAAATCATGCAAGCTTGTTGGTAGTTGTCTTTAAGTCTAAAAATCTTATTCTCTCTTGAATCCTTGATAAACCCTCTTGGAAACCACAAGTCTACATATGAGCCTATGACATTAAAATCATCATAAATCTCATAAATCCTCCTTTTAATGGTGTTTATATTCAAGGTATATTTTCTTGGGTTTTTATGTGGCCCCTCACCTAAGAGGGAAACATTTTAAAACAAGTTAAAACCTCATCTCTTGTCTAAAGACCTATAAGGGTCTTTTTCAAAAGTAAAGCCTCTTAAAACTAAAAAAAGGGATCCAATGGGCATACAAATATGTTTTTATGATCCTATATTATCTTTAAATCACTTATAGACCCTTTAATTACCATGTATTCATGAGCAAGCTTCAAAATGCTAAGAAGTGGATTCATGAGTTTATAGGGTTTTAGTAAGGTTTAAGACTTCTTGTAGTCTTCTTGATTATCTGACATGATTCAAATATTATTGAGTAATATTGATGACTTGGTGGGATTCCTTGTATATATATTAACCATCCATATCACTTGATTCTATCCATGTAAAAGGAGGAGTACATATAAACCTTGAACCATGCTTCAGATGAATAGCTTGCAAGTAGTTTGTGGGCTTCTTAAAGATTGATCATGGCCCTATTTTATTATTAATTCCTCTAAACAGATATATATTTCCCTTCAATACCTTTTTTAGGTCATCCAATGTCCATGATCCATGAAAATATTGAATAGATATGGCCCATCCATGAAATTTGCTTGTAAGTGATTGTGAGCAAGGTTTTGAACTAGTTTTGCCCTATTAGGAGGTATATGAGCATTGTTTTATTCCTTTAAGGCATGTGAAGGATTTAAAATTATGATTTTAACCCCACTTTAATGTTATCTTATGTTTTTAATATCATGGTGTACCTATAACTCTCAAGAGAATCTTGTAAAAACTTATAATTTCTTGTTATTCTCCATGTTTGAGAGATTTCATGCCTTGTTTTGCATGTTAAGGAATCAAGGAGGCTTGGTAGATATTTTAGGTTCTTTAATAAGGGTTTTTTATCCTATTTCTATGCATGAAAATTTTACACCCATGTAATCATGATCATATAAGCTAAAACTTGTAATCTTTAGGACTATAACTTTCACTCATGGATTGTCTTCAAGATTTGTTTCCTTGTGATACTCTTTGAAACCTATCATTTCTTTCATGAATGGACCTCCTCTTCATTTAATAACCTACACATAATTTTGATACCATAACCCCTTTCAAAACCATGGTGTATTCTCCATTGTGACTTTGGGAAACCTATAAAAGATTATTAAAACTTGATCCTTGAATGTATAGGACTTGAAAACATCACAAAGCCTTAACTTTGGTGGTTTGGATTTGATAATTTCTTTAGTAGACCTAAAAAACACTCCTATATCAATGAATTTTCCATGATCATGCTTGAAGGTGGAGTAATGGTTTATTGATGGCCAAGTTCACTCTCTTCACATTAAGACAATTGAATGCCACTAAGGATAAAAATGGAGGGAAGCTAGTAAGTTTAACACCTTTTGGACCATTTATATATATTGGAGAGTTGGAAGGGGGTATTCTAATATCAATAAATGATTCTTTTAAACTTTAAGAATTATTCACTTTCTTAAGATGACTTTAATGACTTCAAATGGGACAACTTGACCCTTTATATCCTCATAAGAACTTTTTAAGATATTTTTCTTTGTTTATGACCTTGTTTTATTTTGGGAAGTGATGAAAAATATTTATACAGGGATATCATGACACTATCAAATGACTTAGACTCTTTTTAGAGACATTAACCCTTGAAAAGCATCTCATATCTCTAACTATCAAATAGGCTTCATGAGGACATTATGCCTTAGGACAACATATTAGACCTTCTAATAAGATATTTTATTAGGGATCAACATGAATACTTTTAGACATAGAATGGGACCTAACAAGATTATCAAGACCTTAGACACACATTTTTTCACTAAAAACCAACACAATAGACCTCTTACAAGGACTAACACTAACTCTTGATTTCATAGGATGATTTTAGGCCTAGCTATTGAAGTAACATACTCAATGAAAAATCAATGATCTCAACATACTTTTCTTTGGGTTGACACATTATCATGAAGGTGATTTCAAGGACTGCATTCAGCTAATTTTGGGAAAAAATGGCCCTCTCCAAGCATGTCAAGTATCAAGAGACCAAGGGTGGCTAGAATATCAAATAGTTATTTATGAGTCTAAACGAATATGTTTTACAATGGGTTTATAACTTACCACATCAATCATTCCATGTGTTCAATCCCTTGGCCAATATGTTTCTATCACATTTTTCAATCAATATCAATGAGAATATTTCATATGCTCAGATTGCTCAACTCAAATAAAAATCTAATGAGCCTCTCATAGGATGTGTCTTAAGGTACAAGAAAATGATATCTAAAATGACAAGTCTTAATAGTTACAAGATATCTTTAAACAATTTTTTTTTCCACCTTTACACGAGTCCATCATGTTTAATAAGTTTGTTTCATTCATATATTTGTGCCACATAGTAAAGGAAAGGGAAGTCAAATTATTAGAAATGAATAAGCTTAAATATTCAACTAGCATAAATTCAATACAAAGAGTTCAATAAATCCACCATACAAGGTGAATCCAACTGATAATAAGTATGGTCAAAAGGAAATAGTACATGTAGTTTTAGAACTAACTTTGTGCATTATATTATCAGCTCCTCTAAGGAGATAGTTTACCAATATCTCAAAAGTTCCATATAAGGTCCTCAAAATGATTTTGGAATGTAATATCATATATTCCCTCCCATTAAAGAGGTTGATGTGAGTAATACTCTTCTAAATTTATTTGAATGGAATGCCTTTTATGACTTTCATAGAGCACTAGAGCATACTACTAATAGGTGCATCAGTTTAAGGCACAAGATTCAGGATTTGATAGTTACAAACATCATTGATGTTGACACACCTATAGATAATTTGAATGCATAATTAAGTGAAAGCAAATCAATGAAAATATTTAGTGACTATTTTCCTATGCATATAACTAATAATATAGTAGATACTTTGGAGTGCATTATGCATATAATTCACACCTTCCATCAAATTCTTATCATTCTTATATAGAGGGATAACATACTTTGAATGGCATCATTGGTACCTACCATAATTCAGTACCCTCTAGGAAATTCATTACTTTTACATAACATGAGATAGTAGATGATGAATCAAAATTGAACTCTTTGTTCATTTGAGTACACATGATCACTAGTCTATTCAGAGTGTCATGGTTGATAACAGTTCGAGTCTAAATATGTGCATAATCACAATCCTAAATCATATTGGATACACAAATCAAAATTTACTTCCTAATACCATGGTAATAAGAGGATTCAATTATCACATTTAGAGATCCATTAGTGAGAATACATTACCATTATAGTCTGGTCCATAACATGTGGCCACCCAGTTTACAATAGTATATAGTGCATGAGTATTTGATATCTTATTGAAAAGTCCTTGGATTTAGTAGATTCATGTAGATATTTCTATAGTTCATACATGTTTAAAGTATATTTATGTTAATGGGGTCATCATAATTTAGTGTATCCCATATGAATACCCTCTACCACATATATATATGGTTCTTATACAACATATTTTGATTGATCCACCTAAAAGGGTTCAACCTATTCAAAAAAGTAAAAAAATAGCTATTCACCCTTCCACAAAGGTCTATCCTTGAAAGGCCACTTTAGAAAATATTGGTCATAGATTCTAGAGAGCTCTCTCTACTCCTACACATCCTAGATTGATATTATAGATTATTAAGGGTGTTCCACATAAGGCACCAACACATGATTTATACACTACATAATGGGTTCCAAAAAAATCTGGAGTTTATTATGTTCAACAATATGCATAGTATGTTATACATCATTGTCATGATAGTGGTAGTTATGGTATAGAGGGATATCAATATTTAGATCCTAAATTTATCTCAATTTAGTCACAGCAGTATGGCACTTTCCATTTGTGTAAGGTCACCAATCATATCCTAGACATAGGACCCATTGATTGTGATTCCCTTGCAGGACTCATCAGTTAGTTCTCTCTCTATTTATTTTTCAATACACACACACACACATATACATACATACATACATATATATATATATGTATGTATGTATGTATGTATGTATGTATTTTTCAAAAAATTCCAAAATCAAGACCTATGCATGATTTATGTATTTTATATGCATCAGTTAATTTATTCATAGTTATTTCATACTTATTTCTTTCATTTTATATATGTTTCACAAGTGTACATGAGTGAATGAAAAACATAGAGGTTGCCATATCTAACTTCTACTACAGGAGGTGTTATTGTCATAGACTCAAAAAATTGTAAACAAACAATATCACCCTATTTAGATAGTATCCCCCTAGACCCTTGTCCTATTTTGTTGGCCCTATCCTAGTTAGCACAAGATATCAATTCTTAGATCCAAATAAGACAAAAACTTCTTATAAATTTATATACATCAACAAGCTCATTGGGGCATCTCATACATAGGTTCTATCATTATTTAGGTATCCCTTCTTATTCATCTATATTTCCTTACACTACGTAAAATCTATTGATATTGTTCACTTAATTACAAATTAATATCTTAATAATTACCAAAGTTATTGAATATAATTATGTTATAAATTGATTATATTGATCGATTACATGAATTCATGCATGTTTTTCATGTTTATTTTATCATTTCATGTCTTGTATGTATTCTTTGTTTTGGTTTATGGACATTTGAACATGTCCTTGTATGTGGATCAAAGCCTTCATTATATGTTTATATGTGTGTGAGTGATATGTGAACATATCCCTTGTATGTGTCCAATTGGCCTTCTATTACATGATTTGTGTGTACTCTTTGTATGTGTGTGTCATGGCCATGACACTTGTTTGCTCACTTTTCTCACTTTTCAATGCCATGATGGATATCATGCATTTTCCTAGACTTTTGATTCTATGATAGATATCATACATCCCTACCCAAGTATTTTTATGCAATTTTCAATACTCCATTATGATCACTTATCTATGTGTCAAATTTCTACCATCTATCTTAACAATGTCGATATGTGTGCTTATTTCTAAATACATCTCACGTTCCTATTTTTCTTAATTTATATATGATGATGTCATGTTCTTCATGTTATCACTACTACTCATATTTACATATTTTTCATAACATCTCTCACATAAATTTTTTATTTGAGTTAAGTTATTTCATAGGTTTCAAAACTCACCTCAAACTAGGGGGCATACATAGTGGCTTGTCTTAGATACCAAGCTCTAACAGTGCAATACATAAATAAAAAAAAATTGGGGTTTACATATTGGATCATAATCCATACCCAAAAAGTAATTTTGGACACGAGTGCTCATTTAGACAAGAATGTAGGTTATTTATGTCTAAAATAGTGCATTGTTCTCCCAAGAGGTAAAAAATAGTCATTTTTATAAATCCTCAAAATCTCAATCAATTCTTAACAAGTACCCAGTCACAGTTTCAAAAATCTACTGATTTGTCTTAGAGTTTGCTCAAAATAGGGGCATCATGCATAGCATGTGTTCCATGGTTTGCATAAATGTTTTGCTCAAAAAAATCACATAATATCACTCAATTTCAAAATCCATATATGCCAGATATCATATTGGAGGCATGTGTGTGTAACTACCTCCTTGCTCAGTTTTGCCCCAATTATGTAGATGAAATGAAAATGCTTTGTCTTTATTCACATCATATACACCAGACCTAGATTATTATTATTATTATTATTATTATTATTATTATTATTATTATCAATTTTTCACTAGTTTTACACTAATTTTGCATCAGTTATGCACCAAAAATGAATTTTATTCCATTTGTAGTGGTTGATTCATTTGTTTACACTAGTTTTTGCACCAAAATAATTCATTAGAATTCATACATGGATTCCAAACCACTTCACTAATTTGAGTATGTAATGATGGACTCAAACACACTTGAGTTCTTAAGCACACTTTTCCTATCAGTGAATATTATGGCATGCACATTCCAACTCAAACTATTCAATGAATAATAAATATCCAAGGATTATACCCTCCCTAGTCACTAGTTTTTTGTACCAAAAAACACAACATTTATGTACCCAATTAAATGTATTTGTTCCTTTTTATTATATCTATAGTTTTCTTGTCTTTTACTTTTATATTTTCATCTAAATTAAACACTTGTTTATACATGTTTCATTATAATTTTACGTGAAACATAGTTCAATATTGTGGCCTACATTCAAGATTGTTCTTCATAATTAAGTTCATGTACACACTTTTACTTTTGCTCTATTGTTTTCACTTTACTATATTATTAAAATAAAGGTTGGGGGGGGGAGGTTGGGGCCATTTAGACACATAAATTAATATTTAAATTGAAATAATGCACTTGTGATTACTCCTTTTATATTCTTAGCTCATACCTCATTCTATACTTCTTGATCGACCTTCCTTCACTTTTATTGTGAATAACTCATTCTCAAAAGCAACTAATAACCTAAAAATAGATTTATCTAGCATTCTAAGCAACCTAAATTCACTTTGGGACTAATCCCCAATGTTAATGTCAATGTTCTTTCCCTATGAATAATGTAGCCCTATTTGGTCAACCCTATTCCTCATTATTTTCCAATTCCACCAATAGTGTCCTCCCACCAAATAATGGATAGTTGCTCAAATTTAAATGCATGTAATGGGTCATCCCTCAAGTTTAACAAGCCCCATCTGAAGTATTTTTTTAAATATCACTATAAAGCCACATTTCAAACCATTTTGCACATAAGGGGGCTTCCATATTGAAAAACACCAAAATTCTAATTTCACAGTGAGATTAAATTCCCTATTTCTCTCAATTATAAATATATACAACACTAGTATCCCTAAACTAAAATCTTACTACACTTCCAAGGTCATAATTTATAGTTGAAGTACTTAATCATTCCAAAATTTCTCAAGCATTTAGCATTACAACAAAATTTCACACACACCATCATAGCATGGAATAACTATATGAAGTTTGTTCCTTCTTAGAAGTATTGGTTTGTAGGAAGTTCTCAGAATAGGAGGTGTTGAAGTCAAGCACAACTTCAACTATTAACTTATTTTTTATTTTATGATTACATTTTCCCTCTTGGTTTATTAAGCTAGGGTTACAAGTGAAGGAGAAGATATACAATGGTTTTCATATTGAATCGAAGGCTCCTGTTTAGACAAATTGAACACACAGGTCAAGGCAAATATATTATACTAATTTTGGATACCTAGCACTTACAAGATGTCAGCACACCCTATGGACACCAAAGCACCACAACCTATCCAAAACCAATGGCCTTATCTGGAAATCCAACTAAACCTTGTTTTAGATCCACAATCAATCAACAAAGCCATATAATCTATTTTTTAGTCTGAATCATAGTCCTACATTTTGGTTTTCTAGATAGGTTGTATTTCCTTTATGCTTTTTCCTTTTAATATATTTATAAATTTAGTAAGTTCTAAATCAATTTGTGTCATTTATTATATATCTATAGCATTTTGATTTTATGCAGTGATTTATCACATTTAGGTGATTAATTCATTTATTTACCAAAAATTTGATAAAATAGAGACAAACTCTCTCATAGATTTCTTTGATAACTTTGGAGATCTTCACTTTCCTCTTAAAGAATATTGGTGTTGTGAAGGGCCCCCTCCCTAGGAATAATGTAGAGAATTAATTGGAAAATAGTTGACCCACTAATAACTTCCATTTTATTCAAGTTGTCATTGAGGATTCATTGGTCTACTTTTGGAGTTTGTATTTTAGTCTCAGTGTTTGAAGGGAATCTTGGTGATTGATGTCTAAGGCTTATGGTGTTGGCATCTTTTTGCTTCTTGGGAGATGTTCCATTGTGGTTCTTCCCTCTAATACTCCTAGACTGATCTAGGATGTGTTAATTATGGGATTAAATTATTTGGTCTTCTCTTGTATCTATCTTGTTGGCTTTGTGGTCGCTTGGCTTTTTAGATTTATTTATCTCTTATTTTTTTGGAGGATTTTTTTATCTCTCTTGGTTTGATCTACTAGCCAGATCTTTTTATACATGGGGTAAGAGGCCATTTTCCCTTATTATTATTAATAAAAAAACTTCCCTAAATATTAATATTGATGTCAATAAAACACATTGAAGTACAAAGCTAGTACACAAGTACCTAACACAAAAGCATGAACAACAAGAAAAAATAAATAAATGAACATCTAACCACTAAAAGGTGTCAGAAAAATCTACTCGATGAGATCTATCCAAAATCCAGATGCATTTTTATTTGAAAGTTTGTTTATGTTTAAATCATATATATCTCCATCCAATGGAAGGGGAGTAGGATCTCTCCCCTCACAATAATTTCCACATTCATGATATTATTGGTGTTACTCCCTTTTAAGGATGGTAAGCCATTGAATCTAAAAATCTATGAAATTATTTGAATTGCCAATTATTTTTTTATGGATATGATGGGACTTATCAATATCAACCAAGTTCCACATTCATAGTGTTAGTGATTTTACTCCTTTTTAAAGATATTAAGCCATTGAATCTAAAAATCTATAAAATAATCTAAATTGCCATTGAACTTTTTATGGATATGGTGGGACTTATCAATATTGACCAAGTTCCTATATAACAATTACATTCTATGAAAATTTTTAATTGGGATACATCTATTGGTATTATAGAAGGTCCAAGATCATAAAAATATTGTGTCTTTGTGATTCCTTATTACATCAGACATATCTTTTATGATGAAACACTTACACTTTTTAACCTAGACACCTTTTTAATTATAGTAAAATTAAAATTTATTTTTAATCTAATATTAAGCATAAATTATTGATTATTAAAAAAAGACAACATTGCACATTCAAAATCCTAATGTCCATCACATGATCAAACTTGAACATTGTACCAATAACTTCACCAAATTGATTTGACTTGGATATATATGACCTCTTTTCAGCCCACATGATTGCTTCTATTTTTTACAACTAAATACAGCACAATGCAAGTATGGGGATATTAAAATTGTCATAAACATAATTATAACATTTAATTTATCAATACATCATATTTTAATAAACTAAATAAAATTTTAAACTAATATTATAGAATAATATATTACTAATATTAATTATAATGCAGTTTATTTATAAATATAAATATTATATAATATAATGTATTATTAATATTATAAAATATATCATGATATTATATTTATTATTAATATTATATATATATTATATATATATATATATATATATATTAGAGAGAGATGGCTCATAGGAGAAATGCATCAGGAACGAAGTAGGGGTCTCACCCTTTTCATGGTAAACTAGCAAAGAATAGGGGAAGGCACCAAAATGAGGCACTCCAAGAGATTCACTTTGCACTTGAATGGGGATGCAATGAAGATTTTCCTGTAGAATACTTTCATGAGGAACCTAAACATCAAATGGTTTTGTAAGCCCTAAGCATGAACATTGGTTTGGATGTAAACTTGGATCCCCTTTTAGACATAGTTGAGGAAAATCAAGTTTCAATCAAAGTTGGGAATGTCTCTGACCCTATATCTAAGAAGTAGCATTAAACTTTAATAATTGGCCTAAGTTAGGAGATAATCTTGGAGGGCATTGATCTTCAAGTTAAAATCAAAGATTTGTAATAATGTGGTATTATTACCAATTTAATTGGAAGAAGGTTGGCCATAAACAAAATCAAAACTTGGGTATTCATGAACTAGGGTGAAGACCTAGTTATTAATTTTTTACCAAATGGTTTTTTCCTAATTACTTTTCCTAATGAATTTATTAAAAATAGTATCCTTTTAAGGGGCCCTTAGTTAAATAATGAAATAAATATTGAGGCTCAAGCTTGGGTTCTAAAATTTGACCCATTAAAAAAATGCCATCCAAGATTCCAATTTAGATTAGGTTTGATACTTTACCTTTCAAGTATCGGGTGTTTTAAGTTTATGAGAAATTGGAAACCTGATTGGTGATTTTATTTCCATTACTCCAGATACCTATGATGAATCCTCCACTGCTTATGCCAAAATCTATGTGAATGTGGATCTAGGAGCAGAGATTCCAAAATTTATTATCTTTAAATCATTTGGTAGAGAATGGGTTTAAATGATTAACCTATAAAGGATTCCATTCTAGTGTTATGGCTGCCACAAAATTAGACATATAAATTAGGCTTGTCTTAATGTGCTACTAAATCTAATCAAAAGGGGATTGTAAAAAGTTAAGCATAGTTAGAAATTCAAAACATACAACCCCTCAAAGTAGTTTATCAAAAGGAATGATGGTTTTTGGTGGAGTCATAACCCCACTTTCCCAGTGGAACCCATTCTTGAATAGTTAGATCCCTCTTCCATTCAAAATATGGTGGAAGCTATGGTGAAACTGGTGGATCAATCATCTAATTTATTAAGCCCTTGTCTATGGTTAATACTATTGTAGTTCAAGAAATTGAAATAAAATTCATAGTATGGATAATCTGGTTGCTACCAATTTAGAAAATGTTATGAATAATTTTAATCCCCTAATTCCTAGAGCTACTAAAATGGAATTAGATTCAACATATTTGGACAAGGAATCTCTCCTTTCATAAATCTATCAACAGGAGTGTCTAATGGAGTTTAATAGTGATTCAAATGGAGATCTTGGATTTAATGAAATTATGTCTTTGGCTCAGGTTTCTTTTCCTCTCATATATCCTAATTTTAGGAAAAAATGCAAAAGAGGGTGCAAACCCAACTCTATAAAAAAATTTGACCAAGGACTCTTGGAAAATCAATTGACAATCATTGGTTTTTACATTGAAGTGTGAGGGGTTGAAATCCCCTCACATGTACCATGAAACTTATTTATTATAATTTTAAGGGCATCAATGCTCCTAACAAGAGATGTTTTATTAAGTGTCAAATCTTTCCCCTTCACCCAGATATTATCATCCTCTAGGAGACCAAACTTCGCAAAGAGGAGGTAGAAATATTAAGTGCTTATGAATGGAAATTCTAGAAATGTTGGTTTGGTAACTCTAATAGTACATCTAATGGGATGGTCATGCTCTATAATCCTACCAGAGTAATGATTACACCTTGTGGACATGGATTTAACTAGCAATGGTACATAATCAGGGATTTATCTTCTGACATTTTGTTCAATTTTTTTAATGTCTATGGCCCAAATGGTGTAGAGTCTAAAAGAAAATGTTGGGATGAAATTATTCTGATTATTAGGATCATCATTTTGGTAATTTTTCTCTTGGATGGGACTTCAATGCAATTTTGGGTCTAGAAGACCAACATGGTGGTTTAAGTAGACCTTTGGAATCTTAGAGAGATTTTATTTCCTTTGTGGACTCATCAAAATTGTGGATGTGATTCTAAAAAAGGTTTAGATTTTTGGACCAACTAGAGAAAAAACTTTAGCAACATTGCATTATATATATTTATAATTAACCACTTGTGGTTAAGTTTAAATTGGGTTCTTAAAATATATATCCTATCTCTATCTGGTTCTGATCATGCTCTGATTGATTGAGTCATTTTTGAAGATTAAGCTACCCATTTAATTCCCTTAAAATTTAAATTGATGTGGTTGAGATATATTGACATTTTTTTATTTTCAAAGTTTATGGTGGAAGGTGCTTCCCAAGATCAATGGTAATTGCATTTACTCTTTTGATAAAAAACTAATTTTTATCAATTTCAAACAGTGGAACGTAACTCATTTCAAAAAAAAAATTGAAGAATTGAAAATAATGAAAGTATATCTTGAAGCCTTAAATGATATATTCCTAAATGTTAGTATGGATGTAAACTTGTATTTGAATGAGCACTTTCTCTTGACTAAACTTGATGAACTTTATATCAGAGAGTAAATCAATTGGAAGCAAAATCTAGAGAATGTTGGTTAAAAGAGGGAGACGAGATTACTAATTTTTTTCACAACTCTACTTGTGATACAAGGACTATAAATATAATTTCATTAATCTAGGATAGGGATGGTAATGAATTGGAGTGTTTCTATGATATCAAATTTGAAGCAATCAGTTTCTTCTAATATATTATTACTTGTAATGATGCTTCTAATTTATGATCCCAAGAGACTCTTATCTAGTGCATCCCAAACATTATAAAAAGGCAAAAAAATGATCTTCTAATGGCTCAATTTACAATGGAAGAGGTTAAGAAAGTTGTATTTATAATGAAAAAGGATAAAGCACCTGGTCTGGATGGTTTTTTGTCTGTCTTTTACCAATTTTTTTGGCTTATTATTGGTGAGGATGTTATTGTAGTTATGGAATCTTATAGATTGTCCAAAAAATTAAACACATCCATTAATTACACCTTCATCTCGTTAATCCCAAAAGGTGCATCCTAATCTACTTTTATTGATTTTTAGCCTGTTGCTTTACGTAACACCATTTTTAAAATTATCACTAAAGCCATCTCATTTTTGCTAAATTCTTTCATTTCTCATCTTATCTCTCTCAAATAAGGTGGCTTCATCCCTAGGCATCATACTCAATATGGTATTATTATTGTGCATAAATTGCTCCATTCACTAACTCAGAATATGCAAAAAAAATGCTCATTAAATTAGACATTAGTAAATCTTATGATAAGGTTAATTAGAGATTTAATTTAGAAAATTTAGAGGGTTTTGTTTTTTCAAAATATTGGTGCAATTGGATATTTAGTTGTATCTCCTTCCCTAAGTATTCCATTCTTCTTAATGGAGGCTTGATGGGTTTTTTAAGGTAACTCATGGCATCAAATAAGGAAATCCACTTTCCCCATTTTTGTTTATTTTGATGGTGGATGCTTTGAGCATATCTCTTAGTACAATGAAAGAAACTAGTATGATCAAGGGTTTGGGTGTTTTAGAGGGTATCTCCAACCTTTCTCATCAGTACTTTGTTGATGATACATTCCTCTTCACCAAAGCATCCATTTGGGAATTGACCACATTTAGATTCATCTTGGACAATTATTTTTGGCCTCAAGGCAAGATGTAAATTATGGTAAATCTAAAATATATTTTATGAATGTTGATAAGAGTATGCAACCTCATCTTGCATAGTTTTTAAATTTCAAAATTGATCTTTTGCCCACCAAGTACCTTAATTTACCTCTCTTTATCAGACTGAGTAAGACAATTTTATGAAACAAATTATTAATCTTTTTCAAAGATATGTTTCACTTATGGAGAAGAAAATTTCTTTCTTTTTTTGGTCATTTAACTCTTATCAAATCTATGTTATCATCAATTCTTATTTACCTTACAGTCAATTCTCAAACCTCCTAAGATTCTAAAAAACACATTTACCTTATAGTGGTGTATTCTTGGCACTTTTGAAGGCACATTAGTAGCTTGAATAAAGTCATCTGGATTGAATCCATCAATATTTGGGGGCCTAATTTCAATCCCAAGAAACTCTTCATCTAGATCAATTTGCAACAAACATGTAAGACCCTATGCACTCAAAAGACCACCAACAGAGAAATTTGGGAAATCAAAAATTTGTAGCATTCCTCTACTTTGTGTAGGGAGGGAGATGTTTTTTCCTCTTCTCTAAATTTGAATGGGTGGTAGGGGTGGAGGCATACTTCTCAGTCTCTTGAAAGATATTGGGTGGACTTAAAAAAAAAAATCAATGGTAGTAAATTTGAAAACATAAAATTCATGCAAATTCAAATCAAATTTATTATTACCTATCAGGGTGACTACCTCTTCCATTTTGATTGTCCCTATCAGATTTTCCTCTTCCCCTCTTATTGTCCTTTTGGTATTTGGTTCTTGTCATCTCATTATGTTTTTCAGAGAGACATTAGTTTTTACCTGCAAAATGAGTAAATTATCTAGTTAATTAACTAGCAAATTCTAACAAACTTCAAATCAAAAAGAAATTTGTAACAGCAAACATTGATTGTGTTGTGTGGAAGAATCCTTAATGGTAACATTTTGAGATTCAATTGGAAAAAAAAATCAATATGTAAATTATTTTTTTCTATTAAATAATACAATAAAAAAATATTAAAGGAAATTTGGGGGAACCTAGAAGCGAAGATGAAACAAAATCAATTCTTGGGCATTTCATAATTCAAATGAATTAAATGAAGACTCTATGGATTGAGTATCACCAGATCCCTTTAGATCATGCCAACCTTTAGTTTCTACTTATTTTCTTATGTCATAAGCACACACTCTCACCTGTAACAAATAATAGGCCAAAAAATGTTAAAATTTAAAATATATATAAAGTAAGAAAATGAGACTTAGGAAAATTAAACTTACCTTTTGTTCCTCGATAGACAAAACATTATATTTCATTTTTTGATGGAGGATAGTGGGAATTTTAGTATTATGGATTTCATATAAGGCCTCAAAATACAAGTCCAAAATGTAGTTGGAAGATGAAATGGTGCAAGTCTCATTCAAAAACACAAAATTCAACTCCACCCTAATCCTGATAGATATAATTATGCACTAATCACATACAACACCCAATAGAGAATGAATAATATAGTAAACATCCCAAAAGGGAATGTCTGATGGTCTTCCCTTAAAAACAATTCTCACTTGAAAGAAATGGATAATAGATTTGAGAAATGGAATGGTGATTTTTTCAATGAGGATCCCCCTTTGATTTTGACTATCTATAATGAAAATAGAAAACATGTAATTGAAATTATGATACCAAACTATTTATAATAAATGATTCAAGTATAATTAATAAATGTTAATTTCATTAATAAATTTAACACTTACTAGTTGGGTCAATGTCCATGTTGTAAACTGACTCCAGATAAGATAACCTTGGTGCTAATAGGACTTACATTACAATGTGGAATACCTATTAAATTATGGATATCCAATGGAGAGGTGTCGAAGGATATTGTTTAATTGTTAAATTAGACATAGAAATGGCTCTCACTATGATTAAAATAGCTAACCAGAGATCATAATAGGTTGTTATTGATCATCATGTCATATTAAGACATTTGTGCTAGGCCTTTGAGCTCGCATTGATCAATCCAATCAACATAAGATTTTGGCTACTATACCATCTAAAGGAAATACAAACATAATAAATTGAAAATATAGTTGTGGATCCCCCCTAATTGACTATGAGTTTCCATGGATGTGGAAGCCATGGGAAGCCTAAAAAAATTGAGCTTGAATTAGGTAGGTTGAGCTTGAAGTAGGTAGGATGAGAAAAACTTTTAAGCAAAGTGTGAAAATGAGGGCACTGTAGGGGTATTTAGAAGTAAGGAGGGGAACTAGATTAATCAATTGGAATGATCAAAGATAGGTGGGGTACATTGTTGCTTGATGGTTGGTTGATTGGTAGCATAGTGATGTATGGTAGCATAATGTTTTGCAATAGTATATCACCGTGTGGCAACCTAGTATCATGTGATAACATGTTGATGGGTGATGGCATCACATGGTCATGAGCAAGCAAGATGTTGAGCAATAGCATGATGTCACCATACAATAGTATGTTTTCACATGCTAGTATGTTGTCATGAAATAATATGTTTCCATGTGATACCATGTTACTACCTAGGTGCATAATGTCACATGGCAACAATATACCATCTAGTGTCATACTACTGAGTGGCACCATGTTATCAGGTGGCATTATACTACTACCCAACCTTATGCTACCACCTAGTCTTATGTTATCACTTGATAGCTTACTATCATAAGACACCATGTTATTACCTGGTGGCATGATTCTATGTGGAAATAAACTATCACCTAATGGCATACTATCACCTGGTGGCATACTTCCACCTAGTAGCATAATGACTCCTGATAGCATAATGCCATCCACCAGCATAATGATGCTTAGTGGCATAATATATCCTAGTAGCTTGATTTACTCAATAGCATGTGGTTGCATGATAACATAGTACATTATAAAATAAATAAGGTGATTTTCCACCTCCTCTACACACTTTGATTCACCAAGGTAGTGAATATGATTCATCTAAATAAAACTAGGGGGTTTATATCATGGCCTCCTAAAGTGAAACCTAATGTAAAAGATATAAACTAAGGAAGTGTGTCTATAACCGTCAGTATGATGCTCTGTATGAGTTATTCTTTTGTGAACTACAAGAGTAGGTGTATCGATGGTTGGCTACTTACGTGACACATAAAATTCAAAGCTATAGATAGTGCCTTAAGTGGTTGAAAGAGTGCCTATAAAATCTTGAGAACTTATATACCACTTGGATTAGATCCATAGAAAAATGGTGGTAAGGGTTTTTTTACAACTACATGCTTGAATTTGAAGTATCAACATACTCTTAACTTGAAGAAGCAGAATATCAATTCTTATACAAACCTAGAGATGCATTTATGAGAGATTTTAGCACTAAACATAAGACACTAATGGTGGATTATGGATTTGAAATTATGAGAATGGAAGGCTAAATTCCTCTCACATATGAGCAATGTAATAGGTAATAAGGGTATGTGTAGGTGAAGTGTAATGTAAGGGGATGAGTAATTTGACACCCAAGAGCTCAGGAGATAGACTTATAACAAAAGGAGGTGCAAGTTAATGGAAGATCTAAAACTTATAAATGTCAAGAGGACCCAAAGTGAATGGGAAGGGCATGAGTAAGGATCTCTTGAATTATAGTAGTGTTAAGAGGAAGGAAACCTTAAAGCCATAGAACAAGCTCCATAGTTGACAGGTGAAGAATGCTTAGGGCCCCTACAAAATTTGACTATTAGAGATGCATCAAATTCACGTGCCCCCTTTGGACCTATGGTATGAGCTCATACACTTATTCCCTCATAAGAAGATATAATATTGATAAATAACCCCATTATTAACCTTGAATTTGACCATTTTGCATATTTAGAACATAATTTTGTGATTAAACAAGTTATTCCTTATAAGGATCTAATTGAGGATACCTCTAGACCTTGGGGCACTATCTTGACTAGATAAAATGTGAGTGCAAGCATTCCAGTCTAGCCAGTCTCAATTATGTAGCCTAGGTAATAGAAAGGATGAAGTGGCTCGACACCATTAGTTAGTAGTATAGCACCATCATCATCTATAGTGCTAGAGGTAAAAATAGGACCAATGCCTAGCCTAGTAGTTGGGGGCATTAGAGAAATTAGGACAAGTACTAGGGGAAAAATCACCTCAAATACTAGCTCCTACCCCACCTTATATTTATTATGATATGGCCATGTGTCTACCCAAGTATTTAGGTGTAGATAATTCCATAAAGCATGTGCTCAAGTGTGAACTATAATGGCATGCTTAGGGTATAACCTAGTCTAAGTGCATGGCAACCTAGTTCATAACAACTCTGCTTGATCATTCCCATACTTGGTACAAAAAATTTGATCCTAACTAGACTATGATTGATTATGACACCTTGAAGGAAGCTTTCTTAAAATAATTTGATATACCTAAGTTTGAATAGTAGAGCATCATCATGCTCAAAGAGATTAACCAAGGACTATCATAGAGTGTGTGCCTATATAATGATAGATTCAAAACTCTTCTTTCCAAGTTCCCTTATAATATTCACCACTCCTAACATGTGCAATGGTTCATTGGGGGATTTCTAGTACCATTTTGAAGGGAATTATGCATGAAGACATTCATAAACCCTTAAGAATCATTTGAAGCCATGCTTAGAGCCAAGGTAGTCAGGAGCAATGACACAAGAATTGGCCCCTTCATGGAGGTAAAAATTATGTCTATGGTCTCCCAAATATAGAATTTAACCATTATTTCATCACAAGATTCTTGAAGTGGGTTATGGTGCACTGATATGGGATGGAAGGCCATAATAGGAAAAACTACCCTCAAAAGAATGTGCACACATTGCATCTTAGTTGTGAGGTTTATCCTAAGGCGCATGATGTTTGAAACTAACCTTTATTATAATGTGCCAGTCAAATTAGCACAACCAACTATTACCAAATATTTGATGCCTATACTCATACTATATTTGATTTCCATGTAATCAATGAGATGTATGGGGAGAGGTGCATGACAATTAATGATAATAGTAGGAAGATAGGGAGCCCAAGGAAATGAGGGTTATGGTTAGTAAAATGTAGGATATGGGATATAAAGGTATTTGAGGGTGAGGTGGTGGATGTGGTGAAGGATGATTCCCACCATGATCATGTTGCAAATATAGGTTGGCTGAGCACTATCATCATGACTTCCCTACACATCTAATTTGTGGGTATTGTTAAGGAACACACAAGGTCAAGGAATGCCCTGACGTATACAAAAAATAACCCAAGGTAGGCCCAAAATATATAAAGTCATAGATATGATCAAGTGTGAGCCTAAAATAGAGAAATTGAATCCAAAGGTGCAACTAGTCTGCATAGAGCTAATCAAAATATAAGTAACTACTTAGAGAGGACTCACCACTTAACTACCAATTATGCTAGTACTAGAGTTGTGTCTGGAATATAGGGAGGTGAGATGAACTAAGTGCATAAAGTAGCTTGAACCCAAATTTGTACCTTATTTGAACCCTACATGTCAAAAATATGTATTGAAATAGGCTATGATCATAATCCATAATCTACAAAGAAAGCTACAACTGGCATAATACCTAGAGGCATAAGTTGTCACCTCTCATAAGAAGCAAGATGGTCAAGAGGCTCAAGTACAAGAGCTAATGGATATTTTTCACCTCCTACAAATAGAATGGGTGTTTCCCCTAAAATAACTTACTTTTATAACATGCAAGGCAATAGTGAGTTGAAGTTACTACACCATGCATGGAAAGGTCATGATAGGTCAAGCATACCTAGAATGTAGAGTATGACAAAGAAATCTTGATGAATTCCACCATCAATGGATGGTCTGTCTATGAGGTCCTTATCGACATAGGTGCCAAGGTCAATATCTTGACCAAGAATGCATGGGAGAAGATAGGTAGGCCAACTTTGAGGCCTTTTCCCCATGTAATCTTTATGGCTAACAAGACCAGATTATAGCTGATCAAAATTATGAAGGGTACCATTAAAGATATTATGGGTATCAAATTCCATGTCAACTTCAAGATAATCAAGTTGGTTGAATAGGATAATTATCTAGTTCTTCTGGGAAGACCTTGGTGTTACACAAACAATGTTGAAATGCACTTCAAGAAGTAATATATGACCTTTGAGAATGGAAAGTAAAGGGTAGTGATTCCCATCTCAAGTGACCAAGGACCCCCTTATATAGATAAAATTGATCTTGAGGATGAGATCAACTACATATATAACATCATAGGGTAAGGTGTCAAGAATCTCAACCCCACTAATCAAGGATTTCTCTCTTGGGATGATGGATAGTTGGCCTCAAACAACACAAAAATTACTTGTGAATAATGGGTTAAAGAGGCTTATGAGACCACTAGTCATAGGTTTTTATTGGTGTGTGCAAAGGCACCAAAACTTGTAAGTACTGGCTAGGTCTGGATTAATTACACCTAAAAAATAAGGGTCCCTTGAAATACGAAGGAAGGAAAGAGATTATATTGCATGAGCAAAGTCAAACTTGTGATGCTCTCAAAATTTAAAGGGAGCAACCTAGTGGAAAATTATGTCCATGATCTTGAATCATGCATCCCTAAAGAAACAGATAGAATGGATGCACTAGCATATATATTGAGGAGCATTGTCACTCATTGGTGGGCAATGTAGAAACCTTATTTTATAACCTTAAAAGATTTGAAAGTAGCCATTTTCACTAGATTTTAGAGAAGTAACAAAGACTTGGATATCTTAGCATACTTTGGTGACTATGACCCCATAATACATGTGCACTTATGCAAGGAGATATGGGCTGACTATGGCATGACTACCTAAAGAACTTATGGTTTCATGTCTTCTATAGAAATCTAAAGACATGGGCATGATCATGGTTTGTGGTCAACAAGAAATGTTTTGAAACTACCAACTAAGATGCCCTTAAGGAATATTTTGTGCACATGTTCTCCTTTTCCTCATATAACTTAGGGTTGATCAAGCCATTGTAAGTAATTAAGAGGGTAGTGTTCAAAGACATTGTAATCATCAAGGAGTGCCTAAAATACATGTTTAGAGAGAAAGGATTAGCACTCTCAAATTTATTTGAGGAATAAATGCTCAACATTGACTCAAGTGAAGAATATTATAAAACTTGTAATGAGTGCTACCAGATAACCTTAATATCCAAGAGGAAGCTCATATGCCAAATAGATTATAGTGCTCCTGGTGAAGAGGACTTAACTTATCTTTTCATAGAGATAACTAAGGGAAGTTTTCAAATTTAAGACTCATACCAAGCAAATAATGAACCCTACCATGCACCACTAAAGACCATCAAAGTAGACATCAGTGCAAAAGGAGAACCAAATATGGCTACTCTATGTGCCTATTGGTCTAACATAGAACTGGCATGCATTATGGATCTCCTAAAGGAATTCTAAGACTAGTTCCCTAGGAATTATCAAGATATGAAGGGCACCCACCCATCCCTTGGGAAGATGAGAATAAATTTAATTGATGATGTAAGATCAGTTAATAATTACCCATGTAGAATGAATCCCAACCTCCATGCCAAGGTTAAGATAGATATCAATATAATGCTAGCTTCAAGGGTCATCTACCCTATGCAAGAATCTAAGTAGGTAATCCCCATGGTGATTAGCATCAATAAGGATGGCCACATTTCCATTTTCATCGATTATGGAATGTTGAATACCACTTATGTCATTGACCCCTTCTTAACTCCATTCATACATGAAGTCCTGGATGTTGTCATAGCCTATGATATCTACACCTTCATTGATGGGTTTTTTGGATATCATCAGGTCCAAATTGAATAGGATGACAAACCCAAAACAACCTTTACAATTTAATGGGGATATTTTACTTATAAAATGATGCCTTTTGGGCTCAATAATGCACTAACAATATTCTCTAGAGTGGTGATCCTTTTTTTTAAAGACTTCATTCATAAGTTCCTCCATTTATACCTAGATAACTGGATGGTGTATGGGTTTGTAAAGGACCATTTTGATAACCTAAACCTAAATTTTGAAAGGTACAAATAGCTCTAGATATACTTAAACCTAAATAATTATATCTTTAAAACACCCTTTGGAACCTTACTTGATCATATCATTTATAAATATGGTCTACTTATCGATCCCATAAAGATCACAATAATCATTCAACTCTAGATCCTTTCAACACAGAAAGATGTTCACACCTTTCTTGGCCATTTCAGCTTTTATAGGAAGTTCATAAGGATTTATGTGAATATTACGGAACCACTAGAGGATCTCTTTTGCAAGGATGGTCCATTCTATTGGGGTAAAGTGTAAGAAGATGCATTTGAAACTCTAAAGCTCAAATTGGCTAACATGCCTATTCTATAATTTAATAATTGGATAAACCCATTTCAAATCCATGTCAATTCTTCTATATCTAAAATTTTCATCATTATAACATATCCTAATGAAGGTAAGATGGATCATCCCATCTCCTTCATAAGCAAAAATTTAACACAAGCAGATTAGAACTATATAACAATGAAGTGCAAGGCACTCACCATGGTCTATGGCTTATAAAAATTTAGATAGTACTTACTAGAAACCCCATTCATCTTCTTCATAGACCATAAGGCACTTAAGTACCTCATGAATAAGCCCATCCTCCATGGGTGCATTTGTAGATGGATAGTTTTGTTTCAAGAATTCTAGTTCTTTATTGTTGTCAAGCTTGGAAAAAAACTTGGGCCCAGACCATTTATCTTGTATCAACTTTAATGATGTAGTAGTGCCTATTGAGGATGATATTCTAGATGCATAACTCTACAAATTCTAGCACACCCTTGAGGACTTGGTAGAGATAACCACTTTTCTAACATCTACTAGATCTGCACCCCAAACAATGACAACCAAAGAAAAGAAATAGCTCACAGTTTACACTACCCCCTTTTATCTCATTAGTAAGGAACTCTATAGAATAGACTAAGATGAATTCCTACACTAATGTGTCTTGTAACATGAAAGGGAATCCATTTTACATGAGGTGCATGAGGGGATAGTAGGAGGCCATTACATTGGAGATGCAACATTATGCAAGGTATTATAATCAAGATTGTGGTGGCTAAGTCTATTTTAAGATGAAAAATATTATGTTAAGGCATGTGACATATGCTACCACATAAGGAATCACAACTACTAGGATGAGATGCCTTTAATTCCCATTCTTGCCCAAGTTCCATTAGATGAATAGGACATTGACTTTTTTTTACCAATTACTCCCATAGCAAGGTGCACAGGCATAAGATACATTCTAATGGCCACTGACTATTTCACTAAGTTGTTTCAGGTTGTACTAACCTAAAATTACATATCTACCACAACCATAAGGTTTATATGGGAGAACATCATAAGCCATTATGGGCACCCACTTAACTTGACTAGTGATAGAGGCACACACTTTATTAATGAAATTATGTCGATCTTGTTGATAGAATACATGGTGGTGAACCATAAGAAAACACCCTATCATCCCCAAGTGAATGTCACAACTGATGAATTCAACAAGATCCTTGTAATGTGCCTCATGAATATATATGATCTTGGTCATAAAGATTGAGATGATTGAGTGTCAGCAGTTTTAAGGGAATATTATACAACCTACAAGCACCTGAACAAGGCTATACCATTTCAACTAGTGTTTGATGCTAAGTAAATCTTACTAATGGATTTATTGGTACCATCAATGCACATCACATGAATTGGTTGATTAGATAACCAAGAATCATTGAATGCAAATTTAGAGGACTTGGAGTGCTTAGATGAGGTGCACACCCAAGCAAGGTGGAGCTAGTAGATAGAGAAGGTGTACCATAAGCTTTGACATGAGAATTATATAAAGCACAAAGTACTAAATGAAGGATCCTTAGTCTTTCTTAATGACTCTAAGTACCTTAGTCACCAAATCAAGCTATAGATAAGGTGGATGGATCCATATGTCATCCACCACATATTGGAGACTGACACATGCAAGCTACACACATTATCAAGTGAGATGCTCCCTAGGCATTTCAAAATAAATTGATTAATCCTTATATGTAGTAGTATGGAACTTTCACCATCAAACATTGACTCCCTAGTCATGAGTTAGTGATATTGTGTAACTAGAATAAAGTTTGATACAAGCCAAGTAGTTCTTCATGAATTGAGTTATTTTGTGTTGTTATAGTGATGAGTGAATAAGCGATGCCTTGAGGCCCACTGTTAAAAATCTTCTAGTGCCTTCATGTATAATTTTAGTTGGGTGAGTCGAGAATGGATGCTTTCTAATCACCTGAGGCTAGACACCTAAGCTATATGAATGTAAAGTTTACCACATTTAGACATGAGGCACACCAGATATTCATGCACAAATTCAGAGAGTGAGGTGATTTGAATCCTATAGGAGGATTTTTCTAGAACTTCCATGTATAATACCAATTGAGTGAGTCAATTGAGGTTTCTTCCTAGGAACCTATGGCTAGACACCTAAGTCTCTAGGTGCATGGAACTCATTAGACTTTGAAAATAGGAGTACTAAGTGATGATTAAATATGCACAAGATGCTTGTGTGCATAATATGAAACCAAGGTACATAGGATGCTATACACACAATATACCTAGAGAGCTATACACTAGAGGACTAGCACATGGGATTTATATGGGGTAAGAAAGGCCAAGGCTAGAAGATGAAAGTGCAAGGAAATTGACCAATACAAGAAAGCATACTTGAAATGGAAGTGTAGTAGAAAGAGGAAATGGGATTGTGGAGCTTGAATCACATGCATGTGAAGCACTACACCTAGGTTTCCATAAGGAAGGTGAAGGTCACACCAAGTAAACAAAATCATAGGAGAAACATCATCAAGATAAACTAGCATCCACCTAAAGTGAGTAAAGAAGTGACTATTTGAACTACACATCACTTCATCAAAATGCTATTAGGAGAATTAATTATGGTAATGGTAGGGACACAAAGACCCATATTAAATGCATACGTGGTAGTATATTTTCATAAATTTCATTAGTTTGTCAAATTCTAAGAATTATAGGCACTACCATGCCATTAATTACCTATAATTAATTTGGTAGCTAAATCAAGGGTATAAATTGATATAAAGACAATTGGTTTAAGTTAAAAACTCAACATTAATTTGAGCATAGAGCAGCGAACAAAATTTGAGGCAATAAAAAACTACTATAATGATATTTTAAGCACTTATAGATGCCAAAATTGAATGATTACATAGAGGGAAGAATTACATTCTCTTTAAAATTGGTGTAGAAGAGTGTAAAGCACAAATTATGTGATAAATAGGCATCCAAAAATAGGAGAGATGTCAAGTGAAGCTTGAGAGTTGAGTCATATTTATAGATCTCATGATTGTGAGGAGAACCATCAAAAATTATAAGCTTCAAAAATATAAATGAACCATGATTCGACACCAGTTGGTTTAGGATGGGAAATAAATATAGGACTTCTATCTTGAAATAGTCACATAAGGATGCTAAGAGTGTGTGGGTGATAGAAGAAGTGACCTTAATGAAGAAGAAGTCACAATCGGTAGGATTGAGCATCACTGAGGTTGATCTAAAGGTATTTACAAAAATATCATACCAGGGGATGTAGTTTCCTAAAGAAGTCTTGGTAGGAGATATTTGGGCATATTTTTCACATAATTATCAGTTCAAGGAATATAAACACTAAACTTTTATCAATGTGTAAAACTAGGTGGTGGATATAGGGGTAAATACTAAAGTAGGTGTGGTACTATTTGATGTCTCAATCTAGTATAAATTATTGATGACCAATGCAACTCAACTTTATGAGTTACCATGTTTCAAAAACCCAAAATAACTCATGTATTTCCTCCTCTTACACATCCACAAGGACTAGTTCTACTTTACAAGGAGGTGCATGAGTTTGTCATCAAACCTAATTGAAAAAATCACTAGGCTCCCTACCTATAGCACTAACATCCACCAGATGATAGTAGATGATGTGGAAGTGAAAAGTGTCATAAAAGTTCTAGGGTACTATAAGGGGGGTTTTATGTTCCCTATCAATGACATCAAGGATCCCAAGATAAGGGAAGTTATGTGCTTGGTGAGTTCAAAATTATATCCTGATGGTTAGTGGATGGATATCACAAAGACCTACTAATACATCACCTACCACATGGTGCAGGGGTCAAATCTAATATCACCAAGTTCACAGTGAAGGATATGGTGAATAATGCATTTGAATGCCATATAGTTTAAGATACCTTTTGGTGGGGGTCAATTCTAATCCTAATTATCATGGAGGAGAATGAAGTGATATATGATGATGAAGACAACCTTTAGGTATTTTTAGTGCACAAGGACTCCTCAGTGCTAAAATATCAAAACTTCACCTATCCTCAGCCTTCTCCTCAAAATACAAGACTCATGTGATGGGGTGGTACACCTAGTACATCGAGGCATTCAAAGAGGAATGGCACATTCCTAAGGAGATCCCTCAAAATATGTTTGGGATAGAAACCTTTATCATAATGAAACACTTTTGTGTAGTTCATTTGGTGATCATAGATGGAAACAAATCTGGCTAACTAAAGCTCTCATATGCCTTCTTAGCTAAATTCTTTAGGGATGCACTTTGAAGAATTCCCAATGCAAAATAGTTAGACATCTTGGTCAAGACTATAGATTTGGAATGGAGAAGGTTATAGTACTAATACATGCACCTAGGGGAGAAAGTGACAAAAGATGAGGAAGATGACTCATATTACACTGGCATCCTTCCCCTCCAAAAAGAGGTCATACTCAGGCACATCCACATGTTTTAATATGAGATGAAGCTAAGGAAGAAAGGTTCATGCCCTAAGAAGGATGATGACCTCCCCCTTTAGATTAGTAAAGAAAGGAAATTAACACTGATATCATTGAGAAATTATACATAAAAAATGAAGGGGGAGACACTTGAGGAGATGAAGGAGTGCATCAGATTGAAGATCACATCTAGTGATGAATCCACCCCCTTAGCCCTAAAGAAGAGGCTCATGATATTCATGCCTAGTAAAAAGGATAAAAAGAATAATTCCAAGGGGTTAGTGGTGATGACCATGATAACCTTGGTAGAGATGGAGGCACAAGAGGTGCATGAGGAAGCAGAAGTGTAGAGGGCATGTGAAGAGATGGAAGAGGAAGAAGAGGAATAAAATGAAGGTATGAAAGTATTCATAATCCAAGAAGTAGTAGAGGATGAAGATCCCAACACCATCAAATTTTAGGAGGCCCTCTAAGGTGGCACTACCACCATGAATAGAGGAGCAAAAAATCCACCAAGCACCTCACCCACAGAACCCTCAACACAACCTCCTCAATCTATGGAGGAAAAGAGATAAGCATGGAGAAAATTTGGAATGAGTGAGGTCAAAATCCTCAAAGCACTAGAATTTAAATCAAAAAGGGGTGCCATGAGGAGAAAAGGCATGACCTATAAGGATATTCAAAGGACTAAAGAGGAAAAAAGGAAAATCAAAGAATAAAAGGCATTGGTGTTGGCTAAAAAGAGGAAGGCTAAGAGAAATAAGGCCTAAGAAGAAATGGTAAAGAAATCAAAGGAAGAAAAGAAATTTTCCACAAGAATAGAACCAATGAAAAAAAAGTAGTAGAGGCACCTAGTGCCCCCACCAACACAATGAAAGAAGTTACACCATAGGCACACCCAAGTAGTGAAGGGGTGCTTAGAGACAAGTAAGGTGATACTTGTGCCTTGAAAGAGAAAATAAATAATGTAGAATAAACCTAGTAGACACAGGAGGGAAAACCTAGCACTGAGGAAGAAGAAGTGGGAGGTGAAGAGACTTTAGTGGAAGGCAATAAAGATAGTGTTAGCACCAAAGAAGAATAATATATATAGCTCACCATTGATGCATAAGAGGGCATCGAGCCAATATTGAGGGGAAAGGCACATAAGGGGTGGACTGATGAGGACTATTATATGTTTGAGTACATGCCCCCAAAATGGCCACAACCAGGACACACTAGTATTTATCATTCACTTTTGATAGTTATATAGATGAACCTCATTTCAAGGTGATATAGAGATCTATGTTAGGTGTAGACATAATAAAAAGGGCATGATTCCATTATATTAAACCCTCATGTAATGAACCTCGTTAAGTCATCCAATGCACTCATCTAAATGGCCTCTAAAGTAGTGTGGAAGAACATCATCACTGATGTTAGGGATTCAAAGTGGAAGTAGATTATGCTAGAAATATAGGAATAGGTAAAGGATATGAAGCTTAAATTATAAAAACTAGTAGATTGTATTAATGAATTTGATTTATCTCTCTTCGATGGCATTGACACTTCAAATATTTTAAAGGCCAACAAGGTATACACACTAGTGGAGTAGATGCTCCAAAGGTTAACTATAGGGATAGCACCAGAAGATGAGACCCTTACACCACAATCAAATAAGAGGTAGTTAAAAATCTTGAAGAGTTGGAAGACTTATTCACATAGCTTTAGGAAGGCACAGATGAGGTTGATGCTATCTTTTTCAACCTCTCTAACCAGGTATCAGTCATCGATGTGCACCTCAAAAAGGAAAAGGGAGAGAAGGATGAATTGATGGAGAGGGTATACACTATAAATCTAAGTGCATGCATATTATGTAATATGTCAATACCTTGAGTGCTAAATAAATACCCAGGAGTAAGATTAGAATAACTTTTCTATGCCTTACAAATGAAGCCATATGATTAGGGAGTTATCATAGATATAGGGGTGATAAAGGAAAAATAAAGGATAGAGGCCTTTAAGAATGAGTTGGATAATATAGATGTGATCATGCATAGTGCCACCTCCATAGATATTAATAGTGTCATCGAAGAACTCAAACTCACCATTAAGGGCTTTAAATAATTCAATGTAGAGATAAAGGAGAATGCACTTGAATTATGCATGTTGAAAGTGCTAAGACTAGTCCAAGGGTAGACTAAAAATTTTGTATGGGGTAATTTTGGGCCCTAAATCTATTTAAGTATAGGATCTGTGCCAACTCAATAGACACTTGGGTACGAGGTAATCACTTGGTATTATTATTATTTTATCATCTTATGGCACCAGCTAATAGGTGGCTAACCAACTCCTTACTAACTCAAGCATAATCATGAAGTGGGCACACATGACAATCATGACACAATGGAAGTAAGGTAGTGGATATGGTAGAATGATTAAAATAATCACTAGCTTAGCACTTGATGTGTTCCCTTCAACCTGATGTTAGGATGCTTTGAAATGCTATAAATTTGATCATAACCCTATTAGTAGAGGAGATGATATTAGAGTAGCAAATCCCTGTAGGATTGATTCTAGATGTTATGTTCACCATTAAATATTAGGTTTTAGTTTAGATTCCTCTAAGGCTCCCCATTGTAGTGACCAAGCTTATTTATGAGCCTATAAGCCTTTAATAGTTTTAATATAAGCATTTTCTTTGTTTCTATTGATACATACTATGTATTTGAACTCTATTTAATGATGAATACCATTTCACCTAATGAGTGTTACTCTATTTTACATGGTTATGGTTATAGGATTAGAATGAGAATGGTTTACATAATGTTTTAATAGACTAAATGCTTAAATTTATATTATTAATATTGAGTTCTAAAAATATTTTGGCCTAGCCCATTTATGGCATTTTTATATCTTATACTGACATCAGCACTCTATATAGAAATGCTCCAATTATAGTAAAGACTTTGCGCCTCGCGATGATACTTGTGCCAAAGCTCGAGCCTAATCCTAAGCCCTTCATCTATGCACTCCATTGACCCTATATCACATGTATGACACTACGCTAAGGAAACCAAAGGATTATGCCCATGAAGCTATAAAACCACATCATATAGGCTTGAACCTAATAGACAGTTGATTTCCCCCTAGAATAGCTTGCACCAATGAACTTACCACTACTATTTTTATAATAACTAGAGTCCTTGAGAGATAAAGTTATATCATGGCATAACTAGCCTAATGTGGGCCCCAATCCTTTCTCTGTTACACTTTGGGTGAGTACATAAGGCTTCTACCTTATGTGAATTGTTGCCAATGTAGTCAAGTGACAAATGTTGAGTGCTATAAGATTAGTCTAGGTTTGTACCAAGTTGTAACAAGTCTATATCTGACTTGGATAGCTACATTAGCACCTAACAAGGCTAATGACCTAATAGCCCATTTTTCTACAATAATCATGTTCATATGACAAACATGAGGAATACATGTATGTGAAAATAAGAACATGCAATAGATAAAAACAAATATCATGGTCTGAGTAATATTCCCCTTCTTTCTCTTAAGCAAGGTTTTATTTTTGATAAATCAGCAACACCCCTCAAGATTTACCAAGATAATGAGGAGATATTTAATTTTACATCTATGCTCAGTGTAAGAGGGTTAATTTTTAGATTTAATGTATTTTGGCCTACTCTCCCTAATCTACATGAATGAATAAGCCAACATTGGCCCCTATCATATTAGAAGAGGTAGAAATATTCCTTTGTGCATAAATATTCTTCATTACATTGTTTTCAAAAGATAGAATGAGATGATATTTTCAAAAAGGGGCCCTAGTTTAATAAGGGTATGATATTTTTTATTAATCTTTGGTATCCAAAATTTGACCCACTGACTAAAAACCTCTCTTACATTCTAGTTTGGGTGAGGCTAGCAAATTTGCCTTTACATTTTTGGACCCTGCTAACCATGAAATAAATAAAAGATGTTATAGGTGTTTTTTGTAGTTAAGACTCTTTAATAAAGGAAATATTAAAATCAAGATGTGCCCATGTTTGTGTATTTGTGTACTTGAGTAAAAGGTTCCCTATTGATTTTTCCTTAGTTTGGGGTGATTCAATGTTGGACCCCAAATTGTGGATAAGTCTTTCAATAGAGGCACAAGGCATGGAAGGAGGATGGCACAAAATATATATAGAATACCATGGTGTAGGATTTCATAGTGAGAGAAGACCTAGTCATGGAATATGCATATTAAATAGAGAACCTAAGAATAGAGGGCTTGAGACACAAGCAGAAGACTTGAGGAGTATGTAGGAAGCAAAAGATGGTTAAGGAGCAATTCTCAAGGATGAAAAATACCAAGTCACACATAAATATATCACTATCCTATGACAATATAGGCACTTGGAAATGAGGATCTAGCACTGAATGGGAATATATGGGCACAAATGACTAGGTCCTTAGGAAAATAATGCGGTTGGTTATCATGACTCGTAGTCTACTGAAGATAATTGGCTAGTCATTGAGAGTGTCATGATTATTGTAACTACTTGGTTAGGGAGAACCAAGTATAAATACTCTTTCTTATAGATTTGTAATATTGTTGATCATTATTATATAATGATTGATTGATGTTGATTGTTATTCCATTGATGTAATCATAGATATCATTGTAATATTATTGTTGTAGTTTAGTTTATATCTAAGTTGTATCACTAAGTTTCACCATGCATTTATTATGTAACTTGTGTGTCTATTATGAATATGATGAATAGAATATATGTTATTTAAATGTTATCATGTGGATTCTAGAAATAATGGTGTTGGTCATTTTAATTATGTTTATTCATTTAACTAAACTTAGACCCACAACCATGTTTTTTTTCTAGTTAGTCATTGAATGAGTTGAATGTTTGAGTGTAGATATATGTTAAGTACACCCTCGCATGACAAAAACCATAGGAACTAGTCCTTTGTTGTGTGCTTCAAGTGAGCATGCAAAAACCCTAAGTCTTGCATGAAATGCCAGCATGCCATCTTGTTAGTTCTTAGTCACTTTAGTTCATGCCTAGGGAAAATTAGGCCTGTATATAAAATTAATCCAAAAGTTTGGTTCTATTTTTGGGACCTATATCACGTATTTACATGATGGTGGAAAATTCTCAAGTGACTATCTCTTGAAAACATTGAATGATGGATTAATAGTGTTAAGGATAACTTTGCAATACCATTTCTTAAACTAGGAATTTTTGTGCATGTGTGGGTCAAACAAAATCTCTAAAATTCCTTATATAAATTTTTTTTTGTGGAAGTACCTATTCATTTATATTCTTGGATCATAGCCTATACTCAATCTCAATAAATCATGGAAGGAAAATAGCTTGGACATTAGCATGTCAAGCAGCTTTAGCACACTTGGAAGTATTGTGGATATGAGTTATTGATGTCTAGTGGTGAGGGGTGTTAAATAGTTACATCTTAGAGTATGTAATATCAACTTATTCTTGTCCAAAAGAAGCCAAGTTCCAATTTCTTTGAAAACCACATGGTTGATATCTCAAGCATTTCCATCTAGAGGTGAAGAAGATATTTATTGACTTTGGACTTGAGACTTTTCTGATGAAAGGATAAACTTTTCTTGTATGAGAAGCATGGTTGGTGGGGAAATGTAAGGGTACTTGTAAGACTTATAGGATTGATATGGTAGCCAGTCAGTAGGAATTATAGAAGTGAAAATATAATGAATCTCAATGAAGGATTATAGATAAAAGTGACATAGGAAGGGGATAGGAGGACTTAAGATGTGTAGTCAAGATCCATAGGGAAGAAAAAGAGCACAAAGAGGACTCTCCAACTTTTGGACTGCAACCAACACCAACTCTAGTATTTACAAGAGAAACTAGCAAGGAAGTGGAGACTAAAAAACCCAATTAAAACTAACCTAGTTCCCCAACCGTAATGTGATATCATGATTTTGATCTATACAAAATAATTATACACAGCTAGGATACAAACATCATAGAGTTAGATATTGATCTTGTAAGTGAAACTTTATTTGAGAAAATTTTAGACACTAGTATATTAACTCTTTCTTTTCCTTTACAATAATTTCATGGTCCAACTTGGTATGCCTAGTGGACCCATCATAAGTAGTAGGGAAAGTACTAGCCCCAATATAATGACTCAACCTACCTCCATACCCAACATCTTAGGTGTTTCTACTAATGTTGAAGGTGCAAGAGGTGAACTAGGTGGTGGTTCATCTAGTGGACTAAGAGGTGGTGCAAGAAGAAGTGGTGGACTTCCCCAAAAGTAACAAGAGGACTTAGAAGTTATTATCAACCACCATTAAAATCATCTCAAACACCCACTATGTACTATGAAATTATGTTTCATTTTCCATAATATTGAGGTGTGGAGAATACCATCGAACATGTTCACAAGTGTGAACTTATTTGGAGAGTGCATGGTTTAAGATACTTTAAGAAAAAAGCCACTCAATTTTAAACCACACTCCTAGAAAAAGCACATAAATGGTACCATAAATATGATCCTCAATAGGTTTTGGCTGATTATGACCAACTCAAGGCAATATTCCTCTAGGAATATGATATTTTGGAGTTTGAGCAATAGAGTATTATTATGTTGAAAGATATAAAACAAGAGATAATTAAGAGCATGTAAAAATATGATGAATGATTTAAAACACTTCTCTCCAAGATTTCATTTGAGATTAATGTTGTTCAACATGCTTAGTGGTTTACGGGAGGTCTATTGTTCTCCTTTAGATGAATATCATCTCAGATAACTTTCATCAGCTTGTGTGAGGCCTTAGAATTTGCCCTCTGCACCAAAGCCATTGGAAGCATTAATATGGGAATCAACCCTTTTATAGAGGCTAAAATTATTCCAATGACATCTCAATTGGAAAAATTGGCTTCACACAATGCTCATGACACTCACAGGGGCCTATGGTTTATCGATTATGAGTTCAAAGTCTAGTATAAATAATTATCCCAAGAAGAACATATGCATCATACTAAAGTAGTCAAAAAAATTATTAAGAAGAGCATAATGTTTGATCTTGGCCTTTATTATGATGTGCCACTCAATCTAAGTTATAAATTTATTATAAGATATTTAATGCATATATAATGACACTAATGATTGTCGTCTCATTAGAGACATTCATGAGGCACATGTGTGTGGTACACATCAAGTCTTTGTTTCAAATAACCAAGAGAATGGTGTTTATCATGGAAGAGGTTGAGGTCATGGACATGGAGGTGGAGGTGGACACTTTCCACCATGTAAATGCTATAAGTTTGGTTCTTCTTATCACTATTATCAAGATTGTTTGGTCTATCCTACATGTGCTTTTTGTAAAAATGAACACTATTTAGAAGAATGCCTTGATTTTTACATGACCATTAAAAAGTAATAAAATAAAAAGGGTTTTAGTATTATATGCATTTCATAAATACATTATATATTTCACCTTATTACTCTAATAGCCCAAAAAATTAATATTATAATGCATAAAGGTGGACAGTCCCAGTCTACATCCACTCCACCTATTGAGAAGGTACAGTGCAACGAGCCTCATGTAACTAGGTATCTTGATGCTCAGTAGCAAAAAAAGGTGCTCTAGGATACTATGAATTTGGTAAGGAAATTATAAGGTGAGATATAATTTATTAAAGACCATGATGTCATTCAACATGACAATATGCAAAAAGCCACAGACTATCAAGACTTTGTATAGGATGACTTCTAAGAGCTCTGTAAGTGCCTATTAGATGAGGATATTATACCACTATTATGTAATTGGATTAATAATTAGATGCTAATTCCTATTGAAGATCATTTATTAAACCATGCTTGATGACAAGATACTCCTATTCCCCCTAGCCCACAATATTACAAATAAATATTGGTAAATACTACCATGAATGAATGGGTAATATAGGACATCTTAGTCAATAATGGCACTAAAGTCAATGTCCTCACAAATGATGCTTGGTGAAAGATGGCTAGCCTAATATTATAACCTCACCCCATGTATTATTCATGGCTAATACAACTTTTGCTTTGCCAATTGGTGTCCTTAAATATGCCATCATGGATATCCTTAGTGTTATGTTCAAAGCAGACTTTAAAGTTTTAGAGTTGGCTAAGGCTGATGACTCCCCAACCTTGTTGGGTCATCCATGGTGTTATGCCACTAATGTTGATTTAAGCTTTAAGAAAAGGTATGTCAGCTTTGAAAATACTAACTAATGTGTCATCATTATAATGGACCATGCTCATGGGCCCTTATATGTTGAACATGTTAACATTGAAAAGGATATTAATCATATATATAATTTCATAGCTCGTAGTAGTGAATTCCATGATCCCACATATAATGGTCTCCTATAATGGAAGGGTGCACAATCCCTCTCTGATACTATGAGTAACATATGTTATTATTAGGCACAAGGTGACTATGACCTCACTAGGAGAGTATGTGTTGTTATCGATAGTCATGAAGATGCTCAACATAAGTATCACAAATGTCATAGATTTGTTCATCTCATAACTAGACAAGTCATGCATGGACCAATCATGATTTCTCACTTAAAATTCTAGATTAAGCTTCATGGTTACATAGATAAATGGAAGTCTATTAATTCATCCAGTAATTGAAAACCTTATATATTTCAGATGTTGATTGTGTACAATCATTTGTTCACATTCTTGATGGTATCATTTTAAGGTGGTGATGAACTCAGCATGGGAATCTTCTTAATTGAGAGCATGTATGTTCTACATTACATCATAGATTTCATCATGATAACCATATACATGGCACTATCAGCTATACTGGTATTTGAGAATCGAAACCTCTCCTTGAGGCATGTAAGGCAATGTGGATGGCTAATGAAACTTTTTTGCCAGAGTATCTTTGGGTTCATGTGTTTTATGGCACTCTACACACTTGGGCCAGAGTGTGGTATGTCCACAAGGAACACCATATAGGCACTTGTTCTTGGCACATACTTAAGGATAATATGATTTTAACATTATCATATTCATCCCTGAGGATGGATTTGTCCCTTACACTTCAAATAATGCATCAATCAGTCATCAATGACCCAAACCCCATTAAAGACCATATTTGAAGCATACATGGCATGCCAGAGGAAGAATTGACCATTCTTAATGATCCTATTAAGTAATCATCTTCTTCAACACCTGAACCTATAATCCATCATGTACTTTAATAATAAATCTAAAAATGTAAATAAAAAGTTGTGTTCCAAGTTAATGAAGGTGAAGGATCTGATCCACTTGATCTATTGACCAATCATTTATATATATACAAAGTATGGTACTTGAAATTTTTGTGGCACAATTCCATATGCACAATACCCATATTTAGAGCCACTTCAAACCATGTAGTGCAATATTGGCATGGAAGATGAACCAAAGATGGCTATCATGGGAAATTATTTGTCTGATACTAAAATCACAAAAGTGTTTGAGTTATTGAATGAGTATCAAGATGTTATCCCCAAAAACTATAGTGAGATGAAGGGTAGTCACTCTTCTTTGGGTAAAATTCATATCAAATTGGTTGAATACACTCACGTAGTGAAGAAATAGCCTTATCAAATGAATACTAATTTGTGTGTGCATGTTAAAGAAGAGATTGATAGTATGTAATACGTGGGAGTCATTACTCTTATCAATGAGTTTGATTGGGTAAGTCCTATGGTGATAAGCATTAAAAAGGATGGGTGCATAAGGATTTGTGTGGATTATAGGTTACTTAATGTTGCTTGTATTACTGATCCTTTTCTAACATCATTCACCAAATAAATTCTCAAAGGCATCATTGGATGTAAAATTTATACCTTCACAGATGGTTTCTCTCACAGATGGTTTCTCTAGGTACCATCAAGTCTAAATCGTAGAGGATAAGCCCGAGACTACATTTACCACTAAGTGAGGGTCTTTTGGATATAATGTCATACCATTTGGGTTAAATAATACCCATATTATGTTCTTCAAGATTGTCATTGAATATTTTAAAGACATTATCCATAAGTTCCTTCAGGTTTAGCTAGATGATTAGATGGTATACAACCTAGTCAAAGACCATTATTCCAATCTAAGGCTCATGATTGAGTGTTGTAGGGCACTTTAGATTTATCTCAAATTGAATAAGTGTCTTTTTACTACTTTTTTTAGACTTGGTCATATTATTTTCCAATATGGACTTCTAGTGGACCCTGCCAAGATTATCATCATCCTCCACTTGATAGCACAAACTACCCAAAAAGAGGTTTGTACCTTCCTAGGTCACACTAGATACTATAGGAAAGTCATTCATAGATATGCAAAGATTGTAGTGCCTCTAGAGGAGATCTGGAAACATAATAAATATTTCATTTGGACCCACTTATGCCAAGAAGCTTTTGTTTTCTTAAAGGATAAGCTTATCATCACACCAATTCTCTAGTTTCATGACTGGATTAAACCATTCTATGTCCATGTCGATTCTTCTGGCATATAATTTGATGTGATACTTAGTTTGGTGAGGATAATCTAGATCACCCTATATAATTTACAATTTAAAATCTTACTCTAGTTGAAAGGATCTATACCACTACAAAGCACAAGGCCATATCCATGGTCTATGATCTTCAAAAGTTTTGAAAATATATATTGGCAACCCCTTTTGTTTTCTTCATAGACTATGAGAGATTGAATTATTTAGTCAATTAACTAGTTTTGCATGGTCATATTTGTCATTAGATAGTGTTATTTCAAAAACTCAATTTTCTATCATGGTCAAGCTTGGTAAGGCCAATTACAATCCCAACCATCTCTCATGAATTGAATCTAGTGAACTGGTGTTCACCATCAAAGATGACTTACCTAACATGCATTCATTTCATGTCTCATGCATTCTTTAAGATTTAAAGGACATAGTAGCCTCTTTGATAACCAAATCAACTCTAGCTCATTTAAGTTCTCTAGCCAAGAAATAGCTCACCATTCACACCACTCCATTATAGCTCATAAAAGGAGACCTTTATAAGCTTGGCCAACATGAGGTACTTCGACATTGCATCATGAAACACAATAATGTTGAGGTAATCCATGAGCTACATGAAGGTGTTGTTGGAGGGCATTATGCAAGAGAATCTACCACATGGAAGGCTTTGTTAGTTGGTTTATGATGGCCTACCTTTTTTAAGGATGTTAAGCATTATGCATGCTAGTGTGACATTTATCAGCACATGGGAAAACCTAATCAATGATATGCAATGCCAATTCATCCTATTTTATCACATGATCCTTTTGAAAATTGGTCCATTGACTTTGTTATCCCCATCAAGCTAGCAAGATAGCGTACTGGTTCATGCTACATTATCATTGCTACTAACTATCTCCCTCAATAGGTTAAAGCTACATCACCACATGATTGTATAGCTACTACTACTACATGGTTCATTTGAAATCGTATTATTATTAGGTTTGATTGTCTATTTAGTTTCACTAGTGACCATGGTACTAACTTCCTTAACAAGACTATCTATGTCCTATTAGTTGAATTCATGATTACTCACCATAAACCCAAACAATATCAACCCCAAGATAATGGCACTACTAAGGCATTCAACAATATCTTGGGCATGACTTAACCAAGATATATAGTATTAAATACATTAACTAGGATGATTAGGTATTTGTAGTCTTTTGGGCATATCAAACCACTTGTAAACACTTCAATAAAATCACACCATTTAATCTTGTGTTCAATACTAAGACAGTTCTTCCAAAAAAATTATTTATTCCCTCTCTTTGCATTGGATGACTAGATGATGAGGCATAGTTGAAATCATGCATTGATTACTCGTTTTCTTGCACATTAGAGTCATGACGTAGAAAAATGAAAACAAAAGGCATGGCATGATCACCACCTCAAGAATAAGATTTTTACTCCTATAATTAAATTCTTAATATATGACTCCAAGTTTGTGTGCCAATCCAAGAAACTTTGTGTTCATTTAGATGGTCTTTTTATTATTCAAAGTATCTGGCATATATTACTTGAAACATTTGGATATCCAATTTATTTTTGGTCATTACAATGGTAGTCAATTGTGATCATATTTTTCTACCTAAGTTTTTCTTGTTTGTACCAATAAGGCATATGCCATGTATTTAGTTTAGGATTTCTTTTTTTCAATAAAGCGTTGCACTCATTTCATGCCCTTTTATGGTTTTTTTATCAACATTTTCAATCTAATACTTAATGTTCTTGTGGAAAACCATGAAGCACTATTAGAGTGGGGTAGGGGTGTTACATGTATGAAGTGCTAGGATATGGTCTATAGGGATACACATAGAAAGAAAGGTGTATAAGTGAAAGTGCATAAAGATAAAGGGTACATAAGATGTGGAGAGTAACCATAAGCTTGCTAAGGTAAATAATGATTCCTACCTTTGGTATGAATATTTAAATTTCTTTAAAATTGTCATGCACTTTGGTAAAAGTGTGGGAAGGGACTTGTCATTAATACAAGGAGATAGTGGTAATGGCAAGTGTGCCAACATCACATTGTGTAAATAATATTTCTCACATTTATTGCATTTATTATGTGAAGTGATGGTTGAAGAGGAGAGGTAGTAAATACAAGTTACCCATCAAACCTATAAAAATATAAATGGTTCATTTCATATTTTACTATTGCTACAATTGATAATTTACAGAGCTGAAGGAATGAACTCGAGTTGTTAAAAAATGAATTCCATATATCTAGACAAGTGTATAGTGTCAATTTCTAGATGTTTGTTAATCTTGAAGTGTGTTTTACCTGAAATGAAAATCTAGAGCTAGGTGAATTGGAAGGATGATTAGAATTTCTTGAGTTTCAAGTTACAGGTGTTGGGAGGAGGATAAATCGGAACACACAATTTGATTACCAAACCAAGCAACTTAATATGCGTAAATTAACCAGATTCACCAAGTAACTAGAATTCAGAATAACACATGATATGAGAGACAATACCAAATTGTATTAACACTTTATACAGAAAAGAATACAATAAAGAAGATGCCACTTCTTCTCCACCACCTTACAGAGGTTTCCCACACCTCAAGTGAACAGTAATTCTTCTCCCCAAAGCTCTCCCTCTCACAGGTCCCAACACCCAATCAAATACAGAGTTGGTGTTCACCTCCCGTGCTCCACGCACACCACAAGTGCTCCACGCACTCCACAAGTACTCAAGGTACTTCAAGTAGATCTCCCATGAATCTGCAACAACCTGCAATTCAACAGACCATAATGGAAGGAACTCCCTTGCCTTCCTCTTGCTCTATTCGAGTACACACCTGTACTCCAAGTAGATCCTGCCTGATACTGCTCCCTGTTGTGTTGTTGTCTGTATGACCTTGCACACCTGCAAATCAAACAATGGTTCTGCTCACCTGTGAACCTTGACCTTGCACACACATACACCTACAGATCAACGATCTTACTTACCATGTAGATCTCCTATATAGGCCATGAAACTGTGACCAAGATCCTACACTCTTGAAGAACCTAGCTGGCTCTCCAATCCAGCACCAACACACCTGGTACTGAGGCACTAGGAGGAACGCACCATAGCTCTACCTCACACACAGAAGGAGCTTATAATTATGCTCTCTTACTCCCTAGCACACTTTTCCAATACAACCATGAGTCTATTATATAGATCTCATCCAAACAATGATTAGACATCTAATTACCATAATTAGATCCGCAGCTATGAGTCTAAAGTTAGCACTCATCATGCAAACTCTTGGTTCGTTAGCTAACTGCCCGTAAATAGCTCGCAGTCGAACCACACAGGCGACCGACGTCGGTCCCTGTCTGCCTGGGGTCGCTGACGCCGGCTGATATATGACCGACGTCGGTTGCCTTCCTGTCTTACCCTGCCGACGCCGGTTGGCCAGACCAACGCCAAACACTTCTGACACTTAGCAACTCATTCTGCAACCTCCTCCATGTCTGCATCAGTGAAGCTTTTAGCTCCACAATCCTAACAATCTCCCACTTGGAGATAAATAGCTGCACTGTACCTATACCTGTACTCCGTCTAATCTGTTTCCTGGTTTGTATCCCTCTTCAAGCTCCCACCTAAAGACAACCCACCACACATCCCGTGGTGTACCACCTGTCATCCGAGTAACCTGCCACATCCGAACCTACAACACCTGTAGTGAAGTCCTGACCCTGCATAGCAACACCTGCTGCTGGTCCCTCTCAGAAAACCTGAGAATCCACTTCCCCGAATTGGATCCTAACTCTCTGACAACTCCCACTGCATGGGAATACTCAGGTCTATACCAGACCTCATGTGATTTCAGACACTGTACCTGTCCAACCCTTAGTGTGCTCCGGTTCTGCATCCCAAACCTCACCAACACCTGATTCACATCAGCTCCCACTCGAGACAAAATCAACCTGTGATCTCCATGCCTCCCATGTCAAAGAATTCCGCTGCTCCAAACTCCCCCTGACATGCCACTGAACTAATCTTACCCTTAGCTCAGCAAAACCCTGTATGTACACCCCTGCTAGCTAGCATACTATCCACATACAGCAACAGAATGATGTCATGACTCATCATCCCCCTGGTAAGACAAATCACAATAGTTACCCTGACATTGACTGAAGCCATGCTTCGTCCTCCACCTGTCAAAACCTGTACCACTGTCCTGCAGCTCCTCAAGACCATATACCTGATCTTCCGTCTCACGTATCCGTTCTCTCTATTCTTCTACTAAGGTATCCATTCGTCTCTGTGCTTTCATACCTGCTGGCAACCCTACCAAAACACACCTGTCTGGTTCTCCTCCAAGGAATCACATCCTCATCCATGCCAAGCTCACACCTGTTTCCTGGATCCTTCCTGCTCTACAATCAGCAACATGTATAAAGAAGAGGAACAACGAATTTGAGGGCCTACTTACGCCTTCAGTCCTCCATATGGGTGTTTGAGACTCCTTGACAGCTTGCTGTCCACCCAAAATCCGTTTACAGTGACCGACCTCGGTCACTCCACAGTCTGCATCCGACCGACGTCGGTTCCATGCGTCTATACCTGACTACCAACCTGCCTGCGCTGGTGTCCCTGCTGCCGACGTCGGTTCTTATAACCGACATCGGTCTTAAATACTGCCGACGTCGGTCCCATGACCGACATCGGTCTTACCCTGCTCGACATCGCTAGCTTCGGTCTGCACATGACCGACATCGGCACCTGTCTGTTCGACGCTGGTTCCTCCTGACCGACATCGGTACCTGTGTTCGCCTGTGAGTGATGACTTTTTACCCGCGAGCTTCTTTGAATCAAAATCCATGTCCAAACTGCCCTGCTCAGAAGTATCCAGCCACATCCACTGGGTTCTATCCGCCATCTCCTTCATAAACACCAAGGCTTTCCAGTTCTTAAGCCTATCAAATATATCTATCTTCCGCTTAAGAACATGCATCTCCTTCCTGCTCATGTGACCAAGCCTACGAAGCCACGTCTCCACAACAAAAGAAGAATCAGTAATATAAACAAGTAGATAAAGGATACCTATTTTCTTACCACCAGCTAATTCAAGTGCATCCGCTGTGAGAGTTCTTGTGCATCTCTCATCACCCAATCTTTCTGAAGAAATTAGCCATATCTCCAAACCTGGGACCTGCATGACCTTCATCAACACCTGTGTGTTGGCCGCCTGCAATTTCAGCTTCACTTCCCCTTTGCCAATTCTTTGGCAAGGCTCACCAGCTCCTCTACCTGGAACTGCATGGAAAGAGGCAACTGAATCTTTTATCCAAGATTCAACTTTATCCAAGAAACCTACAAACACATCCTGTGCAACAACACCTGCTACATCTGTATCTTCAGTTTCTTCATGCTGATCTGCTACCAACCAACAATAATCTTTTACCTGCTCTTTCTTTCCATAGGACCGTGAGTGACCATCTGTGCTTTTCAACTCCTCCATTCTTAGCGTACTTTGATCTGCTGTTGCTCTACTCCCACTCGATCAGAAACCCCTGAGAGTGCCCTGTAACCAAACACAAAACCTGCTTCCTCCAACCTTAGCTCTGATACCACTGGTTGGTATCAAGCTCAAGAACCTACAACCAAGGCTCTGATACCACTTGTTGGGAGGAGGATAAACCGGAACACACAATTTGATTACCAAACCAAGCAACTTAATATGCGGAAATTAACCAGATTCACCAAGTAACTAGAATTCAAAATAACACATGATATGAGAGACAATACCAAATTGTATTAACACTTTATACAGAAAAGAATACAATAAAGAAGATGCCACTTCTTCTCCACCACCTTACAGAGGTTTCCCACACCTCAAGTGAACAGTAATTCTTCTCCTCAAAGCTCTCCCTCTCACAGGTCCCAACACCCAACTCAAATATAGAGTTGGTGTTCACCTCCCGTGCTCCACGCACACCACAAGTGCTCCACGCACTCCACAAGTACTCAAGGTACTTCAAGTAGATCTCCCATGAATCTGCAACAACCTGCAATTCAACAGACCATACTTATGGAAGGAACTCCCTTGCCTTCCTCTTGCTCTATCCGAGTACACACCTGTACTCCAAGTAGATCCTGCCTGATACTGCTCCCTGTTGTGTTGCTGTTTGTATGACCTTGCACACCTGCAAATCAAACAATGGTTCTGCTCACCTGTGAACCTTGACCTTGCACACACATACACCTGCAAATCAACGATCTTACTTACCATGTAGATCTCCTATATAGGCCATGCAACTGTGACCAAGATCCTACACTCTTGAAGAACCTAGCTGGCTCTCCAATCCAGCACCAACACACCTGGTACTGAGGCACTAGGAGGAACGCACCATAGCTCTACCTCACACACAGAAGGAGCTTATAATTATGCTCTCTTACTCCCTAGCACACTTTTCCAATACAACCATGAGTCTATTATATAGATCTCATCCAAACAATGATTAGACATCTAATTACCATAATTAGATCCGCAGCTATGAGTCTAAAGTTAGCACTCATCATGCAAACTCTTGGTTTGTTAGCTAACTGCCCATAAATAGCTCGCAGTCGAACCACACAGGCGACTGACGTCGGTCCCTGTCTGCCTGGGGTCGCCGACGCCGGCCGATATATGACCGACGTCGGTTGCCTTCCTGTCTTACCCTGCCGACGCCGGTTGGCCAGACCAACGCCAAACACTTCTGACACTTAGCAACTCATTCTGCAACCTCCTCCATGTCTGCATCAATGAAGCTTTTAGCTCCACAATCCTAACAACAGGGGTCGGTGTCTACCATTAACAAGCATCAAAGCAAGAGATTTTAGGCACTTATAATATAAAAAATGTATTCATTTAGGAACATTGGACAATTGTGCCTCAACCTTAAGGCTCCACAAAGGGTGATGTAGCCTAAGAAAAAGTCCCAACAAAGTGAATCACTACCCACAATTCTAAAGGAAGAAGAGTTGAGTATTGGTGTAAAAATGGTGTTAATCATAGAAGAAACACCTAAAGAATAGGGCATGCATGTGGGAGACAAAGGAAAAAATATGGCATGCCAAGTGAAAAATAAATCTTAAGTGCCTTTACCTCCACCTTTGTTAATTGAGGAAATTTAGTACCCTGAGATGGTGCTACATGATAAAAACTAGGTATCTAATGTGTTAACTTATACTATCTTTGACTACAACTATTGACAACTTGGGAATGAGGTAGAACTATAAAATGATTATAGAGTTGGGCACCAGAATACTAGGAGTGATCTAGTTGATGACTTAAATATTTTAAACACCATATATATTATCAGCCTCTTCCAACTCTTCAACCTCCTCTATTTTGGTAACCCAATAGAAGTAGTCAAGATTTTAATCTCGTAGGTACATGAAGACTACATCTACTTTACTGGGCACTAGATGAAAATCATGGTTGAAAGAATTAGTAAAGTATCAGGGTTGTAATGCTCTAGTGTGTACCTTGAATATGATCTAAAATAACAAATAGTAGATAAATAATATAGCTATGGCATTTTAATATCAAAAACAAGGCCATGTTATGCATATCAAAAATCTTTAGGATCCCACCCTCTAAATGGTTATGTGCATCACAATGATGAAGGGTGGTAGAGGAGATAGATGGAAGGAGGTGGACATGGCCCACTTGTATGTTAGCACATCAAGTCATTGAGGGGTTTAAGTACAATTGGGCATTTTATTTTTCCAATAAAATCATAGAGAATGCAAAAAAATCTCATTGTATGCCCAACCATATATTTTTGTGGGGAAAATTCTTGTTAGTGATGGTGTTCGATAAAATTGGTATACCTGACTACACCTATAGATAAATAAAATGAGCCTACCTACCCAATCATAAGTCCCATATGGAGTGGTATAAGGCATTATCCTTCCTTGGTTTGATTAGTCCATCTTATAAGCTCAAGATGAATTCATGGTATGATGGGATGAAATAAGCCTTTGGGAATGAGTGGTGCATTCCAAAGGACTTACCTAAATAGGTTAGCAATAAATCCAAGTTTGTTATCAAGTAACACTACTCCCTCATGCACATTAGGATGGCCCCATCTATAGAATTTTTTGATTAGCTAAAGGCTACTTTATGCTTTAATAGCATGGTACTTTATGAACTCTATCAACCAAATATATGACATGCAACTGATAACACTTGAAACTAAATAAATTGAATCAAAGAATCACACTCTCTTCTAGATGTATGGATACCCTAAGAAGAAACCTTATAGATAAGTGGTTAATTCAAATATAAATGACATAAAGGTGCATCAAATCTTGGTTGGGGATTCTATTCATACTTTCTTCTATATACTAAATCCAAAGAAGAAATCTTTAGGAAAAATAAAGAATGATATAGAGAAACTCCCTTCAGAGCCACCACTAGAAAGGAAGAAGAAGTGCTATAGGCATGATGCTAGCATAAGCTCTCAGCTAAAGTCTTTAAAAAGGTAAAAGACTACTGAGGCACTACCAAAAAGGGATCCACCACCAAGTCAACTAGAAGGCCTAGTGTCAACTACATAAACTACTCATTTGGAATAGGAGATAGAGGAGCCTAAGGATAGTGATAGGGAGGAGTTGGGAGAGTTATTGAGAGGGACCTTAGAGAGAGCCAAAGTTAAACAAGAAGACATTGACTCTAAGAATATACCCTCCCTGGTGTGGTAGGAAGAGACCACCCTTGAGGAGACATAGATGGAGATTGAAGATCTACTTGGCAAAGAGAGGGATGACTCTAAAGTAGGACTAAATGGTCTTGACATGGAGACCACTTCCTAAGAGCAGGACATGGATGTTGAGATACTTAAGCAAGATCCCATAAAAGGGAAAGATTCAGTTGAATGTATGGTCAAAATAGATAGGTATGATGTATCTACCAACCTCCATGTTGAATACCAGTTAGGCATCCCTAATAAACTACTTTACCTATATTCCCATCTTGCTCAGGAGAATACATCTAGCTAGACCTAGTGTGAGATGTCAATATTCCTCTACATGTATAATGAATAATTTTACTTTGAGATGCCCTTTGATGTCTTCTATTAGATCCACAAGTGGTAGTGTGACCCGCTACTCTTTGGGTAGGTCCTCGTCAACTTACTTCTGTAAAGACTAGTGTGGCAGTTTTCAAACTGGCATTTGAGGTCATATGATAGAATCTTCTTGAAGAATATAATGCATAATGAGTTGAAAAAAAAACATGCCAAGGTGGTGTATTTTTATAATAAATAGGATTCTACCCACACCAAATTGGTGGAATAACTTACTGAGCTGAAGTGTTAGTTAAAGGTAGAGACAACCACCAAGGTGAAAACACTAAATATTTGTAAGTCTATTCTAATCCAAATCCTAGTGATCATATATAGATTCCATTTAGCTGGTGAGACAATTGAAAAGTTGAATACTCTTATGGACCTCCTTGTTAAAATGATGTAAATAGTATTCTAGCCCTAAAGATGAAAAATTATGGGTAACATAACTATTTGTTGAAGTGGTGGAGGTGTGCAAGTGCACCTTGTATAGATTTAGGGATGTGATTCCCATTCTAGATGGGGTTTTTAAAAATTTGGCATGGCCCAACAAAATTATGAAAGCAAGGTTTCAATCAAAAGAGCTTCAGCAATAGAAATTAGCTGATACATCCCTTTTAATAAAAGATTTCTCTAAGCATGCAAAGGCATTTAAGGATATAGAGGCTATGGAAGATACAATAAGAGTGCATTGATAATAAATAAATTCTAAATTTTTGGAACTCTAAGGATAGGTTTTCATTAAGGTCACCATGCTTGAGGGCATTCATAAGGATGCTTCCACATCTCTTGAATGTTTGGTCAATAAAGCGAGTGAGTATCCCGACCAACCCAAGTAAACCAAGAAGTTAGAAATAGCCATTAAAGAAATAATAATGAATTTTGTTGGGTAATTTTCTATCATGCTTCCCTTAAGGCTTTGAAGTGTCTAGTTCCTAACAAGCTCATGTGTTGGATTTTCATGCAAGATTCATCTCTTACATGCTCACCTGAATCACGCAACAAGAAACTAGTATTCATGGGTTATGTTGTGCAGTAACACTTATCATAAACTTGAGTTTATTCATATATCTAATTAGAGATTACATAGAAAAATAAATATATGACTATGGACCTTGTCACATCAATGCAAAAAAATAAGAACATGAAGATAATTACTATGAAATTCAAAGTGTTGAAAATGCAAACTTGTACATTGAATATTCTATAAATCTCATAGTGAATTATAAGCCACAAATTACATGATGCAAACCCATTGTTAATGTTTTAACTATAAATTAATTGAATAATAACACCATAATTGATTATAACTTTCATAATTATATATTACCTTAAAGATCCATTACATAATACCAAGATTTAGTCACCTTACACATCTCTAAAAAGGGGTATTTATACTTATTTTTCCCTGACCAAGAAGTTATATTATTAATGACAATTAGGTGAGTGTCCAATGATCTCTAGTAGACTAAGAGTCATGGTAGTCATTTACTTGGTTTTTCCTAAGCACCAAGGCCTTTGTTCCCCCTATATTATTTTTTGATGTTAAATCCTTGATGCCAAATGTCCTCCTTTGTACAGGTTGATGTGAAAATTATGTGATGATTAAAGTCTAATTTGTCCTTGAGAATCGCTTCTCAACCATCTCTTACTTCCCTCATACACCCCAAGTCTTTCATTGTTACACTAATCCCTATGTTCTTAGGTTCTCCATAGTTATGTTTCATCTTTGATTGGGTCTTCTCATGTTGTTATCTTTTATGTTGTTCTCCTCTCACACCGCATTGGTTCCATGTCATGGTCTTTCTATGCCATATTCCTCCCACATTGTGTTGGTTCCACACCAAAAGCCAAAATACTTAGAAAAAATTTGGGGTCTAATATCACCCCACACTATGCTCTTAGTCCATCCCATATTAAGTACCCATATTGTCCTTAGCCAAAAATTTAGGCCCAATTTATTCAATCTACTTTCTGACTCCATCCTAATATGACAAGGTGTCAAGCAGCTTAGACATTATTTCCTTGATTGCTACCTTCAACTTTTTTATCTCCTCAAGTTGATCAGCACACTCAATTTCCTTATTAACCAATTGGTTGAGGGATGTAGTAGCATCCTTTTATACCTCTTCAAGCAAAGTGACTTCATGTACAACCTATCCTCAAAGAGCTAAAAATTTGGAATTTATTTAATGTTAATGCACATTTATCATTTCTTCCATAGTCTCAACATACTTAAATGCCTTATCATGCTCGATGCAATTTTTTATTAAAAGGGTGGCATCTACCAATTTTTATCATTGAGACTCTTTTTCTCTGAGTCGGGTCTCCAAAATTTTATTGGGTCACACCAGTTTCTCAAAAATCCTATCCAAGATGGGGATTACTTCCCAAACTCTTTAGAGGGTGCATCTGTTGACTTTTACTTCTATAAATTTCTCAACCACCCATAATGATTCATTCCTAGGCATGGGTTGTTCCTTACACTATTTTAATATAATATTTAATAGGGTTTTTAACTTATCAATGGCTTCTCCCTTCAAAGGGACCCCATCTACCAATGTCAGTTCTTGGCCCAAAATAGTATTACATAGATTTAAATTTTTTAATTTGGATTTTTTGGATTCTTCTATTTGTTGCTTCAATGTAACCACTTCATCTACAAGTGCCTTAGAAGTAGCAACTTCCTTGTTTTACAATAACACCACTTGGCCATGTTTTTTCTCAACTTTACATGCATCAGAATCTAAAATTATATTTTGTCACGCAACTTCAAAGTCTGTTTTCAAAAATGTGGTGCTATCTTGTAGGGGAGAGATCCTCTAGGGATCAACCCAAATTGGAGTGGTCAACACCGTTACTTGAGAATCTAAAACTAGTCTATCCAAAGGTATCTTAAATGGTGTTCTTCATTATACATATCCAAGAAAAAGGACACATGATGCCTGATATCAATAGTTACATCTTAAGGATGGAAATGGGACCACAAATATAGCATCCTATCCAAAATTTCTATTTGGTATTGAGCATACAAGTTGGTGGTTGGATCAACCAAAGGTGGTTGAAATTTAGATTCAGTTAGCCTCTTCCCTTTGAGGGGATCCCACTCAAAGATTTTGATATCCACATCTGGGGCCAAATAAGTGTTATTGATGTTCATGCCACTCATCTATTCTATATCAAAACCATCCCCCTCTTTTATAAGTAGATATTTAATGTTTAATTACACCTCATCAAGCATGGTCTTCTCATATTGCACTAGGAAGGGTGTCTTTTTGGAGTTGAACTCCTCCAGTTCTTCCCTATGACCTATAAGATATTCCTCTAATGGATTGGTTGGGGGTAATAGCATTGAACCCTCATGTTGCTTTCCTAATATTATTTTTTAGGTGAAGCCTTCAGTGGTTATGCCCTTGGTGTGGAAGCCCATGGTGGATAGACCTCTAGTGGGGAAACTCTTGGTGGTGAAATCCTTTGTTATTTTGGTGGTTTCAACTTTGAACTTGTGTTGGCATCATTCCCATCTCAATTCTTATTATCAAGAGGTGGTATAGGTGTAATCTTTTCTCTTGCATGCTCTATGCCTCCTAAATATTTATTGTTGGATCACATCATATAAAATAAATTGTGAATAGTTTTTTTAACCATAGTCTACTTAACCTTGATGTCAATTTTCTTAGTCTCATGATTTTCCCTATATTCTTCTTACTAGGGTAACCATATAGCTTTCATAGAGTGTGAATATCCAAGTCAATTCAATTAGCTTCTAGGGTGAGGGGTTGTGCATCATATATGCAGTTCACCAAATCAAAAAAGTAATACATTTTGAAGGCATTAAGTAGCTTCAACTAAGATGAAAGTTCTCTAGAGGGAGCCATTTTGATATGGGCCAGATAAAATTTTTGTTTCAAGGTAGATTGGGATTTCTCACCAACTTGGATCGACAAGTCCTTAGGAATTTTCCATTCATTTCCAAATGCCTCCTTCATTCCATCATACCATGACTTCATCTTGATTTTTAACATTAGATTGATATAAATGGGGCATGTGAATGCCTTATAGTACTCTGTAGGGGACTTGTGCTTTAGTGGGTACACCCACTTCATTTTTCCAAAGGTGTAATTAGGTATACCAATTTCATTTAACCCCATCAATAAAATAAATATCCCCCATGGGAACCTATGGCCTGGTATTCGATAGGTCCTCTCTATATCTAGTATGATTTTGTTACAAAATACATTACCCAATTATATTTTAACCCCTTAGTTACCTGGTGGGAAATATATAGGTGAGCCATGTCCACCTCTTTCTATTGATCAATGCCACCAATCTTGGTCATAATTACACACATTTCTATTTGGAGGGCAATGTCTTGCAAGTTCTTAATGTGCATGACATGGCCCTACTTTTGGTACTCTAGTGTCATTGTGGTGTTTTCTATCTCCTCCAAGTCAAATTTAATGTCTATGCTAGAGAATTGTAACCCTGACACTTTACTTATCATTTCAACTATAATCTTCATGTGACGCTTTTTAAAATAAATATAGTCCTCATGAACACATGAAAGTAGAAATTTTATTGCCTCCATCAGTTCTACAAAATAATAATGGTTAAATAATTGAAAAGGCCCAACGAAGTCCAAGGCATTGAAAAGTTTTAATCTATACACCAACTCACTCTTGGTGTTGTGGCACTCAACTCGATATTCATTCTATAGCTCAACCTCATTTCCTAGTTATCAGTGATTATAGTCAAAAATGATATAAAAAGGTACTTTTGATACCTAATTCTCTATGTGTAGCACCATTTTTGGGTACTTATCTCTTCTATAATCAATGGTAGAGGTAGAGGTATTGATGTCTTCTTATTTTCTATCATGCCATTCTATATCCTTTGCCTTTTGTGTGTTCTATATCCTTTGCCTTTTGTGTGTTCCCTCTATTCCTTAGGTTTTTCCTCTCTAATCAATACTACTTCCCCCCTAACATGTGGTTCTTCCTCCTCTATAATCATTGGTAGTGGATCAATTCCTAGGGACTTCTTCTTAGGATGCATCACCCTCCATGGATCCTAAAGTTTGAATCATGACCATCCAACATTCCCAAAGGAATACATGTTTGCAATGGAATTGGCTCGGCTTTTCTTGCTTCAACACTCGTTAATGGTGGATGCCTACCTCTATAACCTATAACTACTAGTTTTCTTCTTCATGCTTCAAGGTTAGCTAATTTTCACTTGATTTATGAATCAAAATCCATTTTAAGAGCTAAAAAATGGTAATTTTATCATGTGCACTCATTTTGGAATTATCTAGACTTAGTTCACTCTTTAAATCTATAAAAACTCAAATAAAAGAAAAGGTAAAGATTAAAATGAACCCTTAAATCCTTTTTATAGACTCAAAGGGGTAACTTGAATTTACTACCCCCATCTCTTTGACCATCACTTCTTGCAATAAATGTGTTGTAACAGTATCCTTTCTTTGACTATCACTTATCCTCATAAATGCATTTAATAGTATTGTCATGACATGATTTTGGCTCCCTTTATATTAATGACATGTCTTATCCCACAATTTTCTTTAAAGTACATGAAATTTGTTCAACCCTTCGAATATTCATACCATTGGCAAGAATATTTATCCTAGGAATTTTTAACTTACGCGTGCATCCTTATCATACCCAACACATAGACCTTTTCTCAATACCTGTAACACCTCATACCCCACACTAAATATGCATCGTGGTCCTCCACAAAATCATAAGTACAAAATCAAAAAGAGTGTAAAATAAAAGAAAGTTGTGCACAACTAAGGTAGTGTTTTTTATTGAAAAAAGGAAATCCTAAACTGATGGCATATGCTTTATTGATATAAATAAAACTAAACTTTAAGCAAAGAAATATAGCCTTAGTCGACTACCATGGTAATGTCTAGGAAGAAACTGGCCATCCAATATTTGTAAATGATAATCACTGGTAGGATGAATGCTATGAATAATAAAAGGACCATCCTAGTGAACATGGATCTTCCCAGAATGACACGTAAACTTGGATTCATAGAGCAAGACTTTCATTTCAGGGGTAAATGTCTTGTGCTTAAGTGGTGATCATGCCATGCCCTTTGTCTACATTTATCTACATATTGACTCTAATGATAAATAAAATGAGCTTCATCTAACCACAATAAAACATCCAAATTTGCTTTCAATGATGACTCCTCATCTAATTATCCAATGTGCACAATATGAAGAGATGGTACCAAAAATTTAACTAGATGAACTACTTCTATTATGAACACTAGATTGAAGAGTATATTGTTGTTGAGGTGCTTATAAGTTATTTGGTAATCCCAAATTACTATAGACACCTAATTATCCCAGTCAGTATGGATAATATTATAAATATTTGTAAGTGTTGTGCCTAAATTTTTGTTGAAATCCTTAGTAATGCCATTGGCCTAAGAATGATATGGTGTTGTTTTGTGGTAGTCAATCATGAACTTAATGAGTAAGACATGGATAGTCTCATTGAGAAAATGTGTATCATAATCACTAGTAAAAATTAATGGGTAGCCAAAGTGAGTTATAATATTTTCCCATATGAAGTGCATGGTGATTACATCAGTACAATCCCTTGTCAGCGTAGCCTTCCCCCAATGTGTGAGATAATCAATTATTGTTATGATATAGCGGGAACCTATACATCATCTTGTAGGGTTGATGGGGCCAAAAAAATAAATGCCCCATTTCTCAAATGGTTCTTGCAATGAAATAGGATGTAAAGGCATGGCATCTAGGAAATTTATTTTCCCCACATGTTGGAAAATATCACACTACTTAACATGTATCTTGGTATCTTGAAAAAGGGTAGGCTACCATAGTCCAACTAATAATACTTTGCATGCAATATCCTCACTAGCATAGTGCCTAATAACAATGCCTTTATGAACATCATATATTAATTTAGGGCACTCATGTTTCATGACACAACATTAAATGATTTCATCTCATCCAAGCTTGTAGAGGTCCCCTCTAATGAGTTGGAATGGTGCAGTGTGAATGACTAGTTGATTCTTAGCCTATGAATTTATACAATCTAGCACTCTACCAATAGTTAATAAATATGCAATATCTTCTAAGTCTGAACAACACATGAAACATAGAACAACTATACATCAAGTAGGTCATCATTATTGGCACACACTAGTTCTCTAAAATTAATTCAAGAAAGATGGTCAGGACTGTGATTAATCTTTATTGGTTTAACCATGATATAGAATTGGAATTCTTGAAATAATATAATCCAGTGATAGATGTGGTCATGTAACATAGGCTTATTAACCAAATATTTTAAATATTCATGGTATATATATAATACAAAAGGAGTTGCCAATAGGTACTGATAAAACTTTTATAAAGTATAAACCATGGAAAGTGATTTACACTCTATGGTGGTGTAATTATTCTGAGCCAGAGTAAGTTTCTTCCTGGAAAAATAGATGGGGTGATCAAGGTGACCTTCACCAAGTTTTACAAGGATTACACTAATGAACATTCTAGAAGCATAAACATGGACATGGAATGGTTTTTTTCTAATTAGAGAACAAGAAAATTAGGGCAGTGGTAAGTTTGTCTTTTAAGGCCTCAAAGGCTTCTTGGTAAGAGTGGGTTCCAAATAAAGTGTTTGTTATGTTTCAATAATTCCTCCAAGGGCACAACATTATTTGCATAACCTTTGATGAATTTATGATAATACCCTATAACTCCTAAAAAGGCATGAACTACATGTTGATATGTTGGCACTAGTAGATAGAGAATGATAGCTACCTTAACAGGGTCTACCAAAAGTCCATATTTGTAGATAATATTACCAAGAAGAACATCGAATGGTGTAGCAAAAAGACACTTCTTTAGATTCATTTATATTTGAAGCACTCGGTAATGATCAAGCATAAGCCATAGATTAGAATAGTGGTCCTTCACCAAGCCATAGACTATCTAGTCATCCAAATAAACTTGAATAAACTTATGGATGAAGTCTTTAAATTCCTTAATGGCTATATGGAAGAATATAGTAGGTGCATTTTTCAACCCAAATGGCATGGAAATATATGTGAAAGATCCCTATTTTGTATAAAATTTAGTCTTAGGTTGATCTTCCTCAGTGATTTGGACCTAATGGTACCTAAATAATCCATTTTTGAAAGTATAAATTTCACACCCAGTGATGCCTTCAAGGATTTATTTTGTGAATGGCATTGGAAAAGGATCAATAACACAAGATTCATTAAGTATTTGGTAGTTAATGAAAATTATAATTCACCCATATTTATTTATACTTATGACCATAGGTATGACCCACTTAGATTTATCAAATGACGTTATCACTCTAGCACATAGCATACTATTAATTTCCTCTTTCACCCATGCATGTAAATTTAGATTCATCTTATACGGCCATTTCTTGACTAGTTGAGCACCGTCAACCAGTTTCATATGCATTTTTCCTAATGAAGTATGAACACCTTTCATCTCACTATAACTCCTTAGAAAGACATCTTGGTATTCTTTAACAACTCAAATATTTTTGAAACCTCCATATCAGACTAGTAATTACCCATAGTAGCTATCTTTGGCTCTTCTTTTGTGTTGATGTTACACTAGATAATTTGAATAGGTTTAAAGTATGGGTGGTCTACATCATGACCAATATTGTGAATAGATCAAGTGCCATAGTCTATAGGGACATCTAAATGACTTATCAATGGGTCAGGTGGGTCATATCCTTCACTTTCATCAACATGAAACACTAGTTTTTGCTTCCCTTAGTGAATCTCTTCACGATGTGTCTAATTAAGGATAGGTTTTAGTGCTAGGATGGACTAATTAGATGGATCATTAATTTTTTTTGGGGACATGATGTATATGTTATAGTTGATCTTGATGGGATTAGGGTCACCAACAACTACATCATGCTTGTCTTAGAGAGAAAGGTTCAAATCCATCTTTGGAGATGAGTAAGACAACACCGAGATCATGTTATTTTTTAATAGATGCAAAAAATGGGTACCCAAATGTTATTCTTTATGAACATACCATGTTCTATCCCAAGTACTTAAATTTCCATAAAAAGCATGTACCTATATGTACTCTGACAAGAAGGATTCTTTAGCCCTCCACATGCATTCACAAGTTCTATGTGTAGTTCTAGTGCTTGTACTTTGTTATCATAGATTTTACCTCAAATGTGGTTGTCATGATGAAATCAATGATGTAAATCAAAGCATAATTGATCCCAATGAATAATTCACTTGTTATGGTTTCTCTACCACCTCATGTCTATGCCATAAAAAAGGTAAAACAATGAATGCATACATTCAGCATTAGAGTCATAGAAGGCTTCAAGTTATTGGATAAAATTATAGACTTCTATTTGTTTTTGAAATTGAGGAGCTTCATCAAGTCTCTCTAATGGTGTAGCCATAATTAGTCCTCTCATGATTTGTTTGATAATAAGGTGAATAAATTTGTGGAATTTTTGGTACCAACACAGGATGCTCTCACAACTACCAATGGCACTGCACACTCTTCTAGTGAGGTCATAGTCACCATGGGCCCAACAATTACAATTATTACTTATAGTATAAGAAAGGGACTAAGTGTCCATCCATTAGAGGATGACATCAAGAGTAGTATCATTATGCTCACCATCTTTGGCTATGACATTGTATATATTATTAATATCTTCATTTGTGCTAATAGGTTCTATGTATGGGGGCCCATGTGTTTGATCTAATGGAATAATGATGAATTGATTAGTATTTTCAAAACTAATGTAGTGATTTTTTAAACTTAAGTCCACATTGTTTGCATAGAACCAAGTTCAACCAATAGAGTTTGGAAATCATCCACTTCATCCAACTCAAGAACTTCAAAATCAACCTTGAAAGGTACCCTAAGGATATCAATAGTTACATTCTTAATAATGCCAATTAGTAGAGCATGGGTTTTATTAGTCATACATGAGGTGATGGTTGTAACATTGGGATAGCCATTTTGCACCATGCATTATTTTTTAGGACATTGACCTCAATGCCAGTGTTGACCAAAATATCTTGGATCATCCAACCATCAATAACAACATTCACCAATATTTCTTTGTCCTCTTGAAGGCTAGGAGGAACAGGAGTATCTTACCATTGAGCATGATTCAATCGACAATATTCATTTAGTCTAAATAAATGAGTTTGATCATCAGTTGGCCTTGGTACCTAATTTTTAAGCTAATTACTTAATTGGGACAATGTCTTCATCTAACATACACTTTCAAAGTTCATGAAAATTTTCTCACTCCATGTTTTGAGGTTTCATGGCCTTTTATAGATCAGCATGTTGGGCAGCTTCTCAGTCATTAAGAAACTAAATTTCCCTTTGTATTTCTCGTATCAATGTCATATTATCCTAGATCATGTCTTTTTATTATTGGACATTAAAATACTTCATTGCATGAGGATCTTTGCATCGTATCTTCTCAATAGGTAGAATAGATATAGACTGAGACTATCCTCTATTGTGTGTAGTGATACTAACATGTTGGGTTATTGGGGTGATAGAGTGTGATCACCAATAAGGTTTCTCAATATGAATCATACTAGTACCTTTTTCATTTCTTTCTTTAGTGATGGATGTGTACAAGTCAGGGCATTCTACCAACTGATGTTCCTTATTATAAAAAACACATGTTGGATAGACTAGAAATTCAAGTTGATAGTGATTTGGAGATCCACACTTATAACATGTTTTTGGTGTAAAATGGCCACCTCCTCTGTCTACAGTCTCATCCATGATATCCACCATTATATTGATTTTTTGAGATAGAGGTTTGGCATGTATCATGTGTGTGTGCCTCATGTTTATCGCTAATTATTTGGCAATCGTTTGAATCATGGGTATATGCATTGCATATCTTATAGTAATCAAACACTTTAGAATGTGTATCTTGTTGTAAGAGAGGACAAGAATATACACCATAATCTTCATGTAAAATTTCACATAACTACTTTAGTACAACATAGATGTTTTTGTGAGGGTGGTTGCTTTTATTATGACCTTTAGACTCACAATCGGTATACCAAAAACCATTACGAGTGTTATACACATTAAGGACTATTTCAAATAATTTGGACTTATACCCACTAAAGTGGAATGGATAAAATTTTCTTGAAAAATAATATTCTTATGGTCCAAATAAATTGGACTATTTCAAACCATTTGGACATAGATCATTTTGAATGAATTGGACTATTTTGAATAATTTGGACTTATACCCACTAAAGTGGAGTGGAAAAAATTTTCTCTAAAAAATAAATTTCCTATATTCCAAATAAATTAGAGTGTTTAGAACCATTTGGGCATAGATTATTTCAAATAAATTGGGCTATTTAAAATAAAATGGACTTATACCCACTAAAGTGGAGTGAAGAGAATTTTTTCCAAAAATAAATTTGTTATATTCAAAATAAATTAGACTATTTCAAAGCATTTGGGCATAGATCATTTTGAATAAATAGGGCTATTTTGAATAATTTAGACTTATACCTATAAAATGGAGTGAAGAATATTTTCTCCAAAAATAAATTTTGTTTATTCTAAATAAATTAGACTGTTTTAAACCATTTGAGCATAGATCATTTTGATTAAATCGAGATATTTTAAATAATTGGAATTATACTCACTAAAGTGGAGTGGAGAATATTTTCTACATAAATATATTTTCTATATTCTAAATAAATTAAATTATTTCAAACCATTTGGGAGCAGATCATTTTGAATAAATTGAATTTTTTCGAACTCATGGCACCCTTATGGGCCTTCATACCAATCATTTATCCTTTGAAGTAGCTTTTGTTGCTAGGACACATGGCACTATTTGACCGGCCAAATTATGGATGAAAACATATTAAGCAATCTAGTTCATCTACATAATAAAATATATTGACAATTGTTTGTTGTTCATTGGAAAGATCTTCATGAGCAAGTGTCAATATATGAATTCAATAATTTCAAGGAATCTCCAACTATAAATCAAATTACACTTAACCAAATCAAATTAATTATAAATTAGAATCAATTATTTTGAAATTAATTGAACTTTATTTAAAATAATTTAGAATTTATTTGTATGAAATTGATGATAATGTTTATTACTAGAATTATAGTTTATAATCAATAAATACACTTGAAAGAATCAGGTGAAGTTTCATCTTTCTAAACATTGGTTCACAACTGCTGGCATGGATTTTTTGATTTCTCTCAAGAATGTGATGATTGACATCATTTTGATTCTCCAATCCTTTTCATATTTCCTACTTCTATTTCTAGTATATCTACTTCACGTAATATAACTCATACTCAATTTTTGATTTGTAACATAATTCTTAGAATTACAATCAATGAAAAATGTTTTGGCAATTAAAAAATCATCTCCAAAGATCCCTTTAAAAATAACTTCATCTAATTTTTTTATGTTTATATTTAATGGCTTAGAATATATTTTCCCCCAAACAAACATGAAATTTGAACTTGTGTAACCCATGGCTTGAATGAGTATCCTCAAATGATTGTCTTATGTCATTGACCAAATGCCAACGTGAGAAAAAGACTGCAATGCCACCTTCAAAATTTATTTGGAATGATCTCAAATGTAGTATGACATATTTTCTATTTTATAATCTTCTTTTTTTCATGTATCATGCATTTACATATCTTTTGTTTTGTGCACATCAAATAATATTAAGTCATCTAACCCTAAAATCAATAGTTTTTCAGAAGTCGATTTTATCTCCAACTTTGAAATGTCTACAATTTGTTAAAAAATAAATGAATCATTTATTAATAATATTATATTATAAGAAAGATAACGTAATAAAAATTTAATAAAATTTTTTACATGTTACTAGACTGGTCATTGATGCAATTTTGATTTGCATTTCTTATTGTAACATAAAAACATAATGCATTTCATTTGATTCATTTTTATTTTTTTTTTGCATTTCTTTAAATCTTATAAAGATTCATATAAACACATAAAAATAAATACATGCTCAGGCACATTGTAACTATAATAATCATTATACATGGATGTACCATATCTATTATCAGTTTTGTAACATACATATGCATATAAAAGTTCATATTGAATCCTTATAACTTGAACATGACTTTATCATATTCTAAAACAATGTTGTTTTGCCATAAATCATTTTTCATAGATGTTGATAGGAATTTAACATTAATAAACCAACATCTATATTCTTATAGTAATGAAAGTATCAGTTGTTCTTATGCATACCAATACATATTTATATGTTTATGCAGCCCATCGCAACAAACAAAATATTAGATTTAGTCTTCTAAGCCGTATTTCACTATCACTAAATTAAAATGAATATACACCTTAATAGTTTAACCCCCTTCATATACTTAAAATAAGACACACCAAATTAAAAATTGTTTAAATAAATAGTAATATAATTATTTTTAGCATAATATACTTTATTATTTTTTAATTGGTAAAGAACACATGGATACTCTACATTAAAATTTATTGTATTGAAGACATATTACAGCACATATTGAGTTATTTTAAATTGGGTAAATTATACATGTAAACAACATTTTAATGGGTAAATTAAACATGTAAACAACATTTTAATGGGTAATTATAACCACATTCAAGTATACGCAATAATAAAATGAACCCACACTTCCAAATCCCAAGTTGATGCAAGTCTATATTTTATTGTCTTCATTTTATTGTCTTCTAAAATCTCCTGTCCATAAAGAAAAATTCTATTGTAATGTGTTTAAATAAATAAATGTAATTAATATATATTAGACTTGTATAAAATTGTATAATTATACATTTATTGAAAGGGGTTTTCACATTTTTTTGCCTTTTTTTAGTTTGTATGGGTGCACTCTTTCGTTGAAACTTTGGTTATTTATTCCCTGCAAGGTATTATATAATATAGTAACTAAAAATTATCATCATCAATTGATTTGATATTTGCATTTTAAAAATGTGTCTTGTTGTAGAGTTTTACCTTATGTTGTTTTTGTGGAGGTACCAACCTATAGATTTGTGTCATGGGTAATTGTGTTGGAAACACAAAGTTCTAAAGCTACATTGTGAACTATTTTAATTGAGACGTAAACAGATGAAGAAATATTATGTCAGTATTATGAATCATTGATAAATAAATAATTATATAATTGAAAAAATATGCATAATCTTATGTTATCTTCTTCAACTTGTGATGTGTCATGTTCATGGATATGATCTTCCATTATTATTATTTATTCACTTGCATGTAATACCACTAGTGCTACACATCGAAAGATTGCTAAGCTGTTAGGTTTGAAAAATAAAGCATACACATCAAAATATTGTTAAGATGTTATATTTAGAAAATGAAGCATGATTATAAAATAAATTAGAAATGTTATGCACCTAGTACTGATCGAAGTGATTGTTCTTGTATTGGTTGCTCTTAATTTTCAAATAATTTTAAAATTTAACATTAAAAATTGTTTGTTCTTTAGTTTCTATAATGTAAGATAAATTTCTTCATAATTTTGTACAAGCATACACCAATCCAGCTCTTGTATATACCCCTAGCATGTTACATGCATTTGAATCATTGAAATTAGAGATAAGTTTCTCCTAAAAGATGTTATCTAGTTCATTTTTGAATGGCCTTCTTATTTTGTGTGAACCAATCATTTGAAATATTGGTACATCTTTGTAGATGTCAAAACCTTCCTCTAATCTACTTTGTTATGAATGGAGGATAAAACCTTATAGTTTAAAATGAGTGGGATCCTAAAAAAAATTGATACTTGTAATATGTATCCAATCGAATTGATAACTATCTGGACCCCATAGTATGACACTCATATCTTGCATGTAATTCAAATCACCAACAGGAAGATTCTTGAGAGAGGTCTGAATGGTAGAATAATGTTCTAGTTTGTATATGATGAATACATTGAAGGCTTAGATAATAATTTTTTTAGTTAATGCTTGAATAAATAGGTGAAGATGTTCTTCCTTAAAAACTTCAATGAGATTCAAAAGATCAATAATTATCAAATCGATGTTTAGACCAAGAATGAACGTTTCACTAAAATCTTTTAAATGGATGGCCAAAGACATGGGGGCCCATAATGGTAGTTGAATATTTCTGTATCTATCTTAGGAAGATAACCTCCATAATTATGTATATAAATTTTCAATATGCTTAATGAATCTTGAGATAATACTTTCCATCCATTTTATTTTTTGAAATGCCTTCATTCAGGACACACAAATCATCAAACTTTTTCATAGAAATTTTATAATGTTCCATTACCTCTTTAGGTGTGATTTTTTGGTCTAATGGTAGTGTCATATCATTATTGATGAAATAATATACAATTTTTGATAATATGTTTCTTTCTAGCTTCTCCATTTTGACCAAGTATCCATGTTGTTGTACCTAGAGGTTTTCAAGAAGGAACTAGACCCTTTTTCCAATAAATTTGTTAATTATATCTTTTGTTTATCTGAAAGCCCTTGAATATTTATAAGTACTATTATACCAATCAGATTTAAATCTTGTTTATATGAACCAGGTAAAGTACCACTTTCAAACAAATCAAACACCTTATCAAAACAATCCCAAACAGGTTGTTCCATGAAAAGAATGTATTTTCTCTCCTGTAGTTGTTTTGCTAAATGGTTTATTTGTGTGAACAAGTGTCTATCTTGTTCTTATATTTATTCCATATTTTTCTTCCCTATTTCAAGATTCTTCCAAGCTCTCAGTTTGATAAGGTCATGTGCAGATCAAACTCTTTCTACAAATGAAGCTTCATAAATTATTTTGTTGGCTTCATTATATTGGTTACATATTATGTGCATAATATAGAATGGAGTACAAGTTTTCAAAAATCTTTCCCTTCTAACAAAACATTTATTTTTTAATGATTATGAATTATATTCCTCCTTTGAAATAATTCTCTATTGTCATGTAAATATGTGTTGGCCATCTACAATTTTGAACCTTACAATTTTTTTCTCCATCATATCTTCTAGGACTTCCTTTTATTTAATAATACATTCAGTGTTACTTGGATTAAAAGGAATTAACAAATCATCCTTCATTATAACCTCATTATGTTTTAAAATAAATGAATTATATCATTCACCCCTCTTTCATTTATATTTCTTATTTTGATATTAGCATCTCCCAATTCATAGAGCCCTATAAAAAATTTCAAGGTGTAATTACTAGAGAAAATATACCATGTAGAGAATTCACTATGTGTCTCATCAGAATTTTGTGTCAATAAAAGTATTCCAAAATTTTATTTGATCTTATTTTTCTCCACGGGTGTGAGTACTTGTATGGCCTCTTTCAAATCTGCATAAGCATATGTTGCCCTTGTTTGCCTTATTTTTTTCAATGTTTTTTTTGTCATGACTGTAGGGTATCTTAAATACATGTTTTCATGGTGTTTAGTAAAAGTTTTTTCCCATTTTTTATGTTTTTATTTCAACATATATTGTATTATAATGACAAAATTATATCTGTCTATCAACCCAAACATTTAGAGTTTGTCATAGCTATTCAAATAAAACCCAAATGTTTCACAACAAAGAAAAAATTAATTTTTGTCAACTCCATTTTACTGGGTGTAAATTTATTGAAATTAGTTGTATCTCAATGGATAATTCCCTCTTATCCATTCCATACTTCTAGTTGGAATTTAAGGGAATCTTCAAGTTCATCCTTATCACAATCAAAGATTATTCCAATCAGAGAAGATTTTTTTCTTGATGTAGTGATAAACAAGTATATATTTGCATGCATGTTTGATGGACTAAACAATTTAAAATGTGATCTAATAATTTGACTCAAGATAGAATGGTTAGTTTGGTGTTAGTTTCAAAATGAAAACAAAATGAAATAAACACACTAACTAGCATAACATCTCTAGACCTAGACACTAGGGAGAGCTTAGTTAAATAACATGAATATAACACACAACTAAAATGCAAAAGAAACTCTCTTTTACTTTCCTTGGATACTCCAAAATGCTTGTTGTAGTGGCTTGCTTAGCTTTTTCTCATGAATTCCTTGGAAATGGAATCTTGTCTACCTTCATCTCTCCTTGGCACATTTGGCTTATGGCTTGGCTTAGCTTAAAATCAATTTAGCATGGTTACATTAATTGTAATGGCTTCTTTAAGATATTTGTGCATTATAACTTTGCACCAAAATATATTTGTAATCAATTATATATTATAACTTTGCATAATCATGACTTTGAAATGATGTGGTAAGGCCTCATATTTATAGATTTTTTAGAATATCTAGAATCAACCTAAACCGTCCATCCTAAGATTGAGATGTGTGGCTAAGGATTAATCCAATTATGCAATTAAAATTGATAAATAAGATCATCAATATTTAGGATAGAGGAGAAATTAAGAGACATGGAGGGCTTTGATGAGGCATGGGAGGCATGAATCCTAATATTTGTGGCATTTATGGCCTAGGGATGTCTTTCCAAGAAATGAATTCACCTGATGATGTAGATATTCAATATCCATTTCCAAAAATAAGTTTTCAATAAGTTTCCATGGAATTATTAATTAGGACTTGATTTGGGTTAATTAGATCTTAAGCATGCTTAAGCACTTTATGCACAAATTACTCAAATCAATCAGAATGCCTTGTTATTGGTCCAAAGTTTGACTAGATTAGAATTGGAAGTCAATTTTAGATGCATTAGAACCGTATTCCCATTTAGGATGTTACCAATAAAAAATAACAAAAGCATGTGTCTCATGTAAGATATTTGATAGGAAAGAGCAATCTAGAGCACCCAAGTACAAAATTATCATTTTGACTCAAAATAATCTGATCAAAGTTAGTTTGCCCATAAATTGCATTACCCCATTTAGGGATACCCTAGCCAGAATCAGCACTTGACTATATCAAGTTCAAAGCTTTTAATGTGTTTTAGTGTTTTTAGGCCAAATTGTGTGTTTTAGGTATAAATTAGCCAAAATCCTGGTTAGAGGTTATCAATGGCTAGTTTTAGGTGTCTACAATTTGCCCCTATTTGGGAAGATGTTGTAAATCATAGGTAAAGCAATATCTTTTCAAATAAAGAGAAATGGCATGTATGCCAACAAGATGATGATGATTAAAGAATAAATCTCCAAATGATTTTGAGAATCCTATGATGATGCACCCTCAAAGGAGTGGCCATCACATTTTTTGATAGATGGTCCCTCAAAAAGAAGCAAGAAGAAAGGTGGAATTAATCCATGGTTGAGATTAATCCAAATGATAAAATGCTTGCATGCATTGATGTAAAAAGGATGTTGATTTTCCTAAAGGTGGTTATAATCAGGAACAAAAGTCAAAATAATGATTTTCCCATAGGTGGTTATAATCATTAAGAGGACCTAAATTAGCTAAAGATGATTGTGCCCCAGTTAGGGCTAATTACCAATTATAACTCAAGGATATAACCTAGAATATAGATTAAATATGAGTGGGTTCAAAGTGATGAAATAGATGAATAGAAGAATAAGATTGATTAGTATGAATGATTTAGTTGTACCTACTAATGAGGAGATGTCCATCCTTATTAGTAATGATACAACTAGAATGGTTAATGGGTTGATTTGATCAAGGGTGGGATGAAAGAGTTTTGCTAAGGTACCAAGGTGAAACTTCTATGGCTCCATTGATTGTAGACATTCTTGAAGCTATTTTTTGTTGTAGCATGTGATGGTAGGCTTCATGATAGAACACCATGAAGACTTGGCCAAAATATGCATAAGGACTAACTCCTGATATCTAATAAACACTTGAAAATAATACACTAATGATAAAAACCATGATGATAATATTGACGTATGAATATGGATAGACTTAATAATAATGTGTTTAAGGAATCACCCAATGAACATATATAGATTGAGTCAAGGAAATAATGCTAAAAGCAAACAAATAGGCAAGCAAATAAACAAACAAACAAACATAAAAATAAATAAACAAACAACTTAAAATAAACAAATAAATAAAAAGCCTAAAACCAAAATCAAAAGAAAGCATCCTAACAATGACCATGCCCCAATAAGGTAGATTGAGGATAACTAATTAGGCTTAGACAAGACAAATACTTTTAGATTTTTTGAAATGTTATGAATTTTTTTGGCATTTTGAGGTATCTTAACTCATTAGAGAATGACAAAATACCTACTCACAAAAGGTTGAGTGTATGGAAATGGGGACTGAGGTAACATCAACATGAATTGAGCTTAACCCACATAGTGCTAAAATGACCTCAAGTCTTAGTAATTTCATCCACACAAAAGGTGAGGAAAAACCATCTAGGTCCCAACAAGTTCTCGAATCTGGAAAATGGCTAGTCAAATGAAAATAGCGATGGTAAAGTGATGTGGTAATGCATGGTAAACAAGTGTTGCCCCTAGTTTGCCCATAGGTGGTTATAACTAGGATACAATGGCATAGGTCAATGATACTAATTTGCCCATAGGTGTTTATAATCAAGAAAACTTGATAGGATAAAATATATCTTTCTAGATCAATTATCACACTACTTTCATAGACTATCATTTAAACATGGACTTGATTGATTTTTGAAACTTGATTGGAATCCCCCCACAAAAGGTGTGGGAAGAACCAAATGAACCAAGATCAAAATAGGATTGGGTAGGATGGATGAAAATAGGATTTGATCTAGATAGGAATGAAATGATAGGATGGTATGGTCTTGCTAAGGATAATGATTGGTTGGATAGATTGGATAAAATGGTAGTAGGTTTGCTCCTAAGTGATGGGGTGAATGATAGGATCTGTGATAATGGCAAATAGGCATATGTAACAATGGTAGTGGCATGGTAATGTGAAATGGCATGGTACATGTTGTTGGTTTAGGTGTGTTTTTTAACATATGATTCTATTTTTCCATTTATGGGAAGATGCACATCCTAATTAACAAATGATAAAATCAAAATAATTGATCATGTTAATTGTTATCCCACACCTCATCGGAATAGTTGTTCTGTCAAAATCTCAATGCAGATCTAGTTATCAAGAATGCTTTTATGATCTTCCTTGGTCATTGATTATGATTCCTTCAAGCATCAAGATAAGGTATCTTTGTAGCCTTTATAAAGTAAAGTTCAGCCATGGATGGTAAATAAGGACAAATAATAGATGGTAGGTTTGATTGTGAAATGGAATGGCAAATGATAATAGAATGTAGAATGATGGGGAAATAAATGAAGATCAAGACTTTCAATCACACATAATGTTGTTGATGCTAAATTCAACATAACTTTGGTTGTGGTGTGGCCAAATACTTGTTATCTCAATAGGACCACCATATTTCTCTATTTTTTTATCTTGAGAGTAGATACCATCTGATTATGTTGTAGATAGGAAGCTATTTTGATTTGTTCTTTGATTTTATCTTCATCAAGTAGTGAAGAAATTTTGTGCTCAGCTATTGGTGCCTCAAAGAGGTTTTCACCAATGAATTTATCTTCATGGTCCCGTAGCACCTCCAAGAAGGTTTCACTTAAGAATGTTGACTTTTGACTTTGATTGTCTTCTAGTGCTTCCAAAAAGGTTTCATTAGAAGATGTTAAGTTTTAGCTTTGATTACATCCTAGCACCTATGAAAAGGTTTCACTATGAGAGTGTTCTTCTACTATATTAATTTGGTCTTGGCCTCCTTTCTCTTCTTCAACTTCTATGTCACCATTGATGCAATTTAACAAAGTGTGATTCTATCAATCCCAATCAACACTTGTGGGAGATGGAATGTCAATGATATGGCTATTTTGGTTGATGGTAATGGCCTATGGAATGATAATGGAATGGGGAGAGGCTACAAAATCCTCATAGAATATACTAAGAGAACTTGTGTCAAAGCTAAAGTACTCATCCTCAAAAACTGTAGAAATATCACAAATGTATTCAAATTGATTTGCAAGTCATGTGTAACTAATGTTGTAATAGCCATAAAAATATTCTTATTTTGAATCTAATTCCAACCCAAGGGACTCGAAATCTGATGTTAAGACTAATGTTGATTTAGATTCTAATGCTAAATGTGATGTCAATTCAAGAATAGAACCTGACTCTAACTCTGATTCTTCATTTGATGGGTATTATGTTATAATAATGTCTTATTGAATGCTTGGTATTGGAAAAGTAACAACTTGTAATGGCATGATGGGCTTCACAAAGATTGATTTGTCAAAGTGAGACTCCTCTAGGATGGGAAACAGGTCAAGAGATAACTCCTCAGAGACTAGCTTATCAATAAGAGGCTCTTGAAAAATAGGCACATGGTTGAGGTGATGATTTGCCCAAAGGTAGTTATAATCATTAAAAAGTGACTCAATAAAGATTGGCTCATCAATGTGAGACTCCTCAATAACTAGTATAGGATTAATAGGTGATTCATCATAAGTTGACTTATCACAAGTGGTTAGTTCAATAAAAAATATCTTGGATTGGTTGGTTCTCTTGGCCTTAGTTTCCAATGAGTTGTAAAATACCAGTTTTGAACATAGCTTAGTCTTTATAGGATTGGATCAGTTTAGGTTTGGATGGGATTCATAATGGAGGAGGAATGACTTACGGTTGGATAATGGTAGGTCATTAGGGATCATGATTACTCACATGAGCCAAAAGATGAAGTCCTAAAATGGTAACTATAAGGTGGTATATATCTTGATTACCCACACAAGCCAAAGGACTAGGTCCTAGAATGATGAAGGGGCATTGTAGAGCTTGATTTCTCACACATAACAAAGGATGAGGTCCTGGTATAGAAATGGTTGGGCATTATGGAGCTTGGTTGCTCACACAAACCAAAGGATGAGGTCTTGGTATGGGAATGGTGTGACATTGTGGTCCTAGAATAGAAATGGTATGATGTGATGGAGCCTGATTACTCAAATAAGCTAAAGCATCCAAGTCTTCCTTATAAACCATATCATCCTAATTGTGAGTTGGCTCATAAGTTAGTTCTCGACTATGTTCCATGTACTAATTTTTTCAAAGAGGGTATGGATTCATATCCCAAACAACATTATCTATAGTTGGGTCTTAAAAGTCTTCCTCACAAGCCTCCTGATGCCAATCAAGGTCTTGATTTGAATTTTGTGGATTTTGACTATATTCCCCATATGGAGTATTGTAGGGAGAATAATAAAAATCCTTAGAAAATCTTTCTCTATAGGGGTTCCTAGTGGGATTTTATGCGGCCATTCTATCATAAGTTAAATTGTACATGACTCCACCATAAGTGTATCTAGACATATCTGCATAAATGATGAAATATCTAAAAATAAAAAGGCTTAGAGTTATACAAACTCTAAAAATCCAAAGGACAAATGGTTCAAACTTGGTCCAACTTGGTCAAAGGGGTAGAGTTGTATCTCCAATGTGGTTTGAAAGTGGAGTTGTATCTCTAAAATAATTTGTGATAAAACTTAGCATAAAATAGTCTAACATCAAATGTCTAATATCAAATGTCATACACACAAAAGGTCAAGCATCTAAATAAAAACTAGCATGTCAAAGTTCTAGGTCAAAGTGTTCTAAACAAGGTCTAAACTAGGAAATGAAAAAGTTGAATTGCTAGGTATTTTGTCCAAACACGGAGTTAAAAGCTAGGCTCAAAAAAATAAGCATATGCTAAGAATTTTGGCCAAATGGCATCAAAAACTAGACTTAAAACAAAGGCTGATGTGATTTTATTTAATCTAACAAGTTTGGAAACAACTTTGGCATAGACTCGACACACAGAATCAAACATAAACATGATCAGTTAGCATAAGGCATCAGACAAAAGGCTCTTTGAAAAAAGACTATGTTTTCTCAAATAAAGGAACAAATAATGGTAAGGATAGGTATTGAACAAATAAAACATCAATAGTTTTCAAATTTGGGTAATTGATTAATCAAAGTTATGCAACCTAAAAGAGAAAGATCTGTGTATCAGCCCCATGAATTGAGGCTTAAATAAAAATCAATCAATGTTTGAATCCAAAATTGACAAGGTGAATTGAAAACTCAACATTTGAAAATGAGAATTTGACCAAATAATCTAGACAAGATTGGATAGCATGATGGCACAAGACAAAGGCCCAAATGGTAGACATGACATGGTTTGAAACAAAAGGTTTTTGGCATAAGGTGAAAATAGTCTTAAAATAAATTGAGCAGCCTAATGTTGTAAGCATGCTCAAATGATGTGATCTATGTTATGTTTCAAAAGAATCAAAAGGCAAAAAGTTTTAACATGATTTCGGTAGCATAATGCTACCCTCCATAACTCAGATGACATGATTTTGACATGGCTTATGAATAAATAAACAATTTTTAGCCTTAAAGCATACCAAGCAAATAATGACAAAAATACACTAAGTATATTGTCTAAATCCTAGAAAGGGTATGGGAAAATGGAGATAACCATATAAATTGGGTGATTGTGGCATTGGGTAGTTGTAAAAAGGTATAGTCCTTTTTATAACCACTACATCATGTTATTTTCTCAGTGTAGTGCAATGTCTAAATGCAGATATGTCCCATTTATAACTCCAAAGGAGTAAGTAAAGTCAGTACTAGGAGATGAAACCCTGGGTCAAATCTTCCCTAAATAACTCAAGGGAGGTAATGATTTGCCCCTCGCAATCCAAGATGAAATGAAATGAAAGACATAAAAAGAAAGACTTTACGGTCATTTTCAAGGTCACAAAAACTTTGATGAGTTTTTGGGGAGGGCTTTAGATGACATTATTTCTAAGCCTTGGACTATGATTTTTGCAATAAGAATGGCACTTTTGATTCCAAGGGTTCCCTAAAAGGGATAAATGGAAGAGCATACACACAACACCCCTCTTTTTTCCAAATAAAAATTAGATCAAGAAACTATTGAAGACAAAAAGCTTGGAAAGATGAGTTCATTATTAAGCCCAAATGAAAATGAGGTGGTGTTCATTTGACCCCTTGGTCTTAGTTGTAAACTTTGAAAACATTCACCATAAACATCTAAAACATTTTTGTTAAACACTAAAATAAGGTTCTTAATTGATTTTTAAGCATGCAAAAGGTGATCTAAAACATGTTTTTAGCAAATGTCAAGCTTAGTCCTAAAAAAAAATGTTAGCATGTCCTTTATCCTTGAAGATATTTTAGGTTTAAAATAATGAACTTTAAAAAAAGAGCTCTTGGGTTTGTGTTTTAATAAAAACATAGTGACCAATGCCGGTTATATAACTAATGATGGTTACATTTATTAATCAATGATGGTTATCTAATTGACATTAGTTATACCAATGTTACTGATGATAGCTATCCAACTGATGTTAGTTTTACTAATCAACGTCATTTACTATGTAAACCCATGGCAAAACAAAGTTAGAAAATAAATTTGTAAGAGTTTTAATGATCTAAATGAAGATTTTAAAGCTACAAAATGATCTTCTTCATGTGTGGGATGTATCTAATCCTTTCAGGTGTGCCATAACGTGATCTAAGAATTTGACTCAAGAGAGGATGGTTAGTATGGTGTTAGTTTCAATATTTGGGATAGAGGAGCAATTAAGATGAATGAAGGGCTTTGATGAGGCATGGAGGCATGAATCCTAATATTTATGGCATTTATGGCCTAGGGATGTCTTCCCAAGAAATGAGGTCACCTGATGATGTAGATATTCAATATCCATTTCCAAAATTAATTTTTTAACAAGTTTCCATGGAATTCTTAATTAGGCCCTGATATGGGTTAATTATCTCTTAAGTATGCTTAAGCACTTTATGCACAAATTACTCAAATTGATCAAAATGCCTTATTATTGGTCCAAAATTTGACTAGAATAGAATTGGAAGTCAATATCAGATGCATTGGAACCATATTCCTATTTAGGATATTACTAACAACAAATAACAAAGGCACATGTCTCATGTAAGAGATTTGATAGGAAAGAGCAATCCAGAGCACCCAGGTGTAAAATTGGCATTTTAACTCGACATGATCTTCTAATTTAGTTGGCCCATAAATTGCATTGCCCCATTTAGGGATACCTTGGCTAGAATCAGCACTTGACTATAGCAGGTTTAAAGCTTTTAATGTGTTTTAGTGTTTTTAGGCCAAATTGTGTGGTTTAGGTAAAAATTGGCCAAAATCTTAGTTGGAGATTATCGATGGCCAGTTTTAGGTGTCTACACAAAACACCAATCAGTAAGAGGAATTTTATCACCATCATAAAATGGAATATATTGATGTGGATTTAATTTTAATTTTAGCATTTTAAATAGTATTTTATCCAAATTCTCTTGGAGTGAGGCATTCTTTTGCCTTTTATTTAAATTCACTTTCAGTTAGGCCTTTTTTTACCTTTTAAGTGTGGGAATTTTTTTTTGCCTAGAGACATTCTAAAAAGTGATTAAAATGATTTAAATATTGATCTTTTTTAAAATGTAAGTTGCATATTGCATCAGTTCATGAAAAAAAATTGTGTTTGAGCAGTGATTAAATGTATATCAACAAATATTAATTCTATACTACAATATAAAATACATATTAAATATTTGTAATATATACATTAATTTGAACTTAAACTAATAAGGTATGACCAAACTAAAAATAAATTATGTGCACCAACCAATATAATCCGATGGGCAAAGGAATACACAAACATTTATTTTAAAGGAGAAAGATGAGGGGAAGTATGTTTCTAATATGTGTCAAAATTCCCATCAATAGGTACCTTCAAGGTATCTCCTAGGATATACCTTTCAATCATGCACAAGAGTGAATTTTTCTTATAACACATCTCATAGGATATTTATTAAAGTTAACCATGATGGTATTATAATTGTATTTTAAGGCCCTTGAAGGAATCCCCTAGTGGACACCTCGAAATCACTTTCCTTCACCTTGAATGTATCTCCCATTAAAACTTTCCTTCACCTTGAAATCACTACTAGTTGATAACTTGATAACTTGAAGGGCCTTCTAATACTTGGGATAATGCACATTTTAGGTCCTTCTATGCACATTCTCTTTCCACCTCAATCCAATTTAACACTTTTACCTATTACATTAATAGTTTTAGATCTAAAAAATTACCTTATTATACCTTTGAATTTTTTCTTTACCTTGATAGTCCTTTCAATATCTTCAAGATATCTCTTAGGAGATACCTTCAAGTTACCCATGATGGTATTAAAAGAGGCCCTCAAAGGAATCTCTCATTGGATACCTCAATATTGAACTTGCCTAGTTTTATTGAGGTTTGTAATATCTTCAAGGTATCTATCTCCTAGAAGATACCTTCAAGTTACCCATGAAGGAATCTCCTAGTGGATACTATTGATACCTAAAAATCTCACTCTCGATAAAATGTTTTGTATGGAAAAATTTATAGATGTGGGGTGAAATTTTGATCTATGAATCAACCTCTAGGATTCCCATGATGCTTAGAAGAAGTGATGTGGTGATGCAATTTTCCCTTCAAACTACCTCTATAATTCTTGTTAGAAATGGGGCCCACTTCTCTCGAGCAATGGTACACATTTACTTTAAATAATAAATCCCTTCTTTCCTAAGGATCATCATGATGAAACATGTCATAAATGAAAGGGACTAAGACTTATCCAGAAAATGAAGAAGGGGAACTCAAGAAAGAAGAGGTTGATACAACACCCACTGAACTTTGTCAAGCATGTTGACGATGAAAAGGCTAACTAACCTAAAACTTCAAAATGTGGATTATGATCCATAGATACCTCAAGGTTAAATTTTCCCAATGATAAAGAGGTCTATAAGGGATTCAATGAGATACCTTTCAAATATGCACAAGAGTGGATTTATTCTTCAAGGTATCTTCTAGGAATAACCTTTAGCCCAGATCTTTGAGTTTTCCTATATCAAACTTTTTGAGACTACTTGATTGTTTTTTCCTATGTGTGTTCAACACATAATCACAATAAACATTGGTTCTAAAAACACTTGACCACATATAATTCATATTTAAAGGTAAATCTTGAGACCATAGAGACTTTCTTTTCTACTCTACCCTTCCCCCTATTTTGGAAGCTTCCCAAAGTGAAACTTTCCAAAGGAGATAATTTTTAGTCACCCATTAATATACCTTTATGTTACCCTCAAGGAGATAATTTCAACTCACCCAAGAACTTACCCATCATTATTATGGTGTAGAAAGGATTCAATGAGTAAATAGGTGTTTCAATTAAAGAAGGTAGTTAACAATACATTGATTGTTATGTATAAGGTCTTCTTTGTCTTATCAAGGGGTAAAGGTGTCTTAATTCCAAGATTCAATGTGAAACCATCAACAATATAGACCTCATAAGATTCAATTAGTATTCTTTGGGATTTTTTAAAGTACCCTTTGGGATTTTTGAAAGTACCCTAACAGCTTATTTGGAAAGACCCATCGGCCTTTTATCACTTTGCCCTTTCAAAATTACCCTTCAAACTTTTCTCATCGAATATTTTTTATGACTCAAAAAGCCTGAAACAATTCCCTACAGTAATCTTTCCAATGAAATTTTGTTGAAACAATGACCCCAAGGACACATACCCTTTAGGCTTTATACAACTTACCCTTCAGGAGTTTTGGCAAAGGATAATTGCCTTACAGAATTGCCTTTTGGAAATAAACATGCTTAGGGTCTTTTTTTGGTTGTACATTATTCTTGACTCTCATTTAGATTAATGGACATGTTTTTAGATGATTATGGTTTTATCTCTTTTAATGTTGCTATGAATTGTTTCTTGTGTTTCCTAAAGTCTATTTTGTGGATTTCTCCTTCAAGGAATAAGTGGAATTTTCCTTTACATAGAAGGCACCACTGTGTTATATTTTTAAGACCCATATAAAACCTTTAATGTATCTCCTAGGAGATACCTTTCAAATATGCACAAGAGTGGATTTCCCCTTCAAGGTATCTTCTAGGAGATACATTTCAAATAGGGATAAGAGTGTATTTCTCCTTCAAGAAACAATTGCACTTTTCTTTTACATGGAAGGAACTACTGGGTGATATTTTGAAGGACCCTTTAATACTTTATAGGTCAAACATGCATAAGATTGGATTTCCCTTTGAAGGTATCTCCTAGTAGATACCTTTCAAATAGGCACAATAATTTATTTCTCCTTCAAGGAACAAGTGGAATTTTCCTTTACATAGAAAGCACTAGTGGTAATTGTATAAACAAGTGTTCAAAAAGTGGAATCTCCTATTTTGGCACTACTGGGTGATATTTTGAAGGCCCTTGTAATACCAGCAAGGTATCTCCTAGGAGATACCTTTCAAATATGCAAAAGAGTGGATTTCCCCTTCAAGGTATCTCCTAAGAGATACCTTTTAAAAAGACACAAGACTGGATTTTTCTTTCAAGGAATAAGTACAATTTTCCTTTACATAGAATGCACTATTGGGTGATATTTTGAAGGACCCTATAATAAATTTAATGTATCTCCTAGGATATACCTTTCAAATGTGCACAAGAGTGGATTTCCCCTTTAAGGTATCTCCTATGAGATACATTTCAAATAGGGACAACGGTGGATTTTTCCTTCAAGGAACAAGTTTAATTTTCCTTTACACAGAAGGTAGAAGTTTTACAAGTGTGGGACTAAATTATGATTTGTAAATCAACCTCTAGGATTTTATAAGTTGGCTCTTTGTTTTAGTTTGAAGAAAGGAAAACAAATAACATGTAAAGTAAATTTAACATAAAGTGATGCACTGAGAGATTTGAAACATTACTTATAATTGCATAAAATAGATTAGATCCTTAAGAATTATATACCATGAAAGAGCATAAAGCATGAGCTATAGTCTATTATGCAAGCAAAGGCCCAAAATATAGAAGCAAAAGAATAGAAATAGTAGATAGAGATAATTCTCTACTCCAAATAACACATAACATCATATCCTCTTCATTGTAGATGGAGAAAAGAATATAGAAGGCCATAAAAGGCACATACAAAGTGTCCAATAACATCTGTGAGGTGTACTTGTTAAGGTTATAGAATATAAAAATGCTAACTTCTACTATCCTAGTTTATCACAATAGCTAAAAAAGCAAGAATACCAAATATGATAACTAGTAAAAAATAATAACTAGCCCTCTTTAAAAGGGAAGAGACTAGAATATATAGGTGAGGTGGTAACCTAGATAAATGACACTTGGCCATTCTACCACTCATACCCATGATGGTGTCATTATAACTAAAAGAGGGTCTTAAGCTCATGAGTGTAGTTAGCCTCTAGATCTTGGATATGACACAACTATATTATTTTTTTATGACCACTATGCTTAGGAGAAGCGAGGTGGCGCCACATGTATACTTCTAGAGTTTTCCCACCTATGATATGTTTAACACCTTTGGTCCCCTTTGGAATCATTAGATTACACTTTAATTTAGGCTTAAAGTGTTTCAAAAAAATTCCTCAAAAGGAAGGACCCACACTCTCATCCAATGGCACTCCTTTAAGTTTTCATAAACTAACATCACTCATGTATAAGTGCAGAGATGACACTCATCAAGTTGTCACTTATCTGGAGGATATGGGGACTTATTTAGTAAGATTGAGTGTATGGGTACCACATGTCACAAGAATATGAAGGTTGGTACTTAGGTAAAGTTTTAAAAAGGGCCCCTAAAGAAAGAAGGGACCAAAAGGGGAACCATCAAAAGGTGTTGAGGAACTGCTAACTATGGAGCAAGCCTGAAGCCAAAGATGAGCTGATCCAAAACTAACAAACATGGATTTTTAATACATAGTTCTTAGTGACTCACAAGGGCATCTACATACATATGGGAGAACCCAAAACTCTTGTGCTTGGACTAGTCAAAGAAAAATTACAAAAATTGGAGGAAGGTGTGGATACCTAAAATTTTTAAAGGACCATCTACAAGGGTGCCCATTCTTCCTCCTTCAACTAAGTCTCCTTTTTTAGAGCCTCAAAGACTATCTACATTTATTATCTCCTTAAATTATATGTTCACCAAGCCTTTGACCACCATCAGCATCTAGAACTCCAACTAGGCGAGTGGGTACAAAATATTCTCCACCTCGGAGACATCAGGTATTTGACCAAGAGTTGTGAAGATGGTTTGGTCATTATACTTTTACTCAAGTAGTTCTTTGATCTAGTCCTTGGGGAGGACATTATTATCTACCAATAAAGGGGAGGGAAGTCCCAACTAGACTAACTACTCTATGCATCCCCACCTATCTCAAACCACATGTTCTAAGGCATTAAGTAATTCCTTATACTTATTGGTTACCTTTCTACAACCAAGAAACTCGTTGACCTTGGTTGCCACCTACCTCTGGTCGGTCACCCCTACTTCTTGTATCATCTCATAAAAAGTGTTATAGAGATTATAGATGAGGTTATCTGACTCCAAAAGCTTGAGGGAGATTAAGGTGATCACCTGATCAATAGGTGTGCTCACCTGAGAGGCTAGCTTCTTCACATCTATAATAAAATTTAGCACTATCTTCAAGTTTTCCACCTTGACCTTGATCATTACCCAATAGGATTTGTATAGTTGTACCATAGAGAGGATTTTTGAGGCCTATGGATGGGTGTTAAGGTTGTTTTTTAGCTTCTCAATTTATTGGTCCTTGACTAAGGATTCATGTTGCACCTTTTATTATAATTGTTGATATGATCAATAAAAATTAGAGAGCTCCTGATGGAATCGATCTAATTCAGTCTCCTTCACCTATAGCTCATTTTTAGCAGCCACTCATAGGTTAACTTATGCTTGAAATATCTCATTAGAGATGTGTCTCTATAGGTCAGACCTTACTTTATTGGGCTCTACATCTTTGACCTTAGCCTCAACATAGAGGTGTTTGATCATAGCTTTCACTCTTACAAGCTCCAACTTGGGCTTTTCTAGTTATTGAGTCACCTTAAGGTAGTCCATGGTAATGGAATTTTGTGTCTATTCTATCATCTCAACTCTATCAGTGGGCCTAACCTGGTTGAGGTTGAGGTTGACAGCTTGAATAATGTAGTCCCTTGGTTGCATTTGTCCTTGGGGCTTGACTACTTGGGGGGTCAAATGAGTAACCATAAGGGATTGTTGTGTAGGGTTATAAAATGATTACATGTGAGTTTGAGCATAGGCCTTAGCTTGCTTCCCTCTCCTTCTTTCCATTTGGGCCTCTCAATCCAATTTTTTTGCATTCACCTATTGCTATTACTAATCTATCCATTCAATGCTCTCCCTTATGAAGGGGATTCCTTGTGGTAGCATGAATGGAATAATTAGTTACTACTATGAATTAGAAGGTGTCATTATTCCATAATAATTTATATGTAGGGTGAGGGTAGAAGGGGAGAATAGTAGGATCCCACTGAGTGGGGGGAATGGTGTGTGCATCATGATGGAGGATCATGTCAAATTTGAAGGTAGTGGGATGAGGAAAGGCATGTAGGAATAGATCAAGACCTCAAACAAAAGTGATGTGATCATAATGGATGATTAGGTGGAAGAAGATGAGAGAGTGGCCAAGGTGGTACTTGGATAAGTAGTAGAGACTACCTCAACCTAAGGAAAGATGGTAGATGGAACTATGTTAGTGATGAGAGAGGTAAAGGTGGAAAGGTGGGAACCTAAAAAGTGGATTTTCTTCTACACAGGCTTAGGTGGAGGGCTAGATTTGGGTGCCTTGGGACACTTGTACTAGTATGAACTAGTCATGAGGTGCCCAAAGGGAGACTATTGTTGTTGTAGAGCTATGGAAGGATTTTGAACCTCTAAGACCTCAACCTCTTTCTAAAGTGGCATGACTCCTACTACAAACCTAGGAGTATCTTCTTCCTCTTCTTCTTCTCCTTTTCCTCCTATCATTATTTTAGGGGAAGATTCTTACTCTACTAAGCCCTCCTAATGATGCTCATCCCAAAGCTTATCAAATATTCCATCTTTATCTTCCTCATCAAGCTTGGTATAGGTCAATTTGATCTCATGCTTGTATTTTATAAAGGTAACCTTTTTCTCTTTGCTCCATCCTAACTCAATGAGCTACCTCTTCATTACCTTTGATAATTTTTTGGTTGGGTTGTAATCCTAGACCTTCTCATAGAAGGACTCCCATAGTTTGAGGGTATCTAGTGAGATATGAGCTAGGCCCACATAATTTTTGCTAATGTCCTCCATGGGCAACTTCTTGTACTCCAAGCAAGGTTGAGCTTGATGCCTACAGGCATTAGTGGTCTTCAAGTTTGTTATGTATTTGGTTGGATCATAGTTCCATCTATCATCTATTAGGTCCAGGCTAAGCTCTACTATATTGGCTATGAGTAGGGATTCTTAGTGCCTTTTACACATTATAATGCCTCCTCTTGTGAAAGGGATATCATGCAGGCCTTTCATCTTCTTCCCTACCCTATAGATGGAATCTACCATGTTGAGTTGATGATCATACTCTAAGGCTAGATTCTAGTCTATTAACATGTGTAAGAGTCAAAATGGTTATCCCTAGAAACCATGCACTTGAAGGAATGAGAAGTGGGATCCCTAAAACCAATCTATTAGGACCTTACTCTCAATGAGCCATACTAGTTTCACTTCGGTCATTCTAAATATAAGGAGTTTTGTGCTGAGGTTGATGAGAACTTGAGCCATAAAAATCTTTAAAAACTTATTTTAGTCCCCAATGATAGATAGGACGTCGGTCAATATAGTGACTGGGTTCACCATGTTGGGGAAGATGTCTATTTTAGAGGATTCAAGGTTCAGGTATTTGGAGAAGAACTGGGAATGATATAATAGAATGAGATATAGAAGGAAGGATGAGTAATGGAAGGTACCCATTATTGAAAAATTTTCTAACTCATCTCTTATGGAGGTGATGATGGATTTTGTAAAATTCAACCTAAAATCTTGTCCCTTCTGCATCGAGGTTATGAGGAAGAGTGCCCCTAGATAGAAGTCCTCTATGTTGGTATTGGGGTCCATTCCAAAGATGAAGGCCAACATGGATAGGGTATCTTTTAGGTGTTATGTGTGAAATATCTTAAGGGAAATGGGCATAAGAGCCATCTCTATGATTTTTTTTGAGGAAAAAGCCAAGGAAGTCTCCCTTTTCCTTGACTTGGGGATCCCAAATATTTTGAAGGCTATCTACATTATATATCTTGGCCTCTTGATCACTGGGGAGTCATAGCATCTCCTTGATGTTATCTACACCAATTTTTACCCTTAAAGGGGCATTGCCATTAATTATGCTAGAGCAGGCATCATATCTTTACACATAGAGGGTGATGATCTTTTAATAGGGATGAACATAAAGTACCATGAAATGTGCCAGTGTGCATTCCCATAACCTACAGGTGAATGAGTCATAGTCATTTGTTCTATCCTTTGCAAGTATTCAATATTAAATGCCCTCTCTTAGACTCTTGGGGTTCTTGTCCAACTTTAGGTCAAAGATATTGTCTGTAAAGTTGGTGACCAATGTTTGGTCCCTCTAGTCCCCCTTAGATACTTTTTTGGTGTTGGGTACCTTTTATTTTATTAGAGTAGGGGTAGAAGCATTGGCTTTATTTATTGCATGTTTGAGGTAAAGGTCACCCTAACTACTCGACCCATAGGTTCTTTATCTAATGGGATGCTGGTCACTTCTTGATGAAGATGTAGAAGCTTCCATTAGTGAGGATTTTACTCTAAAACCACTCTCTATTTTTGTTAAATATTTAGATTAATGGTTCTCTATTTTGATACTTGCAACTATAGACTTGACCCTTATTTCTTCTCTCAATTCACTCGATGTTATTGATGCTCTTAATGTGTCTAATGGTTTACTTAGATGAGGTGAGTGTATTCATGCATTGATGCCACTAGCAGACCCATGATGAGAACTTTTAAAATTAGATGCCCCCATAAATGATAAGGGTTGTACACGTGCTCGAAGGGCCACTCATGAGACATTTATAGTGATCATTATGGGGAGTTGTATAAAAATGAGTCATTTGACATTAACAATGGGTAAGGTGGGTAGATACCCATCTTTTAGAGAATGTTTTTTGAATATTTGAGAGGATTAGGGAGGGGATGCATGATGAATAAAAGAGTCACTTGTGCCAACAGCACTTATTTGAAAAGGAAACAACAAAGGGAATGAAAAAAATCAAGGGGAAACAACAATAAAAAGGAAACACATGACAGAAAGGGAAACTAACTAATCATATACAAGGGAGAAGATGGGTAAGTCAATTGAAATACTTCAAGTTGATCCCATTGATGGGGATTTCCAATGCATTATCCTCTTGATCTTCTAATTCATAAGCATTCCCTCACCTATCACTGATTATGTGAAATGGTCCTCTTCAAAGAGAATCTAACTTTGCATGATGTTTTGGCTTTGAGGCCTACTAATCATATTTAAGAACTAAATCTCTAAGTTTAAATTTTGGATCCAATTACTTCCTATTGAATCATCACTTAGCTACTTGTTTTCATATGAGATTCGCATCACTTACCTATTCCCTCACCTCCTAGAGTTTGAGAATTTCAGCAAGCCAAACCTCTATTTCTCTATTTTCTTCAATTTCAATAGCCTTCAAGAGATATTATATAGTCATTTCTAATGATACTAGCATAATTATTTCCTTTCTGTACATAAGCTCATATGGGGAAGTCTTCAAAACCAATTTATGGGTGATGCAATTTTACCATAAGGTCATCTTCATGTGTAGGTTCCACTCCTAATTTTCATCACACATTATTTTTATCAATTTGATCAAATTTTTATTGGTAGACTCTACCAACCTATTCCCTTATGGGTAATAATTGGATGAATCCTTTAGTATTTTGCATCTACACTAATCTTTACCCTCAGATAGTTTTTGCCCATAATTACACTAGTGAAAATGAGGATGTATAAGTATCCATAAATAATTTTTCTTCAAAACCACTCTTTGTCTTACTAAAGGTACTATATTAACAATCCTTACTCATAAATTCTCACAATTCTCAACTCGACTCTTTCTGCTCTTTATGCTTTCTATAATTTCTTAATGCTATCAAAATCTCAATGAATCTAAGTGTTTAGCTAAATGAGGAGAGGGGTATTTATACTATGAAACCTCTATTCAAGATCATAATAATTGTCTTATAATGGGTATTTATACTCTAAAATTAATGATGAGAGAGTGAGTTGATAACTATCTTTTGAGGAATGCTTTTAAAACTTAGGATGGCTAGGGTGAGGGCATGTGGAAAATAGAGGTTCACTTGTGCCAAAAACACTTATTAGAGAGGAAAAATAAAATAATATAGCTTTAAAACATGCATAAGATTTTATTTCCCCTTCAAAGTATCTCCTAGGAGATACATTTCAAATAGGGATAAGAGTGGATTTCTCCTTCAAGGAATAAGTGCAATTTTTCTTTATATAGAAAGCACTACTAAGTGATATTTTTAAGGTACTTGTAATACCATCAAGGTACCTCCTATTAGATACCTCTCAAACATTTATAATATTTTATTTTCCCTTTCAATGTATCTCATATCTCCTAGGAGATACCTTTCAAATAGGTATAAGAGTGGATTTCTCCTTCAAAGAATAAGTGGAATTTTCATTTACACAGAAGACACTACGGGTTGATATTTTGAATTAATTTTTAATACATTAAAGGTATATCTTATAAGATACCTTGAAAACATGTACAATCATGTATTTCCCCTTCAATTTATCTCCAAATAGATACCTTCAAATAGGCACAAGAGTGGATTTCTCCTTCAAGGAATAAATGGAATTTTCCTTTGCACAAAAGGCACTACTAAGTGATATTTTGAAAGTATTTGTAATACTTTCAAGGTATCTCTTATTATATACCTTTCAAACATGCATAATAGTGTATTTACCCTTCAATTTATCTCCTATGAGACACATTTCAAATAGGGACAAAAGTGGATTTTCCCTTCAAGCAATACGTGCAATTTTCCTTTACATGGAAGGCACTATTGGGTGATATTTTGAATGCCCTTGTAATACCTTCAAGGTATCTCCTATTAAATAAATTTTAAACATTCCCAATATTTTATTTCCTCTTCAATTCATCTCATAAGAGATACCTTTCAAATAGGCACAAGAGTGGATTTCTCCTTCAAGGAACAAGTGGAATTTTCCTTTACACAAAAGGCACTACTGGGTGATATTTTAAAGGTCTTTATATACATTCAAGGTATATCTTAGGATATACCTTTCAAAAATGCATAATATTTTATTTCTCATTCAATGTATCTCCTATGAGATACTTTTCAAACATGCACAAGAGTGGATTTCTGCTTCAAAGAACAAGTGAAATTTTCCTTTACACGAAAGGCACTACTGGGTGATATTTTGAAGGCCTTTGTAATAACCTTAAGGTGTATCTTAGGAGATACATTTCAAACATGCACAATATTTTATTTCCCCTCTAAGGTATCTCTTAAGATATATATTTCAAATAGGCATAAAAGTGGCTTTCTCCTTCAAGGAATAAGTGAAATTTTCCTTTACATAGAAGGCACTATTGGGTGATATTTTGAAGGCCTTTGTAATACCTTAAAGGTATCTCCTAAGAGATACATTTCAAACATTCACAAGATTGGATTCTCCCTTTAAGGTATCTCTTATGAGATACCTTTCAAATAGGCACAAGAGTTGATTTCTCTTTCAAAGAACAAATGGAATTTCCTTTACATAGAAGGCACTACTGGGTGATATTTTGAAGGGCCCTATAATACCTCCAATGTATATTATAGGAGACACCTTTCAAACATGAATAAGAGTGGATTTACCTTCGATAGGATCCTCCTTAAAAAAATTAATAAAAATCCATGAAATAATAGAATTAAAAAATGAGCAGAAGCACTAAATAGATTATATTGATCACAGACCACTTCAAGGGGGCAACCTCCTTTAAAAAAGCTCAATACAAATAATTTATGGATGCCTCTATTGACCTCAACAATTACTTATATATTAATTATTATATAAACAACCACTACTTCCCATAAATGTGGGATAAAACAAAATGCTCATGGGATGACTTACAAAGCATATGCATCTATAGCAACTACTAAACTAATAAAGTAAAAAGAAGAGATATCATGAGTTCATAACATCCCCTCCCTCTTAGAAAAATATTTGTCCTCAAAGCTTCAGATGTGGGAATTGTTGTTTAATCTAAAATATTGGTTCCCATGTTACATCATATGGTTGCATTCTATTCCATTGAATTAAATCCTCAATGATGGAGAGAGAGAAAAGTTGGCATGTCTGCTTGTCTAGGATTGCCTCCAGCTCAAGAAGAATTGATCTTTCATTATCAAGTTTTGGTAAAATAGTCTGCACTCTGATGTTTGTGCCAAGAATTTTTTTCAAACAAGAGACATGAAATATTGGGTGAACTTGAGAAGAAGGTGGGATCTCCAAATTATAAGCAATTGATCCAGTCTTCTAAAGAATCTTATAGGGCCCAAATAACTTGGGAGATAGCTTATGACACCCTTTAAGTTTTAGGGAGGACTGCTTATATGGTTGCAAGCAAAAAAAAACCATATCACCTACTTGAAAAGTGCACTTAGAATAGTGTTCATCCACCTATTATTTCATTCAATTTTGTGTCATATGAAGATTATCTCATAGGATACTAAGGATCTGATCCCAATTTTGAAGTATCATGTTGACCACTTAAATTGATGAACTATTAGGGGTGTATGGAAGGATCACTAGTGGTGTTTGACCATAGACTACTTCATATGTATTTATTTTCATTAAAGTGTGGTAGGAGGTATTATACCACCATTAAATGAGAGGGAGCCACTTTGCCCACTGATGTTGTTGTTATGAGGTGAAGCAATGAAGGAAAATTTCTAAGCATTTGTTGAAAATTTTAGTTTGGCCATCTATTTGTGGATGATACCTAAAACTCATCTTTAATTAGGTATCAGTACATTGAAATATTTCTGTCCAAAAATGGTTGGTGAAAGTTTCATCATGATCTGAGACAATGGATGAAAGAATGCCATGAAGATGGAAAATCTGGTCTAGTAAAATTTGTGCGACTGTGGAGGTGGTGTAGGGATGGCTGAGGGCACAAAAATGACTATATTTGGAGAGGTGATCAACCACAACCAAGATCACCATTTTCCCCACCAATTTTTGGAGATCCTCAATGAAATCCATAGAAATATATCTCCAAATCCTAGTAAGTATGGGCAAGGGTTAGAGCAACCTAGGGATGATTATTTTTTCACCCTTGTTGTGTTGGTAGGTATCACATTCAGCCACCATCTATTGAATTGCCTTTTTCATTCCATTTCAAAATAAGTTGTGTCATTCCCACTCATAAGTTTTTAAAAACCCTAAATTCCCTATAGATGGAGAAGCATGGAGTTCATAAAATATAGCTTGTTGAAGATCTATGTTCTAGGGAAGCACCAGATGACCCTTGTATCATAGAGAATTGCCATCCCATAAATAATATGGTATATCTAAGGGGTTAGTGGACAATTTTTGAATTATTGAAGATGAGGATTCATTGGCATACCCTTGTTGTACAGTATCCAACCAATTTGGAATAGGCATGGAAATATCAAAAAGGGAAGCTTGGTCTATAAATGTGTGAGATAGGGCATTAGCCACAATATTTTCCTTACCCTTTTTATAAGTGATTTCATAGTCATAACCCATGAGTTTACTAACCCATTTCTATTGTGATGGGGCAAATACCCATTATTCTAGGAAATATTTCAGACTCAAGTGATCAATTTTGATGCAAAAATAATTTCTTATGAGGTATGGTTGCCACTTCTGTACTACATGCAAAATCACCATAATTTCCTTCTCATAAGTAGATAACACTACATTCTTTCCAGAAAGGGATTTGCTGGTGAATGCAATCAGGAATCCTTCTTGGAGGAAAATAGTACCCAGTCCATTATCGCAAGCATCACTCTTGATAATGAAGGTCTTGGAAAAATCTAGCATAGCTAGAACAAGTGTAGTACACGGCTTATTTTAATTTTTCAAATACACACTCAGTAGCTTTTGTCTAAGTAAAATAATCTTTTTTAAACATAGTTGTTAGTGGAGCTATAATATTTCCATAATCCTTGACAAACTTGTGATAGTATCCAGTCAGTCTCAAAAAACTATGGAGTCTCTTGAGTGATTGAGGATGCAACTAATTTGTCATTATGGTTATTTTCTTAGGATCCACCTTGACCCCTTGGGCTGACATAATATGCCTAAGATAATCCCCTTCATCTTGGCCAAAAGTAAATTTTAACTATTTTTCACAAAGATGATGGTCAGAGAGAATTTTTAGTACAAGCTCCAAATGTTGGAGATGCTTAGACCATGTTTTGCTATAGATAAGGATATCATCGAAGGAGACCAAAATGATTTTTTTTAAGTAGTGCCAAAATATTTTATTCACCAATATCTATAATGTTGAAGAATAATTAGTTAGGCCAAAGGGCATGCGTAAAAACTCATAATGGCCATCATGTATATGGAAAGTTGTCTTAGGGATATCATCCTCATGAAGCTAGATCTGGTGATATCTAGAGTGAAGATCCAACTTGGAGAAAAAATGAGTACCATGAAACTCATCAAGAGTTCATCAATAACAAGGATCAAGAAATTGTCCTTGATTATGATGTGATTAAGTGCATGTAAATCAATATAGAGGCACCAAGACCCATCTTTTTCTGAAAAAGGAGAATTGGGGAAGAATATGGGCTAGTACTAGGGTGAATAATGCCTTGCTTCCGTAAGTCTTGAATAAGCATCTCGATCTCAAATTTTTACTAAAATGGGTAGTTATAAGGCCTAATGTTCAAAGGAATGATTTGAGGAAGGAGATGAATATAATGGACCTCTAGCCATGAAGGTGGAAATCCTACTAGTTTAGCAAAGACACATCCATACCTCTACAGAATGGTTTATAGATCAGAAGTAGTGGAGACTATTAATGGTTTTATTTAAATGGAATGGAGTTGGGCAATGATGTCATGTGAATTCTTATTAAGAAGTTTTTTCCATGCAATGTGAATTTATAATGTTGAGAGATCTTGGTTGTAAGCCTTTCTATGTATGTTTTTGCCCATTGGCTAAAAATTACATCCAAAGTTCATCAAAATACCATAAGATAGGTCCAAGTGTGTGTAACCACTGGGCTCCTAAAAAAACATCACATCCACCTAAGGGCAAGGCAAACATGGTGGAGTGTAAGTTATAATTTCCAATAGAGATACATGCATTATGACACTTCCCTTTGCAAGGTAATGTGCCCTCATTTGTAATCATGACTTCAAAGTTGGAGCAAGGATGGATAAAACAATCAACCTATTTGATGATTTGAGGGTCAATGAATTTATGAGTTCTACCTAAATCAATGAATATTATGAGAGGGATTTTCTTGAAGTAACCCTTAACCCACATGGTTTGTGTAGTAGTGACTCCTACTAAGGCATGGAGAGAGATCTATGGTTGGTCTTCTTGAGAAGTAAGTTCCATAATTGGTTGAGCTTCTTCTAGATCATATGTTGTATTCTAAACATCTTCCCAATCTTCAATTATAGGTAGAGAGTGTACATCTAATAGGTAAACCTTTTGCTCAACACATTGATGCCCTTGAGTGAATTTATCATCACATTTATAACATAGTCCTTTTTCTCTATGAGCTTGCATCTCTACTTCAATAAAATTCTTGATAGTAGTGGTTCTAGGAGCTAACATTATTTGAGATCATTATGGAGCTATATTTTTAAAGGGAGCAAAATTAGATCTAAATCACTGCTGAGATACGATCTTGTCCTCTACCAACTTAGCCAATCCTAAGGCTTCTATAATCATGTTAGACCAAAAAATTCTAACCTCAAATCGAATTGCATCCTTTAGTCCACTAACAAAGTAACTCCTAAATAATTTATTAGACAATCCCTCTATGTGATTGGCTAATTTTTCAAATTCTATTTGATATTCACACACAGTTCTTGTTTGGTGAAGTTTAGTGAGTGCTCTAGTAAAGTCATCAAAATTAGTATGACCACACCATTTTAAAATAAGGGCAAAAAAATCATTCCATATGGGTTCATCATGAGCCTTGGTATACCAACAATACCATTAAAGGAATTCAAGTTCCAAGTGAAAGGATACAAAAGGGACCTTGTTGTAATCAAAAGTATTATGCAGACAAAAATAGTGTTCTACCTGATAGATCAATATAGTTGGATATGCACCATTAAATCATGGAAAATTGAGCTCCATCCCATGACAATTATTGGAAGAAGAAAACATAGTATCTGAAGAAGACTCTGGATGTCATTTGTTGTTCACAGTGGTATGTTGAAGACTAAGGCCGAGAAGTTTTTCATCAAAATCTTTGATGTGGGTCTTGAGGGTGGCAATTTCATCCTCCATATTTTTTGCTCCTATTTGGGTTACTACCATGACCTGAATAACAATTTTTATTTTTAAAATGAATAGGAAAACTATAGTTAAGACATATTTAGTAAAGAAAGTTTTGAATTCGGGCAAAAATAGAAGGGGTAAAGGGGATTTTAATAAAAAAATCATAGTGGGTGTATGATTGATGAAGGTGAGGGAAATTTTAGTAGTGAAAATGTAAAAATTGGAAAATTGGTCAAAGAGAGACAAAGGAGTAGAATGAGATGATGAACACAGTGGAAAATTTTCAAGGCAAATGAACAAAAATAGAAGTTATGGTAAAACTCAAAAAAAGGGAAATTTATGATTTACAAGAATTAGGAGTGGAATTGGCATATGGGACCTAAAGGAATAAAATGTATGAAATGGAATTTTAGGTGTCCAAATAAATTTTGAGGATAAATAGGGTTACAGATAGAGAGATATTGAAAAAAAATGAAAAAAATGCTCTTCTAGTTTTTAATATAGCAATAAGTCCTCTGATAGTCTACTAAGACTCTGTAGATAGTTTATGGATTATGGATTCTATCAAATATCTACCTACAAGTCCTTGATAGTCTATGGATACTCTGTTGATTAATTATTTTGAGTCTACTAGAAATATTCAAAAATTGATAGAAATGGGCCCCAAGTTTTAATGGTTGTCTAAGGGTTTTGAAATTTTCACTCTAGACACCAATGTCATCTAAGCAAGTAACACTCTCCAAAAAAAACATTTGGCCATAGATTTATCTCTTTATGATAGCTACTAGTTTTCCTCATAGATGGGAACTACTCAATCAGGAAGGGGTCATTGCCTATTTCACTAGTAGGTCCTCTCAATGGGCCAGATACTTTGGGGTTCATGTGGTACTCCTCATAATGAGTTTTAGGGCTTTTATCCAAGCACTTCCCATAGTTATGCATTCAATTTTTTACCTTGATCCAAAATAGATTATTGTGTTACAAGAAAATACTAAAATAAATTATGTCAGAGTTATTTTTGAAAAAGTATTATGCAGAAAAATAGAGTGAAGACTTTTTATAAAAAAAATTGGCCCTGGAAAGCACTCTTATACTAGATGAGAGGATCTTCTTGCAATAATTCAATAAAAATACATGAAATAATAGAATTACAAAATAAACAGAAGCACTTAATAGATTATATTGATCATAGACCACTTCGAGGGGACAACCTCCTTTGAACAATCTCAATACAAATAATTTATGGATGCCTTCATTGGCCTTAACACTTATATATGAATTCTAATCTAAATAACCACTACTTCCCATGAATGTGGGATAAAACAAAATGCTCATGGGATGACTTATAAAGCATATGCATCCATAGGAACTACTAAACTAAAAAAGTAAAAAGAAGAGATATCACAGGTTCATAACACCCATCCAAGTTATCTCCTAGGAGATACATTTCAAATAGGAACAAGAGTGGGTTTCTCCTTCAAGAAATAAGTGAAATTTTCCTTTACATGGAAGGCACTACTAGGTGATATTTTGAAGGCCCTTATAATACCTTCAAATTATCTCCTAGGAGATACTTTTCAAACATGCACAAGAGTGGATTTCTACTTCAAGGTAACTCCTAAGATATACCTTTTAAATAGGCACAAGAGAGGATTTCTCCTTCAGAGAACAAGTGGAATTTTACTTTACATATAAAGCATTACTAGATGATATTTTGAAGTCCTTTTAATACCTTCAAGGTATCTCCTAGGAGATACCTTTCAAACATGCACAAAAGTGGATTTCCCCTTCAAGGTATCTCTTAAGAGATACCTTTTAAATAAGCACAAGAGTGGATTCCCCATTCAAGGTATCAGAATTAAAAGGCACCACCTAAGAACTCGCTATGAACTAAGGGTTTCCAAGTGGTAATAAACATATGATTCATCATGAAAATCTGCATTTTGATAATATATGAGTTAATCAAAAAGTGCCACATGTCAATATTTCTATCCAACTAGACAACTTAGTCATATTCAAGCCATGTGAATACTTAGTTATATTCAAGGTGGTATCCACATATCAAATGGTGGAAATATTTGTCTTTAAAGCTAAAAATGATGGCAAATCAAATTCAAATAAAATCTAAATTAAATTCTTGAGAAATTAATAACTAAAATCAATAGTTCAAATTTTGACAAGCTTGCCCATTAATACAGCATGAACCAAGATCGCCATCAGCATTGTATTAATCAATCTTTTCAAAAAGGACTTTTATGAATTCATCTTGCATTAAGATAATATATTATCTCATCAATCAAAATTTAAAATCCATGGTCAAAGCAGGAATATTTAGAACTATCAAGTCAGAACAGGTCCCATTTCTCTATTCATATGAGACAAACACAATCTTTTGAGACACTAGTTTCAATACCATTACATTGGAAATAGATGACAAACACTACAATGACTTATTCTACCATGTGGAGAGTTTTCCTCCCCAAAGATCTAATTTACAAGGGCTAACTCAAGCTCAGCCATTGCCTCCAATAGAGCCCCCAAGTGGTTCTTTAGACAAGACATGGATTAAGAAGATGCAATTGGCTAAAAATACATACAAACAACCCCATATATAAGGTTATTTATTTATATATATAAGATGCTAAATATATATAAGGTTTTTGTAATAAATTAGGTGTTTTATATATATAATGTGCTTTATACTTATATACTTATATATATATATATAAACAAAATTTGAATTGACTATAGTTTTGCTTCGAAGTCTGAAGGTTTAGCTTCTAAGACTAGTGACTTAGCTCTGAAGACTGATAGTTATGCTTCTAAGATGAAAAATCATGAATGGGAAGAATCCACCTCCATCATTTAGAATCAAAATAATTCTATTAGACCAACAATTCCACAATCCATAATTTGATGTGATGGTGTTTTCAAAATATCTCCAAAAGAATTGATGTGATGGTATTTTGTGATGATGTTTCTAAATGGTCTTTTCAAACAAGATTGATGGAACTATGTTTTAAATAGAGGGTATTTCAAAAATATTTGGTATGTCACATAATTAATTATGATTATTGCTCCCAATACTGCCAATAATGACCTTTATGACATATTATTATTACTTGACCAGATAAAGCATCTTCCTATTATATTTCACATGCTCTGAAAATATAACCATAACTGTCATCATCATTCTTGTCAAAATCACATCATATAACCTACTTTGTTATTTATTTTTTCATTATCATTGTCAGCAATTATTGTGTTATATCTCTAACCTCTTGCTTCCCCTATTCCCTATGTGAATTTGAGCTCTATGTTTTTACAATATAGTCAAATTTGCAATTAAATAGTGCTTTCTCCAAAGATGGGTGGGAGAAAGAAAAAAAGTGAACCAAAATCCTTTGATGCATTGTTGCAAGATGAAGCAACTAGAGAAGTCTTTGAAACAAAAAGTTGGTTGAATTTTTTTAAAATGTTTCAAGAATTCCATGAAGAAATTATGCAAGAATTCTATGATAATTTTGATGAAGATCATGCTATTATCAAAGGAAAGATGATTCCATTAAATACCTCTATAATCATTGCTCTATCTAGGATTCTTGAGGATGGAGTCATTGATATTAAAAATATTAGTTTTTTTTGACCTAATTTATATGTTTGTTGAAGGAAATGAGCCACACCCCAGACTAGTCAAATCCCCCAAAGGAGTGGCCAAGGGAATTCTGAGAAAAAGTCATCCTCAACCTTAGCAAAATATTGTTTTTTGGATAATGAAATATATCACTTATGATGGTTAGCTTATATTAGTGGGTGGAGATGCTATGAGACTCCTTCTTCACTTAAGGAAAGGAGTTATTTAAGAAGAATATAAGATTGATCTTCCCTCTTTCCTTCACAATGCTTTCATTAATGTTTCTCAAAAGACAAGATGAGATATTGGGTCTACCCATCATCAGGGGTTGGTTACACTCATTTGTCTTCATTATTTTCTCAATAAACCAAGGGGTGAAAAGGCTTGGTCCTCTTTCCTCTAAAATTTTTCTCTAGTTCCTACCAAAAAGATAGCACACCCTACCTCTCCTCCTTCCACTAAAATTTAGATTGAAGAACCCATAATTAAAATTTCAAAATGTCCATCTCCACCACTATTGGTTTCAAAGATACTGCATCATAAATCAAATTGATGAATGGGACTTTCATCAGACACCTCTCATCCTCCTCCAACTAAACTTTGGTACATTCACTAACTTACCTTGCAGGAAGAAAAAGAAGAAAAAGATGTGAAAGTCATAGAAGAAGTTGTATTTGTAAAGGCAACCTTAGTAGAAGAAGTTATACCTCAAGAAGTAGAGCATCTTGTACCCTCTATTTTTGATAAGGGTAATACACCCTTGATTGAAGAAGATCCATCTTCTCCACATTCTGTCAATGAAGAAAAAGAATTATAGCATGCCATGGCTTTATCACGTCATGAGGAAACAATCAAACTGCAACAAACAAAGTTAGATATTTTTTGTTCAACTTTGAAAGGTAAGGACTTGATGATTTCTAATTTGAAACAAAGGTGGGAAGAATCTATTACTAGAGTTAGTAAACAATAAATAATTCAAGGAATACAAGCTAAGTAGACTAGGGTCCACAATGTAATATTTTCACAAACCCAAGAATTTATTAATTTACAAAATTCTCTCACTATCAAGGACACTCAAATTACTAATTTGAAAAATTTTCTTGCTATCAAGGACACTTAGATTGTTGATTTGTAAAATGCCAATGTTGATAAGCGTAATCTAATTAATAATCTAAGATAAAGTATTTAATATAAAAATATAATGATTATCTGACATACTAATAGAATAATAGAGCTCGTCATTTAGAATTTTGAGTTATAAGCCTCTATTCAGGCCATGCAAAGAGAAACATGAGAGATTGTAATTCAGATAGAGGGTCCAACAAGAGTTGTTTCCTCTTTCCCTATTCCATTACATGAAACATTCTCTACTTGGCATATCACCTAGAAGAAAATTCAAAAATTGAAGGATGAAAATGCCAAACTTAAGTAGGAATCTTAGAAGCAATTGGAAAAATCCCAACTACAATTACAAAAAGCATAGGCTTCTATCCACCACATTTTTTCTATTTATTAAAAATTATTAGCATGCAAATAGCCTTCATCAGTTTATGTTCTTTTCTTACATGATCAGTTTTATAAATGGCAGATTCAATTAATTTCCATTGGTTTTTCACATATCATTAAAGATGATCATGTATTTGTGGACATTTTTCTAAAGAGCACTTAAGAAAGGCAAGATGCCATTTGTGAGTTCTATACTTTCAATTTGTTGTTAGGATATCAATCTAGATTTTTCATAAATTTATTCATTGGAGAGACATAATTACGTGCCTTTATCTCCACTCTAAGGAACCAAATGGCATAGCAATAGGTCAATAATATAATTTTGGAATTACAAAGCACCACTAGGTTATGCATGAGACCATAATTTCTAGAAGCAAAAAAACTTATTTCTTCTTTTCAATCATTATATTATATGCATATGAAGAACAAGTATCATGAGCTATTGAGATATAATATTGTTATTTTTAAATCTTTTCTAAACCACCATTATGCCAATGATTTTAATGCAAGTCTTGCTAGGTAGGAGACATTACCTATTGAGTTGAAGCATAGGGAAGTCCTCAGCCCCACCAATATTAAATGGAGTCTAAGAAGAGCAAAAGTAGTTTGCCAAATAATCACTTGATGCTTAGAGAAAAGAGGTTTCAATGTCTGGATTGGGATGAGGTTTAGGTATCCTATCATTCTATGTCCTCTATCTTCATGGAAGTGTTGTAATTCTCAAGTAGAAGTTGAATTTAAATCTTGGGTGCATACAGTTGTCAGAGATATTAGATTCTTTTCAAGGGGCCACTATCACTGGGACCATCATTTTAAAGTTTATGATCTAAGTTAGAGGTTTGAATCAATAAACTTAGATTAAGGATCAATCATCCCACTTCTTTATGAGAGCACTTACAAAAAGTAAAGTGTGAGAGAGAAATGGTGAGAATTTCATATAGCTCATCATAGTTATATAAATTGTCCCTAAAGTGATATGTTTAGTTATATATTGTATTGCTTTAATAGTTAAAGTCTGATCTAAGTAGGATATGAATACAATTTGTTCATTGTTTGTATGTAATTTATTATTGATTCTTTACCTTGTTATTGTGTCTAACTTAGATGAATAGCACATTTTTTAGTATAGTAACACATCCCATGAATGGGGTAATTTTGTGTAAAGGAACACATCCTAAGCATGGGGTAAGTTTGAGTACAGTAAAACATCCCAATGATGGGGTAATTTTGAGAAGACAACACATAGTTTTTACAACTCTTTCGACTATAATTTTGAGGATTCAACAAGTGAGATCTGATGATTGAATGCTCTGAAGACACTCCAAATTAATTTGAATATGCTCTAGATTTGCTCTGAAGACATACATAGGATGCTCTGAAGAATTCTAAAAATGCTCCAAAGATCTATATAGGGTGATCGAAAGACCTATACTGGATGCTCCAAAGATATCTGGATGTGCTCTGAAGACTAAAAAAATATGTGTAATACATGATGCTAAGAGAAATTAGGAGCATTTTACTACAAAAAAATTATTTAAAATAAAAATAAAAAATTGATTGAATGCAAATGATAGCTGGCAACTAAAAAAAAGGAGTAGTCATACAAATCTTCAACCCCCTACTACTTTGCAGCCCTCAAAAACTTCTCCCTAAACAATAGTTTCTCCTATAATAGGTGAAAATATTTTATTATCAATGTTTTAGTATATAATGATGCATGGGACACCTCTACCTAATAATATCAAATCATGAGAGAAAAGTTCACCATCCCAAATAATAATGCTAGGTGTTATTCAATCATTCATTCATTAAAGTTTATGATGCAGTATGAGGGAAATTTTCATTATCCCAAAAAATGAATTTTCAATTCAGTCTAAAATGGAAACAATTTAACTCAAATAATAATAACTTGGAACAAGCCAAAAAATGACTTTTTAACTCAATCTAAAATAGAAACAATTTGTAGTATCCCAAATAGAGCCAATAGATGAACGATGTGATGAGATAGAGACAGTGGAACCATTGAAACCCTCTCACATCATGGCACTTTTTTGCTATGATTATTTTCTTATATTTAATAACAAATGTCTACTTTCCCCTCACATTTATCATTTCATTATCTCAGCCATTTCATTATTTGCTTATAGTTAATAAAAAATGTCTGCTTTCCCCTTACATTTTCCATTTGGGTCCTTGTTAAATATAAGTGATAAACAATACTAATCTCCACTATTTCATTATATCTCATTTCATTATTTGCTTATAGTTAATAAAAAAATGTTTATTTTCCCTTCACATTCACTATTTGGGTCCCTATTGAATACAAGTAAGCCCTAAACAATCATAATCTCCATCATTTCATTTTTTTCTTACAGTTAATAAAAAATATTTGCTTTCCCCTAACATTCACCATTTGGGTCCCTATTGAATATAAGTAAGTGCTAAACAATCCTAATTTATACCATTTCATTATCTTGATCATTTCATTATTTGCTTACAGTTAATAAAAAATGTATGTTTTTTCTTCGCATTCACCATTTGGGTCTTTATTGAATACAAAGAATTGCTAAACAATTCTAATATATACCATTTCATTATCTTAGCCATTTCATAACAAAAATCTAGGTCTATCTGAATCTCAGTGATTTTATAACTTAAAGCAGTAAACAATGAATAAAAGGTTCATGTCAAGCCAAACAAATCACAAATTTCAAATACAATAAAATAATACATTACATAGATTAAATACCTGAAAAGAAGCACCTGTAGAAATGACAATGAAAAATGGGGTCAACACTTCCACCACTAACGCCATAGTTAACCTAATAGTCAATAAAAGAATGTTTTTTAGCCTTCAAAAGGGAAAGAGAAAAACTGAGATAAAATAATGAAAATAGAAAAATATAAACTTAACCCTAATTTCAAAGTACGTGAGAATTTTTAATTCTATACTAATTTAAAATTTTATATAAAAAATTGTAACATATAAAATTATTTTAAAAAAATATTAATGTATTTAAACATATTAAACATTTAAACAATGTACATTATTTAATAAAAATATTTAAAGATTTTAATACAAATAATAACAATAATAATAAACTCTGATAGTTTTTTAATATAAAAATATTTACAAATTTTTATTGTTTATTATAATTATTCTAATTAAAAATATATATTCATATTTGTTCAATAATTTACATGATTAAATTATCTAATAAATATTTGACTCCTTAATTTTTAACCCCCATAGAATACCTTTGAGATAACTTAATTCACCATTTCAAATACCTATGAGAGCGAGTCATCTTTCTTGAATTAACAAACTAATATTTGCAAATGAATTTGACCCCAAAATGGTAATTAAAATAAGTGATGAAAAATCATACCTAGTAACTCAAAGACCTAGACTTGAGAAAGGATTTTGTGAGGTTATCTAAATTATGGTTATGTGAGGGCATAAGCAGTATACACCATACCAATCTATAAACATTAACTTTTCATTCATGACAAGTCATGTGATATCTCAATGTAGAGTCAGGGTTAAACATTTTAACCAACAACACATTGAGTACTTCAATTTTGAAGCCCAATATTGGGGTCAAAAATACGTGTCTAAATCATATCCATGTAAAATAAATTAAATTCAAATAGGAAACTCAATAATCCAAGTAACTTTACTCCTCTTGAAAAAAATATTTCAATATAAGTATCACAAAAACTTCATTTATCAAGATTATATAAATTATATGTCTAATGGAACATAAGATTTAATTATATCTCTTGGGAAGCTTGTCAAGGGAAATTTGACCATTAGCTGGTACATCCCAAGATGTATGGATCTTAATATTTTCTTTCTCTATTTAACATCACTAATATTAATCTTAGTTGACACTAATTTTGCTTATTTAATTTATCCCCTTTCATTCTGCTAATTTATCACCCTTTGTAATTATTTATCTAATGTCCCCCTTCATTATTTTCCATCTAATAACCTTATCCATCCCCGCCAATCAATTAATTAATATCCTAAATCCCCATTATCTTATCTTAATCCCCAATTATCTATTATTATAGAATTTTAAATTCACATGGCCCACCTACCCACCTACACTAGCCTATTCCTAGGCTCTCTACACCCCTAGTCCCTAATCACCCACCTAATCATTGTGTAATCCCATACCTAATCCTCATGAGTTCCTAAGAGGATTCTAAAATTATAGAATCCTCTCTATTCTCACCACTCCTCCCTAGAAACCTCTAAATCTAAAGGCTTCCAAGAATAATCTCCACCCCATATATTATAATTTATATACTAGAGTTGAATTCTTTTATATATGTCTTTAGATCTTAAGATTTGTATTTGACACAAAAACTTGTAAATCAAGGTATAGGAACCAAGGTGGGGATTTTTCACAATCCTCATTATAAATGATTAAATCATTGGAGGAAAAAAAATCTCTCATTGAAAAGAACTGACCTAAAAGGCATCCAAATTATGTGCTTGATTCAAAATATGTCTTGCATAACCCTCTTTCATTATAGGTATCATTTCATCCCTTGCCACCACACTGTGGCACTGAAATTTTCAACTTATGAGAAAAAATTGGGTGACCCTGAGCAAGATTGAGAAATGAAATTCCTTCCATTAAACAAGCTAGTAAAGTTTGGGGCCACTACTTTAGCCTCATCTGATGCATGAAAATTTAAGATCAAGCCATCTTACAATGTTATTAATATGAATGAACCAAAGTGTGATACCAATCAAATAGTGAACATGACGGTGCCATAACAAGCTATATTACAAAATGCATCTCATAAAAAATACTGGATTCACAAAGTCTTTGGTGCTTCTTATTACAAAGTTGGCTAAGTGTCAACTCATATCAAATGCTCCCTACACCTGTAAGCAACCCCTGAGAATATTTGGTCAACCCCCAACTTATATGAGTCCCAATAAATTACACTTGATGAGTCTCTTACCATGGGTTTTGGATCACATCCAGGGGATCATTAAAATTATAAAATGTTCAATAATCTGCTATACGACCATAGTGTAATGAAAATTATATAAGTTCAAATATGGAAATAGAAGTAAAATTATCATCATGGAAGTTACTTTGGAACCAATGGTAATGATTTAGAAATAATTATTAGGCTCTTCAATGCATAATAAGTGGAGTTTCATCCAAATTTGTTTGAAGATGTAAGATTATTAATTATTAGGAGAAACTGACGTGGTGGTGGTATAATAGTAGGCATACACATTACAATAGATGGTATCTTTCAAACATATATATCCGCTTCAAATTTTTATCATATTTCTAAGCCCAAAATTCTTCTTGGTCGCTTCTAATTTTTTTAACACCATTGTAACAAAAGCAATTTATCCATTGTAATCACTAAGATAAAACTTGATCACCCATAACTGTGTTCTTTATCCAGCAAATACAGATGCCCCCTAATTGAAACCAAAGGAGTTGTAATTTTGATGTAGAGATAATGTGCTAATGATTTATAAATAATATAAAGCTCTTGTATAATATTAGTGGAGTTTCATTCACATTTTTTGAAGATGTAACACAAGCAAATTATATGATAGGGATTTGAATCCTTAATTTTTAGCGCCACCCCCCACAAGAATACCTTTGAGATAATTTAATTCATAAATTCAAATACCTATGAGGGTGAGTCACCTTTCTTGAACTTACAAACTAATATTTGGAGATGAATTCGACCCCAAAATGGTAATTAAAATAAATGATACAAAATCATACCTAGTAACTCAAAGACCTCTTGGGAAAGGATTTTGTGTGCTTATCTAAATTAATAATGGTTATGTGAGGGCATAACTAGCAGTCTACCTTATAAAACTTACTATATATAGTATTTCTATATATAGACTTTCCATTTATAGATTGTATCTAAATGTAGATTTGTATAATTTAGGGAATTTCATTCTAATAAAATAGCAACAGGCTCATCGCAACAAATTACACTTGATGGGTTTCCTACCATGGGTTTTGGATCACATCCAGGGGATCATCAAAATTAGAAAATTTTCAATAATCCACTACAGACCATAGTACAATGAAAATTATATAAATTCAAATATGAAAATAGAAGTAAAATTATCATCATAGAAGTTACTTTGGAACCGATGGTAATGATATAGAAATAATTATTAGGCTCTTCAATGCATAATAAGTGGACTTTCATCCACATTTTTTTGAAGATGTAACATTATTAATTATTAGGAGAAACTGAAGTGGTGGTAGTTTAATAGTAGGCATACACATTGGAATAGATGGTGTCTTTCGAACAAATATGTCCACTTCAAATTTTTATTTTATTTCTAAACCTAAAATTCTTCTTGGTCGCTTCTAATTTTTTGAGCGCCATTGTAATAAAAGCGATTTCTCCATTGTAATCACCAAGACAAAATCTAATCAATTAAAACTATACTCCTTATCATGTGAATGCAGATGCCCCCTGACCAAAACTAAGGGAGTTATAAGTTTGACATAGAGATTGTGCTAATGATTTATAAATATATAAGGCTCTTGCATAATATTAGTGGAGTTTCATCCACATTTTTTGAAGATGTAACATAATCAAATTATTTAATAGGGATTTGACTCCTTAATTTTTATCCCCACCTAAGAAATACCTTTGAGATAATTTAATTAACCAATTCAAATACCTGTGAGGGTGAGTCATCTTTCTTGAACTTACAAACTAATATTTGGAGATGAATTCGACCCCAAAATGGTAATTAAAATAAGTGACACAAAATCATACCTAGTAACTCAAAGACCTCTTGGGAAATTATTTTGTGTGCTTATCTAAATTATGGTTATGTGAGGGCATAACTAACAGCCTACCTTGGAACACTTACTATATATAGTATTTCTATATATATACTTTCTATTTATAAATTGTATCTAAATGTAGATTCATATAATTTAGGAAATTTTATTCCAATAAAATAGCAATAGGCGATTCACAACAAATTATACTTGATGGGTCTCCTACCATGGGTTTTGGATCACATCCAGGGGATCATCAAAATTAAAAAATATTTAATAATCTGCTACAAGACCATAGTACAATGAAAATTACAGAAATTTAAATATGGAAATAGAAGTAAAATTATCATCATAGAAGTTACTTTAGAACCGATGATAATGATTTAGAAATAATTATTAGGCTCTTCAATGCATAAGTGGAGTTTCATCCACATTTTTTTGAAGATGTAACATTATTAATTATTAATAGAAATTGAAGTGGTGGTGGTATAATAGTAGGCATACACATTAGAATAGATGGTGTCTTTTGAACATATATGTCCACTTCCAATTTTTATCATATTTCTAAACCCAAAATTATTCTTGGTTGCTTCTAATTTTATTAGCATCATTGTAACAAAAGTAATTTCTCCATTACAATCACCAAGACAAAACTTGATCACCCACAATTGTGGCACTCTTTATCCAATGAATACAAATGCCTCCTGATTGAATCCAAGGGACTCCTTACAATTTTAATGTAGTGATTGTACTAAAGGGACATCTCTTTATGTGAAGAATGTAAGCCATCATAGACTAAAGCATGGCATTGTGATTTAGATCTTGATAAGTTTGCACCCATAATTATTTTTAAGATGAATTTATTTTGACATCAATGTCATGGATTTGGAGTAACTAGTAGGTTTAATTGTCGATTTACACTCTTTCACTCCACATAACCCCTGTTTTTCCCCCTCACACACACAAATTATCTCATTTATTAAATAAATATAATTGACATATTTTAATAAATATTTCATTAAAAAAATTATATTAAATTAATTGATTATATATTAATATTATATATAAATTATATATTTTGTGAAATATATTTTAATATTAATCAATATTATTATATCATACAATTTATATGTTAATATAGGTTATAAATCAATATTGTATATTTTAGTATAATATATTTCAATACATTTTATATATTGTTAATAGTACAGAAATAATATTAAATTATTAATAAAATTAAATGAATTTTTATTTCTTTAACGTAGTGTATAATACCACGTAACATGAAAATGAGCTTTAACATTATGGGGTCAAAAATGTGATCACCGGTATGGATTTAAAACTCTACGATGCTTCACCATGTGCATAGCAGATTACTTTGAAGAGCAAATCTATCAAACATTAATAATGTTTGGTAGGAAATGGGCATTAAATTAAAATAATCATGTATTAGCAAGGTTAAATCATGTATCCCTTCTCCATCACAAAAGGTGCATTTTTATTAATGGAAATAAAAGATCCATGCGTCATTATCAATTGGATATGAAGTGATTTGAAAATCATCATTTATAGGGCCAAATCAATTAAATTTAAACAAGAAACTATAAGCCAAGAAACTTTACTCTTGAAAAAAATATTTCAATATAAGAATCATAAAAACTTCGTTTATCAATATAAGTTATATAAATTATAATATATCTATATGTTATTAATGGTACAAACATAATATTAAATTTTTAACAAAATTAAATGAATTTTTATGCCTTTAACGTATTGTATAATGCCACGTAACATCATAAAATAGGTAAATGTGATCACAGGTATGGATTTAAAACTATACATCACTTCACCATGTGCATAGCAGATGAGGTGAAGTACTTTAAAGAGAAAACCTATAAAATATTATTATGTTTGGGAGGAATTAAATTAAAATTTGAAATTACATATCATGAAGTTGAAATCATGTCACAAGCATTAAATTTTATATTGCAAATAACACTTGGCATGGAACAATTGGCAGTAAAGCAAATGGACAATCAATTAATTTCAAGTAATGTGAATTATTAATTTTTAGTAGCCCTTTAAAACTTAGTTATAAAAAGTTTGTGAATTATTAGATTACATAAAAATTATACAAAGGAATCAAATCTATTTTACTTTACAAAATAACCATCAAATTTTAGTTAACCATCAGTCTTTTGAGCTATAATTTAAATTAGTGATACACAATTCTTCTGTTGACCAGATTCAAATTAAGATAAAGCGTCAATGAATATATGTCCTGGTGAGTTTATTTCTCCACTCAAATCTTTTGGTTTATTTTTCCATTTTATAAGACCAGAATGATAATTTGCTTATTAACTTCAATTTTAAAGTCTCACTACGAATGTGCTTCTTGGTGTTTCTGACTATAGGTGATGCAAAGTGAGTTGGAGATGTGTTCATTAGTTTCTATGGACAAGACTAGTTGGCATTTTTTTCTCATGTATACCATGTCCTTGTTCATTATTTTTATATAATGCATAGTTACTAAGATGCATGTATTTGATGCACCTATTTACAAAATTAGGAATACAAACAAATGATAACCAACCATTGTAATAGACTAGGAGTAGTGACAATTAGCAAACTTTTTCATTCTACAACCTTAGCAGGTGCACCTCACAGATGTGATTGGATGCTTTATATGTGCCCTTGTGACCTTCTATATTATATTCTCCATCTACGAGGATGTGATGTTCTATGTTATTTTAAGTAGAAAATTATCTCTATTTGTTATTTCTTTTCTTCTGCTTCTATAGTTTTGGTCTTTGCTCGCATAATAGACTATAGTTAATGCTTTATGCTCCTTTATGGTCTATGATGCTTCAGGATCTAATCTATTTTATGCAATTATAGTTTAATGTTTTAAATCTCATAGTGCATCAGCTTAGATTAAATTTACTTTACATGTTATTTATTTTCATTTATTCTATCCCATTTCACCCCCAAAATTGAATGAAAAGTCAATTTCTAAAATCATGGAGGTTGCTTTACAGACCACATTCGGTCCCACATCTGTAAAGCTTATTATAGAGGTTGTTTAACCTAAAGTAAGTTATATTTTTTTAAATATAATGTTAGAAACTCTTTATTTCATATAATATGAATTCATTGTTTCCAACTATAGTTTTGTATCCAATCATATTTATTTATTTATTTTTAAATAACTTTCAATGTATATTGCACAAATTTTTAAAGAACGTAGGACTAAAAATTAGGTAAAATAATCTTATAATTTATCAGCAGCATGCCCTTAAAAATAATTAGCAATCCCCAAGCATGAGACCCCTACTTTACTGTAAGTGAATTTGATTAAATGATAACATGTGAAATTGACATATGGGAATCTTAATATAGAGAGATATGTAATTCCTATAGTATGATAATGTCAAATTGTTAGCAGTTAGTTTGAGAGATAAAAAATAGAATCTCGTTATTTGGTAATCCAAAAACTAATGTGCCACTTCTAATGTAATTCAAACATTTCCCAATCCACTACTGCCACCATTCATTGATGAGAATGAATTTATGGGACTAAAGGTGGATGGTTATGATGTCCCACCTTCTAACAACAATGAGTTTACTTAATATTTTAAGAGGAAAATTTAATGCAAATTAAATATCCTAAATGAAATTCTTTGTCAATTTTATTATTAAGAGTTTTTAAAGCCAATAAAAAGGCTTTTTACAGGATAGGTTGGGTGCATTCATGTGCCTAATCAATCTATGAGAATCTCTATCAAATAACCACTTCAGCCTGAGACAATCCCCTCTACAGTGAAGGATGTTATAGAGATTGATAATTTACATGCATTTAACACACTTATTGAAACCCTTATATAACATATGAGCCAATTTTCTCATACTAATGCTTATGAGAGTGGACATGGAGATGGTCCAACTAACACTACTACTTGACTACACTAATGCAAATCATGTAGTTCTCTATGCACTAAAACTTAAATTAGATGAGGAAAAGGATTTGATGTAAACTAATTATGGTGATGTTTCTAATTTGATTTGATGTAAACCAATTGTGGTGCTCTATGCTCTATACAATGGAATAAATGTTGTATTTGGAACATATATGTCCACCTCAATTTTTTATCCAATTTTTAAACCTGAAATTCCTCTTGGTCACTTTTAATTTTCTTAGTGCCATTGTAACAAAAGCAATTTCTCCATTGTAATCACCAAGAGAAAACGTGATCAGCCATAGTTGAGTTCATTATCCAACGAATATATATGTACCCTAATTGAAACCAAGGGAGTTGCAGTTTTGACATAGATATTATATGTTAAGAGGATCTCTCTTTACATGCAAAATGTAAACCATCATAGACTAAATCATTGCATGGTGATTCAGATCCTGATCAATCTGCACCCATAATTATCTTTAAAGATGAACTTAATTAATATGTTGACATTTTTAAGGGTTTGGAATTACTATATTTAACTATCAATTATAATTTTTCACTCTTTCGCTTTACATAACCCCTCTCACCAATACATATATATATACAGTATATGTCATGATATGTGTGTGTACGTGTGAATGTGTGTGTGTGTATTAAACTGAGTAATTTTATATATAAATTATATATTTTATATTAAATATATTATACTAAAATATATAATAATAATTTGATTTATAAAATATATTAACATATTATATATTATATAATAATAATATTAAAATATATTATATAATATATAATATTTTAATATTATATTACATTATATAATATATATTTTAAATAAATATTATATATTTTAATATAATATATATAAATATCATTTTAATATATTAAATATATCACTCACCTTCAATTTGACTTAACTACTCCTGAGGTGCATTTGCATTTAGAAATAGGCGGGAGTCCCCAATAAATTTGAAATTCAAATTTACTTTGCAAACTAGGGTTTGTATAATTTTCACACATTTTTAAGAGGAATAAAAACCATCGAACATGTCTGACTAGATATATTCCTATTCCTACATATTCTTAGTTTTTTTTTAACATACATTGTAGAGCGTTGATAGATCAGAACAGAGCTGGTTGTAAAGTTTCTAAAGCATTGACCGTATTTATTACTATCATTTCTATAGATCCTTATTTTTAGGTATTTAATCTTAAGTGTTCAATATTTTTTTTACTCTATCTAAAATGTGCAGATTCCTTATTTTTAGGTATTTAATCTTAATAGTGTTTAATATATATTTTTACTCTATCTAAAATGTGTGATTTATTTGTGTTGCCACGGCCCTCTTATTCATTATTTATCACCTTAATATGTTATGAAATCGCTAAGATTCGGATAGTCTACCTAGATTATTGTAATATTTTTCGTCCTACTGGAGCACACCTAGTTGAGATGTCAGTGAGCCTTCTGTTGAAGGAGTGTGCACATGACTATTGTTTGGGTAAATAGGGTTTTTAAATTGTAACACTCAAATTTAATAAAATAATACAATAAATATAATTCTGAATGCTCTACCTGTATATACTTTAATCAAATTTTAATAAAAAATAGTACAATTTTTAAGAATGTGTGTCAAGCTCAGGGAATCCATGGGTTGGCTTAGGTAGCAATGATCCTTACTGTAAACCCTATTTTAAAAGGAAAATAGGTCAAAGGAGTCAAGTGGGTGTATAAGACAAAAATGGGTAGACTCCACCAGTTGTAATTCAATATGGGTAGACTCCTTGTTTGTTTTAAATTCTATGGATAATGGTCACACAATAATTAATTTGCATCTTTTTTTATCATCTTCATCATCTGGTGAAAAATAACCAATTGCATAGATTTATCCAATAAACCATGCAGTTCAAATGTCCTTCCTTCTAAATGAATGAACATGAATAGTTACTCAAAATTCATCTCAATTTTACATATAGTGGTGATCCATTACAATCCAAAAAAAATGTTAGTCCCATCCATGATAATAGAAAACATAATATAATATAATAGGTAGTCTCCCATAGCTTTATGATATGGCATCTACCAGAACAATTGACTATACCCCCACCTATAATTAGCATTTGGAATTTTGGAGCTGGGTAAATGAAATAATCCAACTAAGTAGCCAACTTACTATTGATAAATTTGTATGTACTCCAAAAGTAAATAAATATAGTCAACTTATACTTCTTGAGGAAATCAACCACATTAATATTTGGAGTACTAATACCTAAAAGTACATAATAGGAAATAATAGGTTAATAATATTTAGATTCATCCTCAGGTCCTTCCAAACTATTTATGTGTGTCTGTGTCAAGGATGTAATGAGAATAGCATAATAATATTTCTCAAATTATAGGGACAATAAGAATATGGTAGTGACACCTTGGGGCTTCACTTAGTATTGATGGATAGATTATGTGGTTACAACTTACCACCTTCTAGTCTACAAGCAGACCCTGTTGTAGGGACAACAGGAATATGGTAGTGACACAATCTACCTAAATTTGTTATGATGTAAATTTTGTTTTTATTTGTCAATATAATCCCAAACTCTTAAACAAACAAATGGATATACACAACAAGCATTAATCTAAAGTGATTCATGTTAAAAAAGTTTAAAAGGAGGGAGTAAGGTAGGGTAGAAAAGAAAGTTCCCTTGCAACAATAAAGACCAACAGATATCCTTTGATTTTTGTTAGTAACCTATATTACACCTAGTTGAAATCAGATTGCTCATATCTAATTCATATCTAGACATTGGAATGATCTAAGGCTATGGGATGCCTATATCTAAATTAAACCTCTAGCTTTGAGGCTAGATCCTCTAAATATGTGAATTTAAGATTAATTACTAAATCCATTAGATGATGGGATGAAAAGAGTAAGGTAGAAACTAAAATTATTCTTCAAACACAAAAATATCCTATGAACTTTGAAAATATGAAAGACCTTATTGCTTCAATGTCTTAACTGTCAACATATTTTTTGAGTCCCTTAAGCAATTATAGCTGAAGATTTCATGGAATTGAATATTCAAATAAGTTTATATCCTTAAGGTATCCTCCAAAGTCCACAACTTAATGTGTGTTATTACCAAATTAGCTTGCAAAAAATAAACTATTAGCCATCTAAAAGCATGAGAATCAAAAATCACAGAACACACACAAGAAAACACTATAGACAAACTCTCAAATTTTTTGGCTCCTTGTATTATTTTTGGTAACAAATATTTTATATTTAAAATGAGGGGGAAAATATTATAGGTTTTTCAATGATGTCTCTAAGGTGACCAAGGATCATAATGAGGTGTCATGTGTGCTAGAATGACAATGATAAAGTGTGATTCAATGAGCCTCAATATTCTTGCATGATTCATCAATGTTTGACTAAGAGATGCATTTGAAAGATAATATTTTTGGTATGGACATGTTTCAGAGACCCTATGTGGTGTCAAGGGTGCTTATAATTAGTATGGAAGTGGGTGTACTTCATCTGGTTGATCATTATTTTTATCTAGACATTTTGGTCTAGTGGTAGGAAATTTGAGTAGCAAGTTTGTTGATGTCACCATTACCATGTATAGATGAATTTGGGGGAGTTGGTCATATGGTTATGATCACATTAGTCCCTAGTTTGAATATGTATATTAAAATTTACAAAGGTAAAAATGAGTGCTCGGTATTTTGTCCATAACTTTTGTTCTAGGATGAATTTCTTGATAGAGAAAAAAACAAAGTTGTAGAGGACTCAATGGTGCTTCTAATGAAACCTGGTTAGATGATTTGAATGTTTTTACAATCAAATATATTGATAACTAAATTTTATGATGTGTTTTATTGTATTCTTCAAGTGACTCAAAAATGATATTTAAGCTTGTTTTGATGTTGTTTATATGTCTTGTGATGAATTAGCTATTAGAATGTGATCTAAACTCTATGAGGATGATCTATATGGAATTGAGAGGTGTTACCAATCCATATTTAGTATAAACAAAGCTTAAGAAGTTGACTGTGTGTTCATTCATAGTGTTCATGTGTATAAGGTCTCTGTTGGAGTTGATTGAGCATATGTAAAGGTGAGCAAAGGTGATTGTGATTATTTGATGTTAGAAAAATTGGTATCAAAGCTGGTCCTTTAGAGGAATCTTAATAGTTTGAAGGAGATTTTGAATAGGTACAAAGATGGATAAATAGTTGAATAAAGAGAATCAATAGTGTAAGGTTGTGATCAAGGCACTTGAAGAGTAGATATGTATTTTGAAGAAAGATGCCAAAAAGGATGAGAAAGTTATCAATGATCTCAAGGTTCAGCTAGAAGATGCCAAGACATGTTTGTATTCAAAATAAAAGCACGTCATGTTTGATAAAGAAACTTGCCACATGGAATATTTCTATTCATGGTGAGCTCTTGGGTAGGGCCCTCTAATTTTGGTTGGTTACAGGAGTGCCATGTGTCATTTTCATAATCAATCAGAACACTTACCCTAGGTAAATACCAAATGCACATCTAAAAATGCAAAGCAAATAAAATAAATCAAACTAAGGAACCTTTAATTAACCTAGAATTAGCACAAGTTAACAACTTTGTAATCAAATGTACACATCAAAAATTCATGAGAACCATTCAAATCTAAAAGTAAAACCAGACAACTGAGAGAGAAACCATTTAGCACTTCACACAAACAAATATTAGACAATATTTTTAGAATTCATTGCTTATATTAATTGCTTAAAGTTTACAAAGTAATTTGGTTCTAAGAAGTCCCTTCCCTTTGTACAATAGATAATACTTCTTTTATAGGTTCCAAGGAAGCATGTCGATTAGATTCATCGATTGATAAGTGTATATGTAAGGATAGTTATCCTTTTATAAAATCCCTTAAAATACACTAAACTCTATAAAATAAACTAACCTCTAGGTAAAAAGCTAATAAAATGCATGTGCCTTTACAAAGAATATTCCATTTTCAAAGATTAAAAAGTTTCTAGCAAAATAGAATATTACTAACTATCTGGTGGGCCCTATGTTGAATAACTCCCTTCTGTTGCTAAATAATCCTCATGGCCTTTTGGTTTTTCTATTCAAAAAAATTTAAATGATATCTAGCTCTATGAGGCACTCATCCTCCTAGTCAGCCAAGTCTTCACAATCTCTGTCATTTATTATCATGGCTTCTTTAATGCTCCTTGCCTCGGTAATCTTCTCCTCTGTAGTTAGGATCATAAGTATGACCCTATTGTTGTTGGTCCTAGACTTGCCTTGGTTCTTGATTCTTATTTCTTTCATGACTAAGGTGAATTTGTGCTTATATTCATTGTATGTAATGATGCCTAGGGATTTGAGTTTTGTAGGTTTAGTAATTATGGTTCCAAGGAGTTATTCAATTCTATCCATTAGCTCCTTTTCATCTCTTAGGAGCCTCTCCAAGTTCCTTGACCATGTACTCAAACCTTGGATTTTTTCAACAACTAATCCCATGATTTTATTTAAATGGGTCAGACTAATAGTTTTAAAACCAAGAATTCAACCCTCAACCAGTATGTTGATTATCTCCTTCATTTTATCCCTTAAATCCTGCCACTAGGTTTTAAACCTTTGGCTACTACATCTAGCTAGGCTAGTAGACTTTATCTTGCCTTCATTATCTTCAATGAATCAAACATATCACAAAAATATGCCTTAAACATCTTGATCATTTCCTCAGGGACTGAGAGAACTTCTTGATTCTCAATATTTTATTTTTATTTCTATAGGTTCTCTATCTTTTGATACATGCCTTTGATGCCTGATTTTAGTTGAGTTGAATGAGCATCAGCTAATCTAATTATATATTATTCATGGATTGGGTCTTCACCAAGTCCCTGACCTCCTACTAGAGTCAAGCCAACAAATGGTTTAACCTTATGAAAAGTGAGCTCTTTACCCCAACCATGGCTTTCATCATTGTCACTCTTTCTAATCTTGTAGTCTCTAGGTTGAATTGCACACTGATTGATGATTTTGTCATTTTTGGAGGTTCTAAAATCTCCATTTGTGTGATATTTAAGGCCCCAAGAGTTGTCATCTTTCTTTCTTACTCTTCCTTCATTAAAGCAACTATCCATGGCTTGAGCTCATCATGGGCAGTGATGTTGACTACCTTTGTCATGGCCCATGAATGGTGTAGGGTTGGAATATTTTACATTTTTCCATATAGGAACCATTCAGGGATGATTGACCCATGAATATGATTCTCATCATTGAATAAGTTAACTTCACCCAAAGGATGAGTGAAGGTTAACTTTGGTTTCTTCTTTCTAACTAAGACCAAGGCTAACTCAGCGATCCTCTTTTGTAGGGTGCAATTAGAACTAGGTCCAAGGCTATTTCCTTCCCCTTTTCCTTTTTTACTTCTTTATCTTGGGATTGAGGTTCTTCTAATTGTCCCTCTTATTCATCTAATTTATAGGCATTAGCAAGTACTTTGAGTGCATCATCCACTGTCTCATTAGGAGCTAGTGCAATCATATCAATGTACTCAATTTGGGACTCTGGTCTACTAGGTTATGCTAAGGATGATGTCCCCTCACAAGGTCTTTCTTCCAATCTCTCATTATCAGACCTTTGCACAACTTTCACATGAGGTTTTTTTACTTATGCTTGTGGTTTCTCTAGAGAGGACCTAGAAGAGGGTCTTGGTAACAAGCAGTATTGAAGGAGTCCCATCTACCATATCTCACTAGGTGGTTTCTCATCTTTATCCAATCTATCCTTAATCTTGATATTATGCTTTTTTAACCTATCCAATACTTCTATGAAATTGGAGGCCCTGATATACATTGTGTCATGAACACCAAGTTGGTGTTTGTAGGAGTAGTTTATTGTTTTTGCTTTTGAATGCTTCATAACCCTATCATGAGGGTCCTATTGCCTTAATTTATCTAACTAAAAGTTTAAGGAGTATTTGTATTTGGATATGGTTTCTAATTAAAGTATTATCTGTGTCTCTATGTAAGAGGCTAAAATTTGATGTCTTTTCACACGTTCATGATGGCCTCACAAACATAAAATGATGGCTACAAAAATGCCAAATTTAATCTCTTTTAACTTTTCAAGGGATTTGATATAACCATGACACATTTTTATTTGAAAATAACCCTAATGAACATGATTGGTATTTTATTTTGAGGTATCTCCTATGATATACCTTGAAATAAAATTTCAATCATGTGCATGTTCAAAGTATCTCCTAGGAGATAGCTCGAAAGAAAATTCCAATAGTGTGCATCAGGGTTCTTACAAAATAAAAAGTTAGCATGGTTATATAAAATCCTTTTCAAGGAAATTTTTAATCAACATGTAAGGTATTCTAAATTAGATACCTCAAAATAAAATTCCAATCATGTTCATGTTCAAATTATCTCCTAGGAGATAGCTCGAAATAAAATTCCAATAGTGCGCATCAAGGTTCTTACGAAATAAAAAGTTATCATGGTTATATAAAATCCTTTGCAAGGAAATTTTTAATCAACATGTAAGGTATTATAAAACCCTTTAAGGTATCTCCTAAGAGCTATCTTGAAATAAAATTCCATTCGTGTGCATCAGGGATCTTGTCAAATAAAAAGGTGTCATAGTTATATCAAATCCTTTGCAAGGACCTTTGAAATAAACATGGAAGGTATTCTAAGGAATTTGAAGGTATATCTTAGGAGATACCTTGAAATAAAATTCCAATTATGTGCATGTTCAAGGTATCTCCTAGGAGATATCTCGAAAGAAAATTCTGATAGTGTGCATCAGGGTTCTTGCCAAATAAAAAATTGTCATGGTTATATAAAATCCTTTGCAAGGAGATTTGAAATAAAAATGGAAGTTATTCCAAGGCCCTCATAGGTATCTATGAGTAAATACCATGAAATAAAATTCCAATCGTGTACATGTTCAAGGTATCTCCTAGGAGATACCTCGAAAGAAAATTCCAATCGTGTGCATCAGGGTTCTTGCCAAATAAAAAGGTGCCACAGTTATATCAAATCCTTTGTAAGTACCTTTGAAATCAAAATGGAAGGTATTAAAAATCCCTTCAAGGTAAATACCTTGAAATAAAATTCTAAATCATGTGCATGTTCAAGGTATCTCCTAAGAGATATCTTGAAATAAAATTCCAATAGTGTGCATCATGGTTCTTACCAAATAAAAAGTTGTCATGGTTATATAAAATCCTTTGCAAGGAACTTTTACATCAACATGGAAGGTATTCTAAGGCCTTTTAAGGTATCTCCTAGGATATACCTTGAAATAAAATACAAATCATGTGCATGTTCAAGGTATCTCTCAGGAGATACCTCGAAAGAAAATTCCAATCATGTGCATCAAGGTTATTTTCAAATAAAAAGGTATCATGGTTATATCAAATCCCTTGCAAGGACCTTTGAAATTTAACATATAATTTATTCCAAGGGCCTTTGAGGTATCTCCTAGGAGATACCTTTGAAATAACCCAAGCATGTTCATTTCTAAATAAAATTCCATTGAACCTGTAATATAGAAACATAAACAACAATTCATAGCAATATTAGAAGGGGTAAAACCATGATCATATAAAAACATTTTCATTAATATAAATGAGAGTCTAGAACAATACACAACTAAAATAGGTGTGGATGATCTCCAAATTGGAAAATGTCACTTGGCAGTGAGCGAGATTAGTTCATGTAGATAATAAGAAGTATTAAAGTTAGGGTTTGGGAACATATAAAATCTCTCTTATTAAAGTTAGGGCTCAGAAACTTATAAAATATTAAACCAAGTGACATAGATTAAAGTTTTCAACATGATAAAATTATTGTGGCACAAAAACATTCTAATGAAATCAATGTCTCGAGGAAATTATCTCGGGCAAATTATTTCATAGACCAAAGTGGCGATGACAAAAATCCTGAAGGGTCTATGTAAAAAAGGTTGAAGGGCACTTTAAAAAATCTGAAGGGAACTTTAAAAAGGTCTGAAGGGTACTTTAAAATTTTCTAAAGGGAATTTTCTAAATTTCTGAAGGGTGCTTCTCATCGGGGAAAGGGCCCAAGATAAAAGTCTCAAATTTTAAGTGTGGAGGATAAAAGGCCATTCCAAAAATGTTGAAGGGTAATCAAAGAGGGAAAAGGGCCATTTAAAAAAGTCCAAAAGGTAGTTATATAGGGAAATTATCTTTGACAAAACTTCCAAAGGGTAATTTGCACAAATCCCAAAGGGTATGTGCCCTTGGGGTCATTTGTTTTGGCAAAATTGCATTGGCAAGATTGTTACGGGGAATTATTTTTGGCTTTTTTGTGTCAGACAAAATTTTTGATGACAAAATTTTGAAGGGCCATTTAGAAAGGGAAAATTTCTAGGACAAAATTTTGAAGGGTCTTTCCAAAAAATCCCTTAGGGTACATTCAAAAATCTCGAAGGGTACTTTCAAAAATCTTGAAGAGTACTTTCGGCAAAATTGTTGCAAAGAAAATGTATCCGACAATTTATTGAGGGAAAGATGTTGTAGAGAAAATGTCTGAAAGAATTTGCAAATTTCATAAGTCCCAAAGGAATTCCCAAATAAAATCTTCAAAAAGATAATTCTAAAATATAAAACCCAATAGTTGGAAACATAACAAAAGTACTTTATGTTTAGATTAAGAGAAGACCACATGAATAATAGAAAGGATGAAGGGGGGTCTCGAACATAAAAGGGACCAAGCATGGATCTTTAGACTAAGGTTTGGTTGTGTTAATAAACATGACTAATTCTAACATATTTATATTTAGTTATGCTTAAAATCTAAATAAAGGCTCCCATCAAATTTGAATTTGTGCTTATGCAAGATTAGTTGAAGGTTCTCTGGTTTACTTCATTTTATTTTCTCTACATTTTTAGATGTGTTTATGCTATCTACTTGTAGAGGTAAAACGTTAAAGTAATTTTGGGTTCTTATTTCTTGTTTGATGTGCCCCTTCATATCCTAGACTGCTTCATCTAAGGAATCCAGTAGTGCCTTCTGTGTAAAAGAAAATTATACTCCTTTCATGAAGGAGAAATCTACTTTTGTCCCTCTCCTATCCCTATTTGAAATGTATCTCTTAGGAGATACCTTGAAGTGGAAATCCACTCTTATTCGCACAAGTCAATTGGAACATTTTTTTGCACAAAATGTTTAATGTGAAAACTCCAAACAAAAAAGTTCAAAGATCCAAAGTCTTGATTAATAATTTTGAAGGCCAAAATCCATTGAATAAAATATCTAAACAAAAAACCCAAAGACCAAAATCTAATAATAGGGCCCGATCAAAATGTCCAAAAACCTGGCTCAAGCTTGTGAATTATTTGAGGCAACTATTGCACACACATAGAAAACTACACTAATGAAAGCACCAGTACACATCTAGAAATATGAAAGCACTTGAACTCAACTATCTGAATCAACACATTTACCAATCTTTCAATAGTTATTTCACATCTATAGATTAGCATATCGATCAAAACAATCAAGAATCTATTTGCAGCTAATGCACACTAAAGATTATTGAAACACACAACCATGGAAATAACAACTAATTGCATAAAAATTAGAAATAAATACTTAAACACTTTGTTGAGAATCAAAATTGATGCTGATATAGACTTGGGGAAGGGGTTGCCTCATCCTTCAAGTTCATGCAAGGTGATTACATGAAGTAGTTAGAACATGTAGTTCTAATTATGGTTTAAATCCGTATAAGAGACAACTTGTAGTTATAAATTAAATAAATTAACTTTTAAAAACTATGCAACATGTGCATGTGTACAAAATATAAAGTCAATTTTAAAATAAAAATTCTCAAACCATAAATATATCTGCTATTATAAAATCATACATGCACAAAATCTTAGCCTCAAGGCTACATCGTATGAATCGCTACATGTACTTTAGCTGGCATGGTAGTTGAGGTGGATGTGGCAGAAATTTTAGATGTCAAAGCCTCACCAGCTTGTTTCTTCTTAGCCTCATTATCTTGATATACTTTATGTGTTACAACATGTTGTTGACTAATATTCAACTCCAGTAGTGGTGGTCGATGAATCCTACTGGCCTGGGTGAGGAGTCTTGCATGTTCTCCCTTGGTCAACTAAAAGTTATTCTTGAATATCTCAACTTTAGTGACCTTTTTCCTTATGGCACATAACTCTGCCTCTACCTTCTCCAATGTTAAGTCCTCAAGACTTAATTTGAAGTTATTCATCACTTCTTTTATAATTTGATCAAAATTGATCATGTTGATCAATTTTCCTATGGATTATTTTACTTTGGATAACTTTAAATCATGCAATATCTGGAGAAGTTATACCTCATGACCTTGGTACTTAGGGATCAAGGCCCAAATTGAATGTAACCATTCCTTGGCCTCCTCCTACCTTATGATTACCAAATTTAAGGCATTAGATGCCTCTAGTGTCATCATTAAATCTAGATGACTATATAAATTATTGTCTATGTACACCACAAGCATTTTCAATTTGGAACTATCCTCTATTAAAGTATTTTACAACTAATTGGTGTTATTCAAATGGAGGGGGGGGAATTTTTTCCTTCATAAACTCCATTGATTCCAATAAATTGTAGTATATAGAGGCTGCCTCTTGGACTTTTATTTCTATACCCATATGAATGTGTATTATTTTTGCCTGCTCCTTCAATTACTCAACTTGGACCTCTAACTCCTGTCTATCCATTTATGTGCCCTCGTGGATAGCAACAATGGCATATTTATGAGCCTAGGTGAGTTTTGCTAGATTTTCAATATATGGGGACTCTCTTGGTTGTTTTGTATACCTCTTAATGAGGGAGAACACTTCATGCCTTTCTTCAAGGATGATTTAGGTACCTTTATCATCTTCCACCTTCCTTTTTCTCATCCTTTATATATTTTCAAATGGTGGATCGAATAGAATGGAAATAGAGGGAAGCTCAATGATCTTGAATCTAGGCATTTGAGATGCCTTGTATCTTAAATCCATTGGCCATAGAGGGATGTCTAATTTTGATGCATCAAAATTTGTAACCACAACCTCTACCTCAGTCTCCTATTGAGTTGGTTATTTATTCTAAGACTTGACAAGGATGTCAGGTAGGGAAGGCAAGATGATTTTGGACCAATCCACTCCTTTAAATTGAGGGAGTGGATGGACTATAATTAATTGTGGCTTGGCCTTCCTTCCCCTGATGAACCTTGTCAAGGTGGTATCTTGGGATGAGGTGGTAGAAGGGATGGGAACATAATCTATGTGGATTGGGCATGGATTTGTGAGGTGGCTAATGTAGTCTGCACCTTCTTAGACACCTTTTTATTTAAGGCTCTAATAGTGGAAGTGCTAGTAGGCATATAGGGGATTGGCATGGTAAGTGGGATGGAGGTGGTAATGGAAGTGGGGAGTGGAATAATTGTATCGATAGTAATGAAGGTGGAAGTAAGTACTTCTACCCTAGGTGATCCCAACACAAAGGAAATTAAAACATGGCAAAAATGGGTATAGAAGATAAAGGAAAACTTATAAAAGGTTGAGTGTCTAGAGAAGTTGGTATTATGGGTCCTGTCAAGAAGCTCATGGCCTTAGTTTCTTCTAATTTTACTTCCTCATCAAAATCATCCTCAATGTCCTTGATTATCACCCTCTTCATGTTATAATGTAGTAGTTAAGCCTTGTGATGTTTGCAGTGTAGGATTGCCTATAGGAGTCCTTGGCTTCCTCATATAAACCAGTGGGGTCTTTAGTTGTGTGGAAGAGCCTTATGATGTTGATGTCACTACTTATAATGTTTTTATCCCAATAGATGAAGGAATTTGTACATGGGGAATAGTATTAGATACTTGAATGGTGCTCACAATCGACTATTCTTGTGTTTGTTCTTCCTCATTAGAATCCAAACTAATGGGATCCCCTACCTGTGCTCCCCTATTTTTTCTTGGTTCAAGAAACTTGGGCTATATCTTCATGAATTTAAGATTTAGTTTCAAAGGGAGTCCTTAGGAGGATGAAGTTTCTTGGTCTTTGGATATTTTCTTGAAATATCCTCTCTAGAAGTCAAAATGCTCCAATTCCTTGTATAGATCCTTCTTGTTATCTAATTCTCTAGCAGTGACTATGGGGTCATCTTGGATCATTCACAAATGATCTTCCTTTAGTCAAATGACCTTGGCTCTCCCCAAAAAATACTCATCATAATTTTCATTAAGAAACAAATAATCATATGGATAGGGAATATGGTTGTAACAGATGTTGAATCCCTGTATGTGCTTGTGAATCATCCCATGTGGATCCTAATCTCTATGTGGAAGAACGGGGAAAGGATAAATCTTGCACTTTTTTCCCACCTCTATAAAATGCTTCCTCATGATGTAAACCATTCTACCAATTGTTACAAAGTGGCCTATAATACAAGTCTTTATTCTGCTTTGACAGGTCCTCTTCAATACTCCACCATAGCTAAAAGGTAATTTCCTATTCAACTAGCTTGTCTGGTAAAAACTTTGGAAGACATAAAGGATTAATTTTATTCCCCCAAATCATGATTACTATGAAATTTGGGTAGAGGAAATAATCCCCTTTTCCTGCCAAGTTCTTTGCAATAGTTGTCTTGATCCTGGGCATGGGTGAGCCATGAATGGCTTTCCAAACCTATGGATAGACATCTTCATATATCCTAACCATATGCTTGGTATAGGCATATATATGCATAAACTGATAATGGTCACATATTTTATTCTTCTCACAGTCTATGACTAGAGTCCAAAATTATCCAAGGTCTCTATAACAAGTTCTCATGGCTACATCAAGTGAATAGGACATTATATAAAAATTGCTCAAAGGTGTGAAATGATTGTCCTTGTTGATTATCTACCCTCTAAGGTGGAAGTTGATTATATCACCCAGGGCATATGTAGCATTGTGGGTGAGCATCATATGCAATAATGGCACCTAGTCTAAATTGACAAAATGGATACTTGGCATATCGTAGAGTCGATTGAGAAGTGTCATGCCAATGCATATGCCCATTCTGAATTTGTCAATAGGAAACACTCCCTTTGATTTCTTCCCCTTCCATGTAATGGTTTGGTCCAGGAGCAACCACGCAGAGAGTGCCATCTTGATTGAGCTTTTTGTGATGAATTATACCAGTGTATGTTTGTCAAAATAAGCATCAGGTATGCACAAAGATAAATACCTTTGGAAGTTGGGTCTCAAGATGCACACAATAACTGAGTTATTTCTAGAGTGATGAAGGAAAGCATCCTATGATATCCTTCCTGAGAAAAACAAATCCTGTAGAAGGTCGATGCATGGCATGACCTTTGGTTTAATGGCAACAAAATGTAACCTTTAGCATTTGAAAGCTAGTAGTTCCTTGATGAATTATCTATCTATGAGTGTCATATCATCTTGTAATAAAAATACATCTACCAAATCAATGATGTCCCATAATTTTGAATAGTTCTTGTACCTATCCTTTAATATGGTGATGTCAAACACTATGTCCATGAACTCTATAGAATCTTTAATTGAATAAGGGGATGGTGGATTTGCCCCTCTAAATATCCTAGATGAAGATGCCATTGTAATATATATGCCCTATGCTTCTTGCAGTGTTCTTCTATGTGTTATGTATGTTGTGCAATTAATTTGGCTCTGGCTTAGTCGATATTTTACTCATAATTCCCTTTGTAGATGGTAGCTAGGGATCTTTGATACATAAGATTTCAAGAGACTTCAGATGCAAGTTTTTTTGAAAGAAGTAACAATTTTCTTGAAGGGTCATTTTTTTGGAAATAATAGCCCATAAGATAAAGACAAATTTCTTTCAGAGAAAGTGGCCAAAACAAAAATCTCGACAAAATAGTTTTCGAGACAAATGCTTGATAAATATGATCATCACAATGTTTGTTTTTTTAAAATTAGGTGTCCATAAATGCCAAAAGTGACACACACGCTTGAGGATTGTCTCATAAGATATTTTTAGTAATCCTTATGGGGTATCATGCAATATGGAGCACCTAGATATTAATTATAAGGGGAGTGGGATAGATAATTGTATATCAGTAGATAGTTTAAAGTTAAGGAGAGCCAAGGTGCAAACACCTAGCACATAATGGTAATAACTTATGCTGGTGGCACTTTTTTTTTAGGGAAACAACAACAATGAAAGGGGAAATAAATAACAAAGAAAGATAAACATGCAAACAAAAGGGAAACTAACTAACTGTGTATCCCCAATAATATACATTGAAGGGCATTATAGTAACTTCATGGCTACCTTAAAGATATCTCCTAAGAGATACCTTTATGTATAAAGGAACCATTGAAGGTATTACAAGGCACTCCAAAGTATCTCGTAAGAGATATCTTGAAATATAATTTCAATCATGTGCATTTTTAAGGTATCTACTAGGATACCCATTGAAATTACTATAAATACATGTTTGAAAGTCTCTCCTATGAGATACCTTACACCTTACAAACATGCATTAGGTTACACTCAAAGGACTAAAAATCCATTCAATGTATCTCCTTAGTGATACATTAAAATAAAATTCTAATTGTGTGCATGTTGAAGGAATGTTAGCAGATTTTCCTGGAAATTCTCCAGGATATGCAAATTACAAGTATAGCTTGCATAGCAAGAAGTGGGAAAGAATCATAATAGCATGAGTGAATTTACACAGTCTTCAATTTTATACACCGCAATAAATATAAAGATAAACTAACATGGCATTAAGAATTCTTGATCATAAACAACATAATACAAGATTGAACAAGGTAAAATAAAATAGAGTAAACACTATGCCCTATGCATAGGTAAAAGAATATTAGTAAATCAATAACAGAGCTAGTCTATTAATCTCTATCACACATAAAAACAATATTACATTACATCAAATCACTATATATAGCTTTTTGCATGGCTCTATCTCTTTACATTACATCTTTTCAGCATACAAAAATAAAAAAGTCGTGGCATTCTTATATCTATCGCTTGCCTAACAAGGCCAAAGACATCCAAAAAATCATATACACTACAAAATGATACCCTACGTACATGTCCCTATTCCATGTCCAACACTTTCATAGACTTAAATTTTTGTTTCATCATAAGACAAAATATAAACTTTGATCTTGTTTAAAGCTAGAAAGGATTAGCCTTTCATAAAGGTGGTAGTAATCGCTCCAAGTTTTTTGGTTTTACATACCTACCACCCTTTGTAGTTTTCCATAGACTAGGATAACTAGATGATCATCTAGGTTAGATATATTTAACCAACCTAGCCCCACTCTGAATGGTTATGACTATGTTACAAAGCAAAAAAAAAATCTTAAACTGTAAAACTTGAACTGCACATTTACCTACTATGTAGGTTGTGGCTACCCAGACTATGCCTCTATATCCAGATTTCTCTTATAAAAAATTATTTGGAGCTCCTATGATGGAATGAACTTAGGTTCATCTATGATATGATCAATAACTGGTTCAACCTACAAGAGTTCATGCTTGAGCATTTTCTAATTATCAAGTACTTTCCGCACCATGGTAAGCAAAATGCACAGTGGAATCTAAATCACCATCAAATTGTGCACATCTACTTCTTCTACAATGATAAGGAAGTCTCTAACATTTGATAGTTTAAACTGGATATCTAACACAATATCATCCAACTTGTCTGCAGTCTTTTGGGCTTGAATTATTACAAATGTGTTACGCATTGTCTCATTCTTTTAGACTTAGAGCTTCTTCATCATGATATCCCTAGCTTCTAAAAACTATTGAAATATGTTGTTCAGTGTTTTCCCAATATCCATTCAATCATTCAATAAAAATTTAGCTTTATCCATTGTTGTGAACTCTATTTAAGTAGAATCTAAGGATTTGTCAAGGTGTTATCTCCAATCAAGCATTCCTTGCATAATCTACTTATCTTGATGCACAACAGTATCCAAGACCTGTGCATATTCCTATAGAAGTTCACAAATGCCTTTCATCTTAGCATGGATAGCCTACCCTTTTGTTAGCTGAGTCAACAATGTAGTGAGTTGTTTGTCCTTGGACATTACTTGATCACTAAGGACTTGTATAACCAGAGCAGGACAAGAGGCATGGATGAGCTACCTAGCCTCAACAATTTGATTTTGTGCTTCTACTTTCTCTTCATGTAGCCAAAAAATAATATGCTCCAAGCTCAAATCCTTTTGTGTAATATATTTTTGGAATGCATCTACTCCTTCAATTTCCTTAGACAATGGTAGTTATGAAACATCTAAAGACATCTCCATGGAAGTGAAAGCAAGCACAGTATATCTCATTTAGATAATGGTATCTATGGATCCCTCCATTACATATGCATCATCTCTTTTCATATCAGATTTTGAGTGTTCCAAAGATTCAGATTTAATAACCATGACACCTCTATGAATGAAAAAAAAAACTTGACTCAATCAGAGGGACAAGTGTATCCTTATGTCTCATTGTACCCCTAGACTTCACCTAATGGGCACCACTTGTTTTGGATGGCTATCCAAAATATACCAAACATTAAAGTATAGTGGTTGAAGGCCTTTCCCAATGATGACTACATTTTCTACATGTTATTGGTTGTACCAGGCTCCCTTCTTCTAGTATATCTACTAAATACTTAGATGATGAACCAACTTCTGGATATTTTTGCAAAAAAATTATCATAAGTTCATGTTGAGCTTCTTCATGACCTATAGTATATATAATAATAGAGGGAGGGGGTTGTGTAATGTCAACCAAATAGTCACTGATTACCTAATTCTATACTTGGCAAGTGCATACTACTTTCCAGAAAAAGAATTCCTTCTCCTCCTCCTTATCATAGACCTTTTGACCTATGTCTTCAATCATGCATTGAAAAACTTCTTGTTCATCAAGCCACAATATTGTGAGATCATAATCCCAAGCTATCCTTAGCACATTTGGGTTGTCTAACAAAGACTTTATTTACCTTGATTTCTTTTTGGTTGGTGGTGGTGAGGCTCTTTATGCAAGTCCCTTCTATTTACATTTTTCTTACTGTGGAGTTGTGGACTACTGGGATGAGGCCTGTGGTTACACAATTGGTTGTGGTTGTTCTTCCTCTTTCTAGAGTTATTATATGATTAGGGCTCTTTGCCTCTATACTTAGGCTTGTGCTTCAACCATTGTGATGAAAAAGGGCATTGGATTCATAGTTGGCATGGCCAACTCATGCATCTTGATTTAAAAACCATTGTACAACTTGGTTACCAATGCATGTTGCCCCAAATATTACATGACATCCTATGGAATTCAAGGGTACAACCTAATCAAATCTAAAGCTTAAAGCCACCATGTGTTAAACCACCCTAGTTACTCATAATATTTCCCTGTCTTAGTTCAAGTGATGCCTGTGAGGGCAATAGTAGGCCAAAAGTTCATAGTAACATTAACTTGGCCTAGTGGGGACTTCTATTACGTGAAGCATAACAATAAAACCAAAAATTGACATTGTAAATTTTGTCAGCTACCTGAAAGTAAATTTTTGATATTATTGGTAAAATCGAATGTGAGAAATTCAAGCTAATTAAAGTTCTCATTCTTGTGCATCATGCGATACACAATGTTAATTACTCCTTTTGTTGCCTATTTGGCCTACCTTGTTGTCTGCCAAAACTTCTTTGTAATACACTCTACCAGAATATGCATTAAAACATCCTCAATGGAGTCAATTGGGGTTCTTTTTCCTACCCTAGTGGGAAACTTCTCCTAAACATATGGATGAATTGGTAGTGCGGTGGACTTGTATGGTAGTAATGATTTTTTATGATTTGGGAGGCCTATAGATCTCGTCATTGTATGTGCATTGATCCAAATGGTGATATCTCGAGACAAATGAATATCCCCTTGGTTGTATCTGCTTAACAAGGTATGCATGACCTCATCCATTTGCCTAAATGTAGGTAACTTGATTAGCCTCTCTACATTAGAACCTCGAAGCGGATGTTAAAGTGCAAGAGCTCCTGCTTGTGCACCTGGTTGTGTTGATAGGGCGAAGAGAGTATCTTTGCCTATTTCCACAAAGTTGAAGGGATCTGAGTCATTGAATTTGGTTTGTTGAAGACCTATTCCAATCCCCATTTCTACCTTCTCCACATATGTGAGGGATCAACAACTTTCTTCTATCCATGACTAAACATGTAATCTACATTATTTGATTGCTTTGTTCTACCAAAATTTGGGTCTTATTTTTTCTACACAAGAGTATATCGAGAGCAAATAGTAGAATACTCTTGCTTGTCAATGTCTGTAATGTTTTTGTGTTGTTCCTCTCTTTGTTTTATGGCTTTTGACATCCAATTTGATCTTACTAACCTCTTTAAATGCACTGACTACCTGTGCACGAATGCTCTTCCTCATCTTTAATATTTTGGCTTTGATGGTGACCTTTTTTGTCTCCCATATATTTAAATTACCCCATAACATGTGTTAGAATCCATGTCATTAATCCCAACTTGATCTACCTCAAACAAGATGAAATCTTTCAAAATGCCATATCATTAATGATCTTGCATGACTGTTAGCGATCCTTCTATCATACCTATCTTATCTCCACCGATTTCCTGGACATTGATTTGAAAACTGTCATAAAAAAATTTCTTGATGGGTAGGGGTTACCATCAAATTTAACCTATGTAAGTCCCCATGGTCCAACAATTATATGTATCCTATTAGGAGAAAATAAAGAATGTGGCCACAAACTTGAAGCTAGTGCTTGGGTTCATCAAGAACTCACAATGACTAAGCACACAGGGGAGCATAGCTATAAACTTGAAGTCTTGATCCCTTCTACTAAATACACATGTTATCATGACACTCCACAAGAAATAAGAGAGTTATTATTTAAATAAATTGTACACCATTGGCCAAGGGAAGTGGGCCCCATTTTTTTTAAAAAAAATCCATAGGCATTTCGAAGGGAGACATGCATCACCACAGCGCTTCTTACACATCCCTAATATTTTGTACATTAAGTTCAATCTATCAGTCTCCAGGTAAATGGGATGGAGACCACATGTCGTGGGTTCATGAGTGTTGAAATGTCACGGGTTCATGAGTGCATGCCACATGTCCTTAACTATTGAAAATTGAAGCGTTAAGCTTAATGTCATGGGTACGCTTGAAGGTATTACAAGGCCCTTCAAGGTATCAACCAGTACTACCTTCAATCCTTCAAGGGTACCCATACGCATGTTTGAAAGGTATCTCCTAAGCAATACCTTCAAACTTTTGGGTCCACAATAGAGGTTCAAATCACATACAAGATCCAAAAATATAAGAAGCTAATCATTTTTCTAAAATACTACTCAAAACCCCCATTGTTTAATATCATTTTATATTGTAATAAAATACATGGTTGAATATTGACTTAATTAGCTATTTTTCTCTACATGGCTATTCTGCTTCGATGCATGTTTGAAATGTATCTCCTAGGAGATACATTTAAAGTAGGATGAAGTAAGAATTGAAGTATGCAGTATATGATATTAAAAGATATTATTTTTTTAGATTGACATAAACTATGTCAGTAAAAAAAATGTTGTCATTACCTTTTTAACATTTTTAGATTTTAACATATCTCCATGCTTATGTTCTGCTATAAATATAGCTTTATCTCCTACATACAGGTAAAAATTGGACTAATTTTATAAATAACTTGATTAACAACTCTTCTCATGTCTTTTGCAAATGTCCAAGCTAAAAAATCATATGTCAATGGATTTCCAATGTGGAGACTATGTTTCTCTTATAAATAATGATAAGGTCATTGGTGAAGGAAGAATACACAAAGTAGCAGGCCCAGATTCTGAATCTCTGGAACCCATAAATCTCACTTCCACATGCCACAATGAGTAAATACCTATTGAATGTGTAAGTGTTAATGTGACTAAAGCTTTTGATCTGACTCTACCGCTTCCATTTCTTGCATCTTTTGTGGATAATTTAGGGAATTTAGTTGATAGTTTTACTATATGGAGCACAACAATGATGCAACATGTCACAATCAAGTTTTCTATAGACAATGACATAGAACAAAGACAAAATAATGTGAGATCAGTTCTGCATATACAACCATTGCAATAAGAAAACCCTTGTTTGGATTCATTTGTTCGATATATCGATGATCCTACCACATTTCAAAGCCTAAGAAAAACATTTCTTGGGAAAAAGGGTATATTTGTTGCATAAATGTACAACTCTTGTAAATGATAAAAAATTTGCTTTTGGTTTTGTTGAATTTGCACAACCAGGGGAGATTTTTGGTTGCATTCTTATCCCAATGTTAGAAAATGAATTGAGAATTTACATAAGGCATGTTATACAACATTGTGAGACTTGCAGTACAGAGGTAACTGAAACATCTATTGTTAAATGGCCTTCTAACAAAATAGTGGGCACTGAGACTTATACAGCAATCAATTTACCATACATTATACCAAAGGATAAAGAATTTGGAAACGTTTGGGATGTAGTGGATAATGAATTCACTCCTTGCTTGGAATTCTAGTGCAAAAGCATCCAAAAAAATTAGCTCGTGCCTACAAATACTCAGGACAAAAAAGAAGTCAGCCAAACACTTCACTCAGCCAAGTGGAGTTTGATGAAAGCATAGATAGTGAGATTTCAACAATGTATGCGGATAAAAGTTGCACCAAAAAATGTTTTCAGTCAGGATTGTCATTTGAGATTCTAAAATCTGCAAAGATAAAGTTGTTTGATTCCACCACAACAAATAGGAGGCAACATGTCTTGGATGCCCTTTCTGTCAGTTTGTTTAAGAAAAATAAATACAAAACTACCATTAACTTTTAGGGTATAGATATTTGTTTGGAAGCTTGGCTTAAGGTATATGGATTAAAGATAAGTAGCTTTTTTGACATTCAAAATTTTCATAACAATGGGGAACGAAATGCATTCCATGCAACGAGATTTTGACAAAACCCATATAAGAAGACAATGGTAGCTAAAGATTTATTGGACCAATTAATGGATGATTTTACAGATGTTTCTCCACAACTAACATGCCAGGTAGATATAGACAGTTCACGATAAAATGTTTGACATCTTTCATCATCTTTCACTCAAGAATTTGTGAGGCACCACATCAATGCACAATTAGCAGATATGGAATATGAGCCAATATCCTAGCCAAAATTCAATAACATGTGGAGAAATAATTTTCATGATGTGACCATTTTCACGTCTAATGACTTCGCTAGGTGCAAAACATGCATCTTGTTAACTCAACAAAAATGCTTTGGATCCCTCTCTAGAGATCAGGAAGAGCGTATCGATCAAGAATTCATGACGCACTCAAATCAAATACTTTTTGAAAGACAAATTTATTACACACATAAACGACTATCAAATCAATACCCTGAAGAATGCCTCAGTGTCATTCACGATAAGGTGGAATGTCAAAAAACATGTGTACTAATGACAGTGACAAAAAGTAAATTAGTTACCAATGGAATATTAGAGTTGTCAATGGTAGGGATTATAACACATGGTCATGGTGTAGGCGAATACGGGCATTTTTTTTACCATACATTTTTAGAGGGTCTAACTTTACTATCACCTCATTGAACAAGTGCTTCAAGGATATGGAAACAACAATTCCAGATACTTATGGATATTTACTATATAAACTTGGAACTTCAAAATATTTATTGTATGAGGCACTTTTGTCTAACAACTACTGCCCTAAATGTAAGAAATACAGAAAAGAAGCACAATCAATTAGTGCCTTCAAGAAACTTCCTTCCAAGCTATACCTTCAACTAGACAACTATTGTGGGGACAATAAGAACAACTACTTCCATCCATAATTATGTTTTAAAAATGTCGAACCTTATATGAAACTAATGTTACATTTACAAATTCACAAAATCATGTTTTTTGTACAAGTATGTGTTGCAATATTTATCTCTCCTTGTATACAAAGGTGTTTTCCTCGATGTCAAGGTTGAATTTCTCCCTATAGGACATACCCATGAGGACATTGATGGTACATTTGGAAACCTATCTAAATGCATAAAAAGAAAAGATGTATGGAGTGTGGCAGAGATGATGGACACTTATAGGACGTGAAAATACAAGAAACTTCATGCCATATTTGATTGAAGAGGTAGTGGATTTCAAAGAGTATGTTAATAGTTACCAGCTGAAGGGAAAAAATGAAATAGTAGGCTTGACAAAAGGTCAATACTTTATTCTATGTATGTAGCAAGGTCAGCCCATTATGTGTTGCAAAAACTCTATAAGAGATATAAATTGGTCTTCCCTGATTACATTATGGGGAACAAAAGAAAATGGTGAGCCAAATGTTCTAGAAGGTAATCTAACAAAAATATATTTCAAAGACTTGAAAAATAGAGAAATGTCTAAAGATTCCATCGTTTCAAAAGACTCAGAAGTAGAAAAAAGAGTGAAAAATAAATTAAATATAACTTAAATAAGTATGTACAACAAATCAATGAATTTTATTTGACTGGAAATAGTAAGTGGAAGGATCTAGCATATTACTTCCAAAACATCCATGACAATAAAAGAAGACATGTTCCCTCCTGAAGTTGAGTGTACAGGAAATTTTTGGCATAGAACTTGCCACAACATACCCCTATATAAAGATCTGCATAAAATGGTTCATGACAGGTCCTTTGATTTTGGAGTGGCATCTACAGATACATATGTTGGTCCAAGAAGCAAAAGAACAAAAATTGCATTTGATCCAGCTCAAGATGTACAAATCAAATATATGTTATTTGTCAAACCTGACGATTCTATAGGAATGGACTACACAGTATGGGTTGCTAGAGCTAAAAGCAATATTGAGATACTAAAAATAAATGGAGATATAGAATGAAGGGTCAATGTAGCTTGGTTCATCCCAGTTCATGCAAGGAAAAAAGATGCAGAAGTAGAAATTTATTTAGGCTGCTTGGACAAGAAATGGAATCCAAACCCAATTGACACATCTTTACCATCCATACGCATAGATAGTATCATCTATGCTTGGAAACCAAAAAAAAATTGGATAGGTCATACACTTGTTCTCACAGATTTTTTGAAAGGCATTGCAACAAACTATTTGAATGCATCGTCCCACTAGGCACTAACAAAAATAGTGATAAAATGATTGGAAATTTTGAAATGGTGTTTCCTTACTTTTGGAATGAGAAATATGAATGTTTTTTTCCAATATTTAGTCCATTTTTTTAGAATGTATAATGTTTTATTATTTTATTTATTTCTAGTGGCACTTCATACTTTGGATCTTGAAAAATACGCTTCGGTATTTGAGTTTTATATTTCCTACTATGACAATTCAGTATTTTGGTAACTGTGCATCTATTTAATAGCATTTGACTATTGGAACATCCACTTCACATTTTGCATCCTTTAAAATGGTCTTCGGCAAATGATCTTCGTAATTTGCACATCTGAGAATTTACACTTCAGCTTTTGTGTTATTCAAGATACACTTTAGCATTCTCGTGTATGCAAAAAGGTCTTCAGGGTTTATACCTCAGAATGTCCCACTTGCACATCAAGATTTGTTCTTCAACATTTGCATATCGATAATTGTTATTTGGCTTTTCATTTTTTCAAATTACACTTTGTACAAGCACCCAAGATTGTGCCATGTGGCATAATCTTGATGACTCAGTTGTGTGTAAGGATGATCAGTCCAAACAAAAGTCTCGAATAATGTGAACACCTGAGATTACAACACCCATGATCGACACATGGTAGGGACACAAATATGAGATAAACTTTGACGACCATGAGGACGTCACCCGAATCAGATTAAACAGATAGTTCATGATCCAATTAACCGATGACATGTGGCCTCCCAATCATCCCATGTGTTTTAAATCACATATTTCCCGAGCACCTGATTGATGTATGAATTATTTTTTCTTAAGAAATAAACTGCCAAGTCTTGTTATTTGTAAATGCATGGTCTATGAACCAGTTTGAACAACCACATAATTTGGACTTATTGCAAATATATAATATAGATGTGATATATTTATAATAAGTCCAAGTAATTCTTGATGAAGTCCAATTTATTTATGATAGTTTACAACTAATTATTTATGATCATTTTAAATAATTTGGACTTATCACAAATACATTAGACAGATATGATTTATTTGTAATAAGTCCAACTTAATCTCGATACAGTGCAATTTAATCTTGATACAGTCAAATTTATTTCTGATAGTTTTCAAAAATTTGGATTGTTGATAAGTTCAAATTATATGAAATGGTCCTTCATTGTTTGCAATTAGCTTCTCTAATTATGATGCCATTGAAGCTATTTGATCTTCCATAAAAGGACTGATTCAAGTGTCAATGTTACCAATAGCTTCAGTGCGAAGGGCAGCTTCTAGGGCTTCATGCAGGCTGGTAAAGATCCTTTGAGATAGTGTTTGTCTAAATGGAAGCAACAAGCCTCCCATGAACCATTGGGCATGTTGAGCAGCATTAATTTTGAATGAAAGCTTAGACAAGAGTGTTTTGAATCATGCATCATACTCTCATACACTTTTAGTGAACTCTTGTTTTATATCCTTTAGCGCAACAATACTTTGTTGCTCAAATTCGAGAATATCAAATTCCTAAAGAAATGTCATCTTGCACTGATCATAGTCAATTACCACTTATTGAGGGTCAAACTTTATATACCATTTGTGTGCTCTTTCCAGAAGTGCGTTTGCAAATTGTGTGGCCTTTCGCTCAGAAGAAGTTATACCACGTGCCCTTCAAATGAGTTCAAACTTATGAACATGCTTTGTAGCATTCTCCACACCCCGATATTCAAGTAGATGAAGTGTAATTTCATAATACACCATCATTAGTTGAGGTACTTATGACGGTGGATGTTGAGAACCCCCAGGTCTTGTTCCTGAAGGTGGAAATCCACCGCTTCCTCCTGTACCACCTCCTAGTCCACCTCTTGTGCCTCCAGCAACAACACCTAAGACATTGGGTGTAGTAGCAGGTTGATTAATAATACTTAGACTAGTACTCTGCCCACTATGAATATCGATTCTACCAGGTATACCAAGTTGGGCCATGAAATTTTCTTGAAAAAGAAGAGAAAGAATCAATTCACTGAGTTAAAATTGGCTCGGCTATAATTTCTCTTATAGGATCAGTTTTTGACTCTACACTATTTGTATCCTAGTTATGTATGATTAAATCATCTATCTCAAAAGCATTAGTGTGCACTAAGGTTGGGGAACTTGGTTGGTTTAAATATGGTTTTTCAGTCTCTATTGTCTGGCTAGTTTCTCCCTCATATGATAAAATTGGCATTGGTCGCAATTCAAAATTCAGTGAGTCCTTGTGCCTTTTTGCTTCCCTGTGATTCCTAACAGTGCTTCTTGATCCCTCTAGTCCCCTTCCTACTTCACCTCCACCTATAATCTTCTATCGAACTTCATCATATTTATGCTTTAGCAATGCTCACTGAATGGCTACCATTCTGAACCAAAAATTATTTACCAACACCTCTACATTCCCCTCCCAACTATGCAGCTCATGCAAGGATGGATTTAGCCCTCCATAGACAAAGTTTCAAGTCCAGAATCAATAAATAACTTCTTTACTTCTAGTGAAAAGTGTCTAATATACGAACCACGTGGTTCTTAGAAAAACTAGAAGTTGGCTTTTCAAGACAAGAGTAAGTGGTTACAAAATATTCCAAGATGTAGCTATTCAACACCCTTCTCCATCAAATATTAACATCCCATGTCCACGGTGTTTCCAGAAATGTCAAAGCCCTTTGATGCTCTATCGTCCAAGATTGCCTCCTTCCAAAATTATGTGAACAATCTTGAGCATAGGCGGAGAGCCAAGCATGCAAATGAACAGGGACTTCGACAAAGAAGGTTTCATATAATGAGTTGTAGAGATGTTGTTCCACCCATGTGTGGGTAGAAACCCCTAGTTTAAGATATGGAATTGCAAAATTATCCTCAACCTTAGTAATCCATTGTTCAATACTTTCAAGGGATAAACGTTCAAGCATTTTCCATTATTGTGCATCAAGTGATACGGGGCACGATAACGGAACCAAAATGTTGGGTAAATTTTTATCACATTTTCCTTAAGGTGCTAAAGTGTCTAGTCCCAACAAGCTTACGCATTGGATTTTCACGCAAGACTAAGCTCTTGCATTCTCACTCAAAGCATGTAGCAAGAAATCAATTTCCATGGGTTATGTTGCATAGTAACACTTGCCATAAAATTGAGTTTATTCATATATCTAGTTAGAGATTACATAGAAAAGAAAATATATGACTGTGAACCTTGTCTCATCAATGCAAATAAATAAGAATATAATAATTCCCATGAAGTTCAAAGTGTTGATTATGCAAACTCATACAATGCATATTCTATAAATCTCATAGTGAAATATAAGCCACATATTACTCAATATAAACCCATTGTTAATGATTTAACTATCAATTAATTAAAGCATAACACCAGAACTTATTATAACTTCTGTAATTCTGTAATACCATAAAGATTTGTTACATAATACCAATATTCAGTCACCTTACACATCTCTACAAAGGGGCATTTATACTTGTTTTTCCCTAACCAAGTAGTTGCATTATTAATGACAATTCGGTGATTGGCCAACAATCTCTAGTAGACTAAGAGTTGTAGAAGTCATTTACTTGTTTTCTCCTAAAGACTCGGGCCTTCGCACCCCCTATATTCTTGTTCGATGCTAGAACGTTGTTGCCAAATGTCCTCCTTTGTGCAGGATGGTGTGAAACTCATGTGATGATTAAAGTCTAGTTTGTCCTTGAGAATTGCTTCTCAACTATCTCCCACTTCCCTCGTGTTCCCCAAGTCTTTCATTATTACATTGAGTCCTATGCTCTCAGGTTTTATGTAGTTATGTTACGTCTTTGACTGGGTCTTCTCGTGTTGTTATCTTTTGCATTATTCTCCTCTTGTGCCACATTGGTTCCGTGCCATGGTCTTTATATGCCATGCTCCTCTCGTGTCGTCTTGGTTCCCTGCCAAAAGCCAAAATACTGAGTCAAAATTTAGGGTCCAACAAAGTTGTTCAACACCTTGTCACATTGGGAAGGTGTCAAGAAACAGATTGAACAAGTTGGCCCAGAATATTTATTAGAAGCTTATACCAGTGCTTAGTCCGAGATGGACTAATGGCATAATGTGGGTAATGTTGGAACCCAAATTTTGGCTAAGTTTTTCTATAGAGGCACGAGGTTCGAAATGAGCATGGGGCATGACGTGAAAGATATGTAAGTGCAGAAGACCATAGTGCAAGAGTTCACGACACAAGAAGACCCAATCAAGGAATATGCATAATAAATGTAGAACCTGAAAACAAAGGGTTTGAGACACTAGCAAAAGGCTTGGGGATCGCACAAAAGCGAAAGACGCTTAAGGAGAGATTCTCAAGGGATGAAACAGGCTAAGTCACGCACAAATCTAGCATTGGCCCATGAGAAGATAGGCACATGGCAATGAGGATCCAGCACCGAACAGGGATATGGGGGCACAAAGGCTCAGATCCTTAAAAAAATAATGTAGTTGGCTACCAAGACTCTTAGTCCATTGGAGATCATTGGCTAGTCATTGAGAGTGTCATGATTATTTTAACTACTTGGTCAAGAAAAAAAAAGTATAAATACCCCTGTTTAAAGCTTTGTAATTATGTTGATCATTGTTGTATAATGATTTATTGATTTTGATTGTTATTCCATTGATGTAATCATGGATATCATTATAATATTGTTGTATTTCAATTTATAGCTAAGTTGTATCACTGAGTTGCACCATGCATTTGTTATGTAACTTGTGTGTCTATTATGAATATGATGAATAGAATCTGTATTATATGAATGCTATCATGCAGATTCTAGAAGTAATGGTGTTGGTCATTTTAATTGTGTTTGTTCATTTAATTGAACTTCGGCTCACAACCGTGTATTTATTTTTATGGTTAGTCATTGAATAAGGTGAATGTTTGAGTGTCGATATATGTTAAGTACACCCTCACATGACAAAACCCATGGAAACCAGTTCCTCACTGCATGCTTCGGGTGAGAGAAAAAAAACCTTAATTCTTATGTGAAATATCAGTGCACCAGTTTGTGGGGTCTTAGTCACTTCAACTCGTGCCTAAGAAAAATTAAGCTTACATATAAAATTAACCCAATGTTCAACAAGAACCAAAAAAGTACACTGAGAATATTGCTTTTAGATGTAAAAAATATTTTGAATATGGCCATTTGGCTATTGCATGTCCACATCTACAGGGTCCAAGTCAAAACCCATTAGATAAGAATACTTAGGTGACAATGAATTCCAAGTGGTCCAAAGAAATGGAAAACAAAAAGCTACTTGGTGGAAGGGAGCCGCATTGGACCACATGTCGGTTGAAGCAAGTGATCAAAATAAGGAATTTAAGGAAGGAATGCAAACATAAAATCTTTTAGAAAAAGTAGAAGAATCACAAAATCCATAAGAAATGGAGATCACTATGAATAACATGGATGACAAAACAGAGTTTCCCCTATAAGAAAGTCAAAAATCAACAACAAAGAGGAAAACATATTAGAGAAGCCCATCTCCGAATGAAATTCAACAAACCTCAAAAATAAAAGAGGGATGAGATTTACAGCGTCAAATCATCCCGACAAATTATGAGGGAAAAAGTAAAATTCTATACTAATGCTTTACTTCACAAATTTACTTATTTTCAGTTTAATTATAGAGAACATGTATGCATGTTTTACCATAAAATAGTCATGCATGCAAGTTGGTGGAGTTGCACACATGCAAGGATGTTTGTGGATCTTTGCATATATGCAAAAATTAAAACTTGTTATGATAGGAAAAAGCAGTTGCTCACTTTTTTAGGAAAGGAATATTTGGGGTTTTATAAGATGTAACTTGGAAAATTTATATTTCATACAATTTTTATTTATAAAAAAAAAACAATGCCAAAATGCTAAAAGTATATCTATATATATATAATTAACATTATATAATTATTATATTATAGTCTAATATATTTATATAATATAATAATTAATAGCATATAATTATATAACATTAATAATAATAATAATAATAATAATAAAGAATTCATAAATTATTTATATATATATATATATATATATAGTTGTATAATACTAATAATAATATATGATTTTATATAATTATATTAAATATATATAAATAATAATATAAATTATATGTTCCCATTAATGGATCAGATTCGTTGTTGAAGGTTGCTAAGCGTGTGGAAAGGAGTGAAGGTTGCTAAGCATGTGGGAAGGAGTGAAGGTTGCCCCCTTCGAGGATGTTCAAACTTAATTTTAATGGCACTGCAAGGGGGACCCCTAGTGCATCAGTTGCACGCTGTCATTCGAGACTGCGTCAAGAGCAAGTTGTCATTCGAGACTGCACAGGGTCATTCATTAGAGCAGCTTCAAAAACGTTGGTGGATGGCTCCAACAATGAAGCTAAGACCCAGGGCTTGATTCTGAGACTCGAGCTTGTGTGCTAGTGTGGGATTGATCAAGTCGACAATGAGGGAGACTCTATGGTCATCATCCCGACTATGAGGAATGGGAAGGCAAGATCGTGGAACCTTGAAAATATTCTAAGTCAAGGATGGGAATGTCTAGCTTCTTTAAATGGATGGGAAGATAATCATTGTTTCCGTGAGGTGAATCAAGTGGCAAATGCTTTAGCCAACATAGGTGTAGATCAACCCGAGACACTAGTTTGCAATAATTATTAGGAGACGTGAGAATTAATTATTCCCTTATGATTATATTGTGTTGGGGTATCTTGGGCTTATAAGTCTTTAATTGTTGGGGGTAGCCAAAGTGTGGGAACTGTCTCCCCTCCTTCGTTAAATGGCATCCACGTCCTTTCACTTATGTCGAGGCAACGACCGTCGGTCTTATTGCGATAGGTTTTGATCTCTCTGCCATTTTTCTCTCAGTGTCTGCAAGAGTTGGAGAGTGACCAGGTCAAAATATGGACCGTATGCTACAAGTGGCTCTCAATGAACCTCCTCTCTGTGTCACGATGAAGAAGTGCAAGATGGCCTTTGAGGAGCTAAGTGTCAGATACCAAGATGAAACATATTTTCATCATTCATGCGAGGTATGTTCTACATGCCATTAAGGAGGTCATGGCTCTGGTTTTTTTGGAGACGAATTACAGGGTTAAGGTTAATTCTCTAATGGCGTCAGCTTTCATGGGAAACTTCCTCTAGGTCTCCATAGACAAAGAACTGACTATGGTGGTGGCTTCACGACTTGTTCGGGAGCATTTTCGTGTGGGACTTGAGGCCACTATGGAGGAATTCATCCTGGAGGACAAAGACCCCCTAGCTTTCCCTAGGTTGGTGAACATTGGCCTTGTTCCCATTAAGGATTTTCAAGATTTGTTTGATAGGTTTGATAACTTATTGGTTCATTTGGAAGGTCTACAATCCCGACTTCAAAACCCTAGCAGCATCGACAGTTGAGTGTCTTTGCTAGACATTAGGGCCCTTCGCTCCCCACCAGTGTCAATTGTGGCTGCCCTACATGGTTAGAAATCCTCAGGTCTGGGGTTGGTTGTTAAGATGCTTTCGCAGCTCTTTGGAGCACAAATCCCACTCCCACTGCATGGTCCATTGTGTGTGGGGAATGGGCCATTTACCAAGCGACAGGGAACCTCGCCTCACATGTGGGCTCATTTGGATAGTATGGGAGCAGCGGCTGGCTTGGGGGGAGGGGGTGGGTGGGGCCGGCACCTTAGCTTGAACCAAGCAAGTATGTCTAGGTGAAGCAAGGAATTCAATTTGTGTCCCTGAGAATTTCATGGTAGTTGGGGGGCCTTCTGGGGGTGGAAGCATCGAATGTGGTGACAATGCAACAATGGATGGTGACACATCATACGTTGTGGGTGGTGGCGACATTGGGGCTTTAATGCATGTGTTTTTGTCTATGGTCTCGTGCATGGGGCTTTTCAGCGCTTTGTTTGCTATTGTGTTCTGGGTTGGTCTATGGTGGTACTCTTTTGTCTCTTAGGCCCCTGTGGAGCTTTTTGGTTTCCCTCATCGTTTGACGGATTTGTAATCTCATTTCCTCGTTTAATAAAACAACTGAGGGACCCTCCAACCCTCTTTATCTAACAAATATATTACATTTTACATTAATTTATTATTCTAATAATATATTATATTATATATATTTGTTTTATTTTTTTAATAGTTCCTCACTACTACCTTCGAACATCTCTTGTATTTCAAAACTTTGTTTCTTGATGAAAAGACTTGATGTAAACATAATAATTTAGAAACTTATTTTGAATGTTGTGCCCTTTCTAATATGCAAAACAAATTTCCAAGTGACTGTTTACACCCAAGCCTGCTGGCCAAATAACAAAACTTTGAAATGCCAGGAATGCCCGCTGTAAAAGGTAGCGGTCAGGAAGCACCTAAAAAGTAAAATAAATATGCTTGAATGTGTCTTAAATTTATCAAAACCTAAGTCCCAAACAGCTCGGAGTCGGCTGTAATGATAAAAACTATGGGTAGAAGCCAAGAGATTGTATCAATAGATGGTTCTTCTTTTTCTTTTTTGCGGGTCGCGGTCATTTGGACGGTAGTGGAAATGGGGTCGGATAAGATTAATAATAGACCAGTAAGGAATCTATAGATATGACTCTCCCATCCAAATGACTTGCCCTCTGTGAAACTTTTAGAAATGGACACGGCACAAGTTGGTGAGTGTCGTGCCATGCCATGAAAGGACCCACAACGTCTGCATCTCATTTGTCCAATCTTGATGAGATGAAAGCCACCCCCACTGTCCTTGCTAGAGGAGAAGAATAGGTAACTTAGTCGCCCCAATTAATACTGTGAACAAGATTGCTTACTGGATGTGTTAGCAGAAGGCAATGTTCATTCAACTTCATTACACAATTGTTGACAATATCGTTAATGACAATAATGAGGTCTAAATAAAGTGTGCACCTTTTCCTCCTTACTCAACGTGGTGTTGAAAAAGCAAAATGCCTAGAGAAGTCTATCTGAATTGTGTATGAATTGAAAAACGTTATAGTAGATAATATTTTTAGATAGGCAGGCTAGAATTCATGCTCCTTTCTGAAATCGATCTTGCAGAGCTTTGCAAACCTGCAATAAGATAATCAAGTAGGTGGGTGGCAAGCATCAAAGCAAGGTGCATTTCCATCTCAATACCTGAACATGTTCACGGTACTGTGGTAGCAGATTTGGATATGTCAATGTGTTCAAAGCTTCTGGAAATTGCTAGATCTTGGTGTAAGCAAAGGAGATTGTAAATAAGCAGTATAGAATGAACATTAGTTTCAAAGTAAGTACCATGCCATCATGGACTGTTCATAAATATACACAAACGAAGAGACCAAAGGTTGATTCTGTGTAGTGATTTATTATCATTTGTTGTATTGGGTAATAGTAGTCGAGAATCTGGTGGGTCTCTGACAGTGCTGCATCGATCCAATACCGCACTATTGTTACAACTTATATGAAATAGTTTCCTCAATGGGTGTTCCCACTAGGTATCTGTATCTTCTTATGCTCTGCATTGTGTCATGGTTTGCTATCACAGTGGTTGGTGATGGACCAATGAAGTTGGGTCCTTCAAGCAATGTCTCAAAGCATCTGCACTTCCCTGATTTCAAAACCCACAGCAAGACATATAATGACATAAAGCTTCTAGGAAGTGCAAGCCTAGCTGAAGACTCTGGAATCATACAAATTCCTGCCCTGCCTTCTGATCCAGAAGCCAATATCTCATATCAAGCAGGGAGAGCAATCTACTCGTCTCCAGTTCACCTCTTCGATCCAACAACCAGCACACCTGCATCTTTTCACACTACATTCTCTTTCCAGATAGACAGGACTGCAACATCAAGAGCAGGCTTAGATGCCAATGGTCAAGGAGGCAGCGGACTAACATTCATTCTTGTGCCCGATGAAGTGACTGTAGGCAGGCCTGGACCATGGATTGGATTGCTAAATGACGCATGTGAAGACGAGTACAAGACCTTTGCAGTGGAATTTGATACATATAGAAATGAAGAATTTGGTGACCCAAATGACAATCATGTAGGAATCAATTTAGGAACCATAGTGTCTAATACAACAATAGATGCTGCTGTTGCAGGGGTTTCATTCAAAAATGGGTCTGTGGTGAGAGTATGGATTCATTATGATGGGAACAAAAAATGGTTTGATTTGAGCATAGGCAAAGAGAGTGACGACAATCCTTCCAAGACCATTTATGCAGCTCCTCTGGATCTATCAAGTTTTCTGAAGGAGTACATGTTTGTGGGATTTTCTGCTTCAACAGGTCACTTGGCACAAATACATACTATCCTATCATGGAATTTCTCATCCACAAGCCAGGCGTATCTACGGGTACCAACAGAAAATACCTGTGAAAGTAAATTATTTCTGTGGGGAAGGAGTCACAGGAAGCCTCCTAGTGCTTTTCTGATTTTCATAGCAGTTGTAGTCTTGTGTTTGATTGCTTTGCTGAATCTCTATTGCAATAGGAAGCACCCTGAAAAGCACAAGACTGCCACTTCGAAATTGGCAGGAAAGAAGCAGAGGCCTAGGCCTGCACATAAGCCCCGCCAGTTCTCTCTGTCTGAGCTCTCTCTGGCGACAAGATCATTCACTGAAGGAGAGATTTTAGGTTATGGTAGAAGGGCTATTTTCTTCAAGGGAACGTTGCAGAATGGCTCCTCTGTGGCCATAAAAAGATTTTCACCTCTAGTAATTTTCCATGTAAGTCTCGATAGAAGGAAAATTCTCAGGGAAATTGGGATTTTGAGTCGATAAGGCATCCCAATTTGGTGTCCCTCAGAGGTTGGTGTGTTGAAAAAAAGGAATTGGTTTTGGTTTATGAATACATGTCTAATGGAAGCCTTGATAAATGGCTGTTTGCTAGAGGTGTACTTCCATGGACAAGGAGATTTAGGGTGGTTAATGATATTGCTGAAGCCCTGTGCTTCTTGCACAATGGATGGGAAAAAAGCTTGCTGCATAAGAATGAGAAAATCAGCAATGTACTCCTTGACATCACATTCAGAGCTGTCTTCGGAGATTTTGGGCTCATTCATTCAAACATGAATTATCAGGATAGACACTCTAATGGTAAGAGCTTGGCTAGTGCACCAGATGAAGTCGATCACAATCAGAATCTTCGGCCCCCAGAGAGCATTCACATGGAAGTCCCCAATAATAAAATTGACGTTTTTGGGTTTGGAGTGATAGTGTTGGAGATTTTATCAGGAAGAAAATCTCTGGATCGGAATTTCCCTAAGGAAGAAGTTGATCTTGTTGAATGGGCATGAAGTCTGCAGGAAAATTAGAAGCTGATCCAGCTAGTTGATTGTAGACTGGGGATGACATTCAACCCAGAGCAGGCGATTTGCTTGTCAGTAATAAGCCTTCTGTGTACTTTGGATGATCCTAGGATGAGGCCTTCCATGGAAGAAGTTATTTGGTACATCAATGGGGAGAAACCACTGCCACTTTTGCCATCAAGCAGACCCTCAACATATTTCCTATATCCCAGTACAACAGAACTCTGCAATCTCAATTCCTGCTCACCTCATAAGAAAATCACTCACTTTGGCAGCACCAGAAAGTAGGCATTATGATCATCTGCTTGTGCATTCTCCAATATCTAACTGTTCTTCCTGCTGATATTAATTTACTCCATGCCTAATTTCAACTCAGGTTAGCTCCAAGATTATTCTCCTTCTGATAAGCATGTTTTCTAGACATCTATCCTCGTTTCTAATGAAATCCATTTACAATGCTAAGAAAATTCCTGCAATATCGGGATCGTTATCCTGAACTACTGGTTATTATCAGGATCCAAACAATATACAAACCATCTTCATTAGCAACTCTTACCAATATCATCACCATAAATCCGTTCCTTCTTCCTCTTATTGTTCACTAGTTGATAGAGAATAATTGCACCAACTACCTCTCTTTACCCCTGAACATTTTTCTCTTCTATTTATTCTCTCTTAGGAGAATCCCCAACAGGCCATTACTACAAGAAGGCCTACTTGCTCTATCCTCTTCGGAGACACTCGGCTATGTAACTCAGGAAACTTGTCACCGTGTGCATACCAGATGGGAGACAGTTAAGATTGTGAGCAGCCTAAAGGCAATCCAGATATGCTAGATAATGTTTTTTAAGGTTGATGTTATGATCAACAGTTTGGTAGTTTTCTGCCTCAGCACATTTAGAGGACTACATCTTTGTAATCCTCTTAGGTTGATAAATTTTAGCTAAAAGATAATTATCGTCCCTGTGATCTTTATACTCTTATTTGTTTGCAAATTATATTCTTAAAAAATTTCCCACTGTAATCTTCCCACAGATATCCATGGTTTTGGCATCAAAAGTAATGGCTATGGTTTACACTGGACATAATTTAAATCTGGCAAAAGGAGCACAATAAAGTAAGCACCCTAATTAATTAGAACTTCAAGCACAAGTTAATTTCAGCATCCGTCATATTCATTAAGACAATTTTTACACTTAGCTTAAGTACATACAGGTAAATACAGATTCTTTGTAATCTAATGCTCCAATTTGTGGAATAAAAGACATTGTGAAAAGGCATAGACAATTTAATAATTTATACAGCCAGAACTTGTTAACAGCAAACTAATTTTGAACAGAAGCGGAGAACAGTCTTTGTTATGAGATCCAAGTTCTTGCATCCCCAACATGCTATGAATGGCTTTATTAGTAGTAGCTTATCTTTCAATTGTTTTGTTCAGACCATGTTAGTAGCCAAATACACCAACTCAGTGACTCTAATCCGACCCACACCTGAAGTATGCCAAATATCCATGCAAAAGTCTTAACACAGTCATCATGTGATATCTTGTTGATATAGCTGAAGAAATTTCATTGAAATAGGATCAAATGGATGCTCATCTTCAATCTCTAGCTTTTGTTTGACACATACAAGGTCTTGGATCTCCAACACCAATGTAAATATCATATTAACTCTTCGGACATTTTTTATGGTACAACTTCTTAGCTTTCAGTTCCAAATGCTCACAATCCCAACCATCATGGAATAAAAGGGCAACATGTGCATATCTAACAAGGACTCGAATTACCTCAAATGTGTAGTTTAGCATTGATTCAAGTGGATCTGAGCCTTCAATTGATTTATGGCACCATGTTGTTGCTCTGCGGCATGTTTTGTCGTCACCAGCAGCTTCAGCATCATCCTAAGAATGTGTGCATACTGCGAAGTCCTAATTCATTTTCTGCAATGCCATTACAGCTCCTACAGTAGCAGTAATGTACCACGCAACACTACAGTGGCATTCCCAGAAGACGACAAAATAATGATTAGTTATGAAGCAATTGTTCCCGACTCTTGTAGTGGTTCAACTAATGCTTCATTTTCCTCTATTGTATATCAATATATTATTCTAATCTTTGTAAGTTAGTGAAACAAAGAGACTAGGAAATACGTAGAAATCACATATTTGACCTCTCAGAGCTTGTACAAAACCTTGCATAATACAACTTTGCAATTGCAGTTCTAATATGGTGTCCATTCTCTTCTTTGCTCTTTCCCTTGTCATCACTGCACTTTGATATATCCTTTCATCCTTGTCATTCATTATACGATTCCACAATAACCCATTTAATCCGTTAAGTGTGGTTGTCCACCAAGTTTCCCCCTAGACCCTGAATCAATGGTATCTAAGCATACACACTTCATATCATCTCACAGCAGTATCAAATTTGTATATAAAATCCTTCTCTATTTGTATGCCTACTCATACAACATCTGATTACAGGTAGTTAGGGCTCAAAACTTGTGACCCTTCATCATACCTTCCTTCGCGTCCTCAAATAGAAGATGGTTCAACTTCAAAGACAAACATATGAAATGTTCCAAAAAAAGATAAAAGGAAGAATTGAAAGAACACCATGGACGTGAATGAGCAAGAATTGTCGATCACTTTGCTCAATTTCTCAAGCATGTTCAGAGTCCTTCCAACACATCTCATTCACAATGATCTTTTGGTGGTCACATACCATATAAGGTATAAGTCAATTTAGACATCCTTATGTTTGAAGGCAAAACAGATGTAAATGCCTAGATAATTGGTTTAGTCTCATTTGTTCATAACTTCATAGTACATGGTGAATTATTTCTCTAACCAAGAAAAGATTACATTCGTTGTACTGAAAGTTTCCTTATCAATAAAGAAATGGTGGGATAACTATTGCACTACACATGAAACACGTGAAGATGTTGATTTATATACATATGTAGATACCTAGAATGGTTTCGTAGAAGCACTCAAATCAACTTATTGCCCTGTTGGAAACTATGATGACTAATACATCAAGTTTTCTTAGTTGTGCCAAAGGTTGTGATATATCTATGCGGGAATACACACACTAATCATACTTTGGTACTCAAAACTGAATCTTCAGGAATATGAGCAAAATCTTGTTTTGAAGTATAGTTCAGGGTTGAGGCCATATATCCAATTTGATATGGATTTCCTCCAGATTTCCTCCATTGGAGAAGCCTACAAATTTTCTTGCAATTTTGAAGCAAAAGCTAAACTAAAGACCAAGAATTAAGATTTAAAGTCTCAGGGCAAGATGCAATCTAAGTGTTTCAAGCAAAACCTTAAACAAGGAAATGGATCTTCATGCCATCCTCAGATGATGAACACATCGTCAAATGACCAAAAAAAGTGGTCCAAGACTGACAAGTGGTGCTCAATTCACAATTCCAACTGACACTCCAATGAAGAGTGCCGCCCTAGGAAAATTCTACTTGCAAAGCTTGAGACAAGTACAAGAAATGCAGCACTGGAGAAAGGTAAGTATATCATGAATTGTAAACCTAGTGCTATGGTAGATACAACAAACATTGCTTCTTCCTCCAACACATATTCAAATGAAGCAAAACTATTGTTTCATTCTCAAATGTGGATCAATGGCCAACTAGTACACTTCATATAATTAACAATGGAAGTCAAAATAACCTAATTTCTCCTAGAGCAGTTCAAAGACTGAACTTGCCACTTACGCCTCACCCACAACCATACTCCATTGGATAGTTCAATGCAGGCTCCGAGAAACATGTCACCGGTGTACAAAATCAAGCTTTTTCAAGATGCCATCCTTCGCGACAGCATGCCATTAGAGGTATGTGATGTTTTACTTGGTCAACCATATCCTTACCAATGATACGTGATACACCATGAAAAAAGTCAGATTTGCAGTCCATGAAGAAAATCTTAGAAATGTTGTCATAGATGTCAGTGATACGTGATACAACATGCCAAAAGTAGTTCCTAAGCTTTCACTCATTAGCGCCAAACAGTGCAAGAAACTAACCAATTCTTGTATGAAGCTTGTACTCTTGATGGTGAAACCTAAATGTAAGAATGTCATTGTGGCACTAATCCATACTATAGTTCCTCCAACAGCAGTAGAGACAAAATAGTTGAGCAACATGTTGGGAGAATACAAGGATATCTTTCAATCACCTAAAGAAGAGCTTATGCATTGTGTGGTAAAGCACATTATTGATTTTATCTCACAACTACCTCTACCTAATTCTTATTTCAAATCATTTATGGAGAATGAAGAGATCAAGTAGCACATCCATTAACTCGTGGATAAAGGACACATCAGGTCCAAGGTCCAACTCATCACCTTACCGCAGCCCAATTGTGCTTGTGCCAAAGAAGGATGATACATGGAGGTTGTGCATCGATCATAGAGCTCTCAACAAGATCACCGTGAAGAACCACTCTCTTCTTCCAATTATTGAGGTCCTAATAGACCAACACCACAGTGCCAAATTCTTCACCAGAATCAATCTTAAGTCTAGGTATTGTCAGATTCTTGTTAAACCTACAAACATTTGAAAAATAATCTCCAAAGCAAATAAAGGTTGGTTTGAGGAGTTGTTTTATGCCCTTCGGCTACACTATTGCACTTGCGACATTCATGTGGGATGATAAATGACATTTTCAACGTTTACGCTACTTCATTTGTTGTAGTCTACCTTGATGACATCCTAATCTTCAGCAAAACATGGGATAAACATCTACACCATATTGAACAAGTGTTGCACACTTTGCGGCAAAACAAGTATGCTAACGATACAATATCTAGGATACATTGTAGATGCACAAGGAGTTCATGTGGACCCAACCGAGATTCAAGTCATCTAAGAATAACCTGCATCAAAGAATATCATAGAGATTCACAACTTCTTGGGATTGCAAATTTCTATAGGAGAACCATACTTGGTTTCTCTCATGTGACTTAGCCTCTAAACTAAGTTACCAAAGGTGGTGCCAAAGCAAGTTTCATCTGGTCAATCGCACCGCAGAAAGCATTTGAAGAACTGAAATGCAGACTCTATTATGTGCCAATATTTGTGATACTTGATCTTCAGCAACCATTTGTGATAAGAGACCGATGCATCTGATTATGCACTTGGAATTGTCCTCACTCAACATGGTCACCCAATTGCTTACTACAGTGAAATATTCATTGCACCAGTAAGAAACTACCCCACATATGGTCATGAGCTTTATGCCATTGTCCAGGCATGTAAGCATTGGAAGTATTACATATTGGGAAAGGAGACTATGATCCACACATATCATAAGCCATTGCAGTTCTTACAAACTTACAGACATGTTGCAACAAGAGCGGCATCAAAAATGATCTTCGTATCTTCAGCGATTCCATTTGAACATTAAGCATAAGAAGGTTAGTGTCAACCCAGTACCAGATTGTCTGAGCTGATCTCTAGTTCAAACTCTTCTCATTGTGCTTGACACATGTGGGCATGAAGTGAACACTTGTTCAAAATTATTTCCATTTCGCAGGAATCTATCTAAAGTTGCTTTGCAGCATTTCAGCTTCAAATTTCTACTTGCAAGATGGACTCCTATATCATCTTGGACATTTGTGTGTACCGCATATGGCGAAGAGACAAAAACGTATATGGGAAGCTCATTTTAGCAAGGTTGCAAGACACTTTGTAGTTGAAAATATTTTTGCGGTGTGACAAAAGTATTTCTTTTGGCCGCACCTTAGGGCACGTCAAATATATTGGGCCTTGCACCACGTGCAATTGCCAAACAAGACAACAAGAAGCAAGGTATGTAAACACATTTGTCGGTTCCAACAAGACCGCAGGTATTCATTTCCATGGACTTCCTCTCGGGCTACCCTACCACTAAGCATAGTAATGATTGTGTTTATGTAGTAGTTGATAGATTCTCAAAAATCACAATTTTTATACCTTGTAAGAGCAATATCAACTCTAAAGACAACTCAATTGTATTTTCAACATGTTTGGATCCATTTTGGAATCCCATAAATTATCATCTTTGATAGGGATACAATATTCTTGAACAATTTTTGGAAAGCACTTTGGTCTATGTTAGACACAAAGGTGAACAAGTCTAGTGCATCCATCCCTAGACTGATGGACACGGAAGTGGTAAACAGGATGATCGTGCATCTTCTAAGAATGTACAATTCAAATAAGTAATGCATATCAAATAAAAGTCTTCATTTCATTCAGTACAGCTACAATAGAGCTCTACTACAGCGCTTTTTAGGTTTGCTTGGGCTTCCAACCTTTGGCACCCATTGATGTGACTGAAACTCATTATTGTCCTTAATCATATCTATCGAATTTGACAAGGTAAGAAGATTCCAATAGATACTTGGTGAGTTTCTCCAAATATCCATGGCTCTCAGTTAATGAAATCAGCCTTAATGTGCAAATCAACAAACTGTTTTTTTCTTACCCTTAATTTCTATCATCCATCTAACATCTCATCGCAGCGCCAAGAAAGCTTACAAGCATTCACCTCTACATACCTACTATTATTTTGCAACTCCTAACATTTCCAAATTACCACAATTACGTATTATCTCAATTCACAAATTTATCCCTTACTTGGCAATTAGCTAACAACCAAAATGGAGTCCATTGATGGCCCCAAGGAACATGCATGTCATTTGGAGCATGGCTAGAGAAACTGTAAAGCTTCTAGCATTTATGAGAGGCATTCCACAACTGAACTTCAGCCACGAGTTTTCAGACTGTTGTTAATTGAGCACAACAGTCGAACAAAGCTAGCTACAAGCCACTAAAATACTTTCCTGTGTTTTGTTTTCCTAATCTCCATTTTGTTAATGTAAGTTTCGTATGGAGCTTATAGAGGAAAGCCTTGGTTCACATTTCAGATTGTGCTTGTTCATTTAACTAAATTAAATGGTTATATGATTTATCTGTATATATGAGTTATTTTCAAAACCTTCGTGAATAAGATTTGTTGAAGTGGTTCGGACTCGAGAAGTGAAAGGCTCATAATTGCAAGCATTTGCTTAGTTGTTTACGACCTAAAAGAAGGAACATGTTTAAATATTATAAATCCACACAAAGATTCTTAACCTATTAAGGTGGAATGATTCTAAATATCCGTAACAATGATTTTTGATAAATTATTTACCCAACCTGTAAACAACGTTAATCAAATAGCTAAACAAGTCGCCACTTTCATGTTCAAATATTTGAATTTGCCATGTTGAATTGGCCCATCAATGTCAAAGACAAGATAATTATTCTCTTGATAATGGTGGGAAGGTCTATAAATATCCCATCCCTTGGTTTTTACAATAAATCCTGTAATTAATGATAGATCAAAAGTCAACTCCACAATCGTCCAAGGGCCATGGCCCACTCACAAGATGAAGCAATTGCCACGATAATGGCCCGGGTTCAAGTCCTGCTGGACAAGATCCATGTTAGTCCAAGGTGAATTTTGGCATAATAAAAACCCCTAGGAGTTAAGGTTCTAATTACCTATCCCTTGCGCTGAGTGGAGGGTGACTGTTACAATTTACCTATTTAAAAAGGGAACTCCATGGTCATATTTAAAGCAATTTTTTCTAGTTATGTATCCTCTGAACGATAGTTTAGAAAGCCAGCTCTAATCAATTTATTAAAGGATATTAGTTTACAAGTTATGGTCTACCCTCTAGGAGCAAGATCGCACACTTACAACCACAATGGTCTAGGTTCAAATCCGATCGGCACACTAACTCACAAAAATAGAGCGGACAGTTGGCTGTGGATCCGGGAAGGCTAAAGATAGGCAGACACAAGTTGACCTGAGATGGACCCTAACAAACACCTAGGCAGATTTCTAGACAGACATAAGTAAATTACATGCAGACTCCAGCAGCAATAACACCAGGTCCACCACAAGCAAACCCAAAGCCCACTATTTAGCCAAAGTATTATATGCGTGTGATTGTATATTTACCAGTCAGAACATTTATTTCAGTACGTTAGCTGAAAGAAGGCCAGAAAATGATTTTATAAAATGAATAAAGCATTTTGAATTCTCTGAGACAATTCACTGTAAATGAAAAATAAACGTCCATCCATGCAAACTCAGAACCTCAATTCTGAAAAAGATATGAATCAATATAATAATAAGTAACATAATGAAACAGAAACTCATAAGGAACAAAATAGAACTAAAAAAAATGTAACCACTGTAAATCTAATCACATTGGAAAGTACATATGAACCAGAGGAAATAAGTCATTCTCATTGACTGGTAACCATAGACAATATGAGATCTCAATTTCCAACACCACTTTCAAGAATCTGATCCCAAATCTATGTTGTGAAAAACAAAACTTCTTACCAAACAAAAAGTACAGAAAATATTGTGCAATATTGACAGGAAATTATCAACTACACCCATAGGTTGACTCAGAACGTCAGAGACATCTCTAGAGTATTATGTCATTCATCGTCACTTTGATAAATTTCACTAAAACTTATTTTCTCAAAGGCAAGATATGCCATACAATCTTCTAAAAAAATTAATTAATTCACAGAAAAATATTGCACATTCCAATCTTCTATTTCCTGATATACTGTATACATGACTTGCTGCTAGGACACCATAAGAAATGTATCTTATTCGGATGATGCTCCAAGAACTTTGAAGACAAACCCAACATCCAGCTAAGTCCTACAAAAAGGTAGCAACCAAGAAGGAATAAAGCATCATCCACTCTTAACAAGAGCATCCTCCTGCTTTCTTCTCTGCTTGGGATGCAGACACTGTGGGTTTTAAATTTACATCAACCATGTCTTCCTGTTTGGTTGATGAGAGAGCTTCCATTCCAGGTAATGCAGCTGCTATCTTACGAAACAAGGCCTGAATTGCTCACAACCACATCAACTATGTTAGTGTCAAATATGTAATGCCATTGGAATACAATACAATTGAATATTCATATTTAAATTTTATGGTGCAGCCTACAGAAATGAACATTAAAGACAACAATGCACGATTTAACCTTGCCATGTCCAAATCTTAGAAAGAAAAGATAGCACCTTAATGTTAAAACCCGCTTTTGCACTTGTTTCAATGAACATCACCCCAAACTCTCGTGACTTTGCATCACCTTCCTCAATTGAAACTTGCCTGAAGAGGTGATAATAAAAGCAACAGACCAAAAACAACTGTTACTCTGTATATTTATTTGATTTACATATTACATCAAAAGAGAAGATAGAGAACAGATCAATACAGTCAAAATGCACTTATATATTACATGACCCATGTAGAACAGCATCAAGGAAAATAGAATTGTACACTTGCAAAGTAGTCTATTTTACCATTATAATTCAAGCACCAACTAAAGATAATAGTATGATGAAATGCAGACCTCTGTTCTTATGAAGGACTACAGTTGATTAAAGCACCAAAGAATGACAATCGCATGAAGGCCTGAAGAACTCTGTTCTTGGCACTTGAAAAGAACTACAATATAACCCACGCCCAACCTCAGCACTGTGCTTTTCCTTTATCTTCTATTTGACAAATGCATGCTACAAATTTGTCCCCCAAAGCACATTGGAAGCACTTCTAATTGGCCCCACTATTTCAGACACCTCGGTAATATTTCATAACCTAAATAAAATACTCAATCATGTGCTTTTTCCAAATTGAATAATTCTGATACATTTAATATTTCAGATCCTATAGGAACCAGGCTTCTGAACAACAAAATATGTTTTAAGGCAGACAAGCAAGGTATATAATAAAGTTACGAAAAGCAACCATATAAGAGAGGCATTAAAGAATTTAGAGCCATATAGAAGATACAGACCCAAAAAAAACAGCTAAAGTGGTGTTCTTTTCGACATAAATTATATAAGCATGGTATGCTTCGTAATTTATTTTAGAAAAACAAAAGCAGCAAGAATGAAATGCAGATTGAAGCATTATGCTACCTTTTGTCAACCAGGTCTGTTTTGTTTCCAACAAGTACAATAATTACATCACTACCTCGCTCTGTGCGGACTTCTTCAATCCATCTGGCAGTATTCAGAAATGATTGCCGATCTGCAGCATGTTAAAATGCAAGTGATTAATAAATAAAATGTCAATAGTTTATAATTATACACGCCATGGAAAGGGTAACAAAAGTACTATAAATGTTTTGCAACAAATGCATCTAAAATACAAGAGGCATATATTCCAGGATGTATTTGAAAACAAGCTGGTGTCCATGTAGAAACTACAGCATGAGAATGCTTGCAAGCAAAATCCGTCTCAAAGGACAGATACCCAATCTGATATATAGAAGGAAGCAATAGGCAGGTAGAAAAGTTTTCAGTACTATCAATAGTGGAAATAAAATAGCAATTGAAAATATTTGATTCGCAGAGGACCCAAGCTTCCCAGACAATCTATGTTGCAAAACAGCAGTGCTGAATATACACTTAATAAATTGGATATATATTATTGTAACTGCAAAAGGAATCATCAGCATGTGTTGATCCATTAAATGATTAGAACAGTGGACTCATGACCCAAGAAACCAAGAACCAAAAAAAGCAACAATAACAATATAGAACTAAAAAGTTCATTAGTGAATCCTGGTATCTCAAAGTACAGTTAATCCTTCTTACTCGAAACATCATAGACTATGACAGCAACAGAAGAGTCCCGAATGTAACTTGGGATGAGACTCCGGAACCGCTCCTGGCCTGCAGTATCCCTATATAACCATCAATAATAAAATTAGCTTGAATTTGTCAGCAAAATGAAACAGAAAATATATGACAAGGAAAAGCTATGCATGAAGAATATAACAGCAGCACAATTCTACTGAAACACCGAGGGTGAAAATTCAAAAACCTAGATTAAAAAAAATAAGTAGCCTGCTTTAGAATCATAAAACTAAGACACTAGCAATCAAATGAAAAAGATGCCAAAAGTTCAACATCTTTGAACCGAAAACTTTACAACTTTCTGATTACCCTGTTGGAATCAAGTTATAATAGACCGTTGTGAAAAAGATGCCAAAACTTCAACATCTTGGACCTGCAGACTTTACAACTTTCTGATTACCCTGTTGGAATCAGATTACAACAGTCCACTGCTTGCCCAAGAATATTCATTCATTCATACTATGCTACATAGTTCCTTAGCACAGATACAAACATTGTCATATATACATGTGGTCCGTGGACAATCGGGTAAGTAGCACTCTGTGCATTTTCGATGACATCCCTTACTATTCAGACAGAGAAATGCACTTGACAGTGCTTGGAAGAAGGATAGATACTCACCATAGCTGCAAACGAACAGTTCGATCCTCAAGGTACATTGTCTTTGACAAAAAGTCGATACCAATTGTAGCCTAGCATAGGCACAAGCAAGTTAGCGTCCAGTGTAGCTGTAAACACTCTCAAATGACCATGCTAATAAGACCAAATACAGGAGAGGCCATAGCCACTTGTGAATTTATATTTTATAACAGTCAGAAAAGCACTAAAATATAGGACAGAGTACAGGGCATTATATTTCTTTCCATAACTTTTTATACAAGGAAAATAATCATTTTCACATGGATAACTCTTCCATACCAAGTGGAATCTTCTTTCTCGTCTTTGAACATAGCTAGAAGAACAAAGTGCATATGTTGGCTATTATGTCTCCCATTTCAATTAATAACTTCAAAAAAGATCCATTTCTCCCTTTGATTATAGTAAATTTCCATGGCAAGGAGGATCATATAGAATATTAGTGGTTTCACATTTCACCCTATAGTTACAGAAATTCGGTGGCCAAGGAGGAACATATAGAATATTAGTAGTCTCAAATTTCAATCAAAAACTTAGGAGGAGGCCTCGTTGTCCACCTATTCAAATTCTATAATGAGAATGTTTTTGATATTGAAGAATTAAGTTTTTTGAAGGATACAAAAAATTATAAAAGTTAACAGATAGATCATGAACAGAACTGCAAAAAAAGAGAGAGAGACTCCTGGTTCTAGGCCCTTTGACAATTTTGTAATCAAGTAAACTTAAAACAACCGATATTCCATTATAAAGGGATTAGACCAAAATCAATTCAAAATGATAAAAGGAAATAGGAACCACCTGAAGAACATATGATTAAATTGAACTTTGAAAGGGCTTTAAAAGGAAACCACTGTCCTGCCAGGAGGTATTTTGAAAAATTATCAAGGTTTTACCTACGATTTTAAACCATAGACTTGAAAATAAGTTCCAATAAAGTGGCCAATGGAGGAGCAATAGTAAAGGGGCATCAAAATGACCATTGATCTATGGAAAGGGTAGCTCTTTTTGGAAGTTGATTATGAGTGACCATCACTACTCTCCAGGGGAAGGAAACTTTTAACTGGCAAATCCAGAGACTTGGATGAAGCTTTTTATCTCGATGATTTTTTTTTAACTCTATTTGCTTCAAGCATTGCTTCAAAATTTTCAATAAGCCGTTGGTATTCAAACCAAACTAAGAGTACTGTTTGGCTCAATACAGAAGAAAACAAGTTTAAGGTACATGGAGATATAAGCAGTGATAAAATTGAATTTTTTATTCTTTGTTTTCATAGTTATTATTGTAGACTGTCTGTTTCACTCAGGGTTATCCAAGTTCCATATCCTTATGGACAGCTGATGATACTTGAGAATTTTGTGGCCACTTGTGCAGCTTTCCCTTTCTCAGATTTGAATAGTTATATGCAGGCAAACATGGTGGCATCTTTCTTTTTGAATCAATCCGAAATTATGACTATTCAAATTTTGCCTAATATGTTTTGCTCGATCTTTATTGACAGCATTTCTGCTGATGTCTGTCAAAGTACATGTTAAGCCATAATCATGTGTAATATCCCCTTCAGGGCATATTATGCAAATCTGGAAATTAACCACAAACCCTAACACAACAATAGCAATTTCTGATTTTTTTTTATATCAAGCCCTAACAAAAAATTCAGAATTCTGGAAATATGAAACTAGGGCACAAATTGCAATATTTTACCATTAAATAATTACCAAAAATCCCTGAATAATTACAGCCCACAAAATCTCTTCAAACCTGAATTTTGCATGCACATATAGGTCTAAAAATTCACGAATAACTCCCAGCTTACTGTTTGATGACAAAAATATCAAAATATCAATAATCTACCCCAACAACACAAAGATTTTCCTCCCAAGGTGGATCGCCACTCTTGGAAAGGCCTCAAAATGGTTCATTGACATCAAAAAGCCCTTCAAAGTGATTGGCCACCCTCTAAGAGGGTCTCCAACAACCACACTTCACTCTTAGAATCCGGTCAACTGTTGCGCTCCACAAGATGATGCCCTAGGAATCCCAAACTAATCAATTATACCTATTGCAACCTCTAAAATGAAACTACCCAAATGAGGTTAAAGGTTTTCGTCTTCAATGGAGATAAGCCAAGCGTTCCATGCTCAAACTCAAAATTCAATTCAACAAACATAACATCCACATTTAAAATGAACATCCTTCCCCTTTTTATATCCCTTCCCTCCAACATACTTTCTAAATTAAGGACTTACTTATATCAAATTAGAGGAGTCCCTTTGTTTATTACAAATCAAAATAGAAAGGAGTCGCCTACATATTCACTTTTGGCAACTAAGGCATATTATTACTTTTATTTAAAGTATTTAAAAATATTTTTTATTTTAATAACAATATTATTTTATTTTTATAAAATGGGGCATTACAGTCCACCCTTCCCAAATTTGTTTGTCCTCAATCAAATGCAAGCCCATTTTCTATTATCTCTGAAATACCTAGATCCCACTTCAATCTCGAAAACTTGCAACCCCAAACACTTGCTTCATGAACATAACCTTGAGCTTCAATGGGTCCCATATTGTTAATGTGGGTTGAAAACAAACTCAGTTGCCCCCACTCCTGCTTATCACATGTCATGAACATTGTACTTTCCTTGGACATATGCAAACTATGCACTCTTTGACTCATAAGAGTCTCTTCATCAACACTCATATGGGTTGTTCCTAAAACTGCATATAGAACAAACATGTCAATAAAATCAAGAACTCTCCACATCATGCTTGCATCTTCTTCATAGTTTCCATTCGTGTGATGGATTTTCAAAGGTCCATTCTTGTTGTCCCAAACATGGCTGTAGCTGTACCGTTGCACTTTTTCGCTCATAATCAGCATTGTGGTGGCTGGAAACTCTTCCCTAACAACTGCAAACAAACCCTCATTGATGGTAGGCAGAACAACCTTCCACCTTGTGACTGAAAATACTCTTGTGACTGTTATAAAAATTGTTAAGGAGCTGATTTTGTTGCACATAACAGCAAAAAGAAAAGGACAACAGCAGTCATATTTTAGTTTCTTCACAAAATTCAGAAATGACAATAATATAGGGACTGGAATCAACCATATTGTGACTGAAAATGCCTTCTTGTATCTCCAAAGGTCACCCAGATCCCAAACTTTCTTGTACCAGCAATTTAGAACTTGTATGAGAGGACCTATGTGCCCTTTGCCACTCAAAGTGTTCATCATTTTCACTATACTGTCCATGATAACAATAAATCTGAAATGGCCCAATATGAAACAACAAACTTGAAATATGACTTTTCTTTTCATACCTTGGGCTGGAATCCAATTGTTTACTTCTTTTTTCAGATTTAGAAGTGGAAGCTTTCGAGGGACTTACCTTAGCACAACCATCCTTGTGTTTATCAAGAAATATACATGTTTCTACTGAAGGTTCTCCATTTTCCACTTGCATAGTGAATTCCTATATAGGTTGCGCACTAACTTCTTTCAGATCTGAATTCTCTTGCTCCTTGTAATTCTCACAAGGGTTTGACTTCGAATCATTTTCTTTCAAAATTACTTGCAGCTCTGATTTTCTTTCAAAATTACTTGCAGCTCTGATTTTTCTTCATTCTCCCTTCTTACAATTTAGAAATTCTTTTCCTCTTCCTTTCTCAAGGCATGTCGAAGATCTCTTGGATTGTTCCTTGGTCTATGACCAGCCCTAGAATCATACTTGCCTTTCTTCAATGCCACAAAATCTGCAAAGCTCATTTCTTCTCTAATTGCCAATGGAAAAGTCATATATTCCTCATAGTTTGCAGCCATATCATTCCATATAGAAGGTTGCTCCTCCCTTTTTGGAATGACTTCCTCCCTACAAAAGAAGTTGGGTTGATTAGGCCTCGTGTAGATCCAACCGTCACCCTGGGGAGGTGGTTGTATGTATTTGAAGTGCTGCCATCACCATTGTGTGGCTTGAGTCCATTCATATCCTTCATGGTTTGGATAAATTCAACCATCATTTCTATCAACCGCTCTTGATTTTGGGCAAATCTTTCAAAACTAACCCTATTCAAGTCATCCATGTTTCTCTGCCTTGGTTGTTCCAAGTTTCCCTTTCTTAGTACCTCACTTCCCTATCATTGTTTGGCATGAAGCCAACTCAAACCCCCACAACTAGCCAAGAATTTGGCTCTAATACCACTGTAATATCCCCTTTAAGCATATTATGCAAATCTAGAAATTAACAACAATAGCAATTTCAATTTTTTTTATATCAAGCCTTAACAAAAAATTCAAAACAACTATGCTTCACCCACAGAACTCTGTAAATTGTTGCGCTCCACAAATGATGCCCTAGAAATCCACCAAATGCTCAAATCTTCCCTTTGCAACCTCTAAATTGAAGCTGCCCAAATGAGGTTTTAAGGGTTTCCGTTCTTAACTTCAAGTCTCCAGTGAAGGTTTTCGTCTTCAATGGAGATAAGCCAAGCATTTCATGCTCAAACTAAACATACACATTCAAAATGAATCTCCTTTCCCATTTTATATTCTTTCCCTCCAATATACTTTCTAAATTAAGGAACGACGTATATCAAATTAGAGGAATCCCCTTCTTTATTACAAATCAAAATAGAAAGGAGTTGCCAACATATTCACTTTTGGCAACTAAGGCATATTATTACTTTTATTTAAAGTGTTTAAAAACTTTTTATTTTATTTATTATCTTATTATATTTTTAGAGAAAGGGACATTACATCATGTTGTTAAACCCTGTTCATTCTCTAGCTCCCAAACCGTGCCTCCATTATCTAATATCTCAGTATGGTAAGGCATAGTTACCAAGTTTGGTTGGATCTAGGCTGAATCCAATTCGATTTGAAATTTTCGAACGTTCTAGATTAACTAAGTCCGGTCGAAGCTATTTTTAATTAAAAAATAAAGGGAAAGATTTTTATTAAAAAAACCCTAAAAAGACATCTATAACAAAAGAGAACCCTAAAACGGCACAATAGGAAGAGCAACGAGGTATAGAGAAGCATTGCGAAGGGTAGAGAAGACAGGATTTTCGGCAAAGAAGCTACGCAACGATACGGACTAATGGTTGGGTCTGTTTAATCCATGAGGCATTCTAATTTCTTACTCTGCAAGTCCCCAGGTAATATCAATAGATGCATCTAGAAGGTCACAGGGTAGAGACTCGTGAGTCGCAAGGAACAGATGCCCTAGCACGCTGCATAGACTCCATACGCTATGGGCACAAATTCAGTGATGGGCGACAACAATTTTGAATGCCCAACAGAGAAGAGTCTTTGACAACAACAGAGCAGGCTACAGGTAAGTCCCCACATAGTTACCTAAGTAACGAAGACAGCAAGACGTGGGGAAGGGGTTTCCGGGAAGGCAAAAAATTGCTAGATTTTGGGGACGGCTGGGAGGGGAGAGGGGGGGTGGCTATTAAAATAATATATAAATTAATGTTTATATATTTTAACTTTATTCAATGAAATTTTGGGGTTTAAACTTTATATAATGTTTTTTAGGATACTTTCAGGGTTAGAGTTCAATGTTTTTGTGAAAATGACGACTTTTTTGGGGTGGAGGGTCATGTTTTAAAGTAAACGAATCAGATTTTTTTTTTTAAATAATTTTAAATTTTAAATAAAATTGGGATGTCCCCTCCAAGTCCGTTAGTCCCCAAAACATTAGGGACATCTGGGGCATCACCAAAATCTAGGGGACACATCCCCGTGTAATATATTGGCCCCGCATTTTATTTCATTTTTTATTTTAGTTTCAGAGCTATATTTAGGTCATAGAATTTAGATTTAAAAAATCTATAATATTTATTTAATACTATTTATAAATTTAAAATATTTATTTAATACTATTTATAAATTCATACTATTTATTTTATATTATTTAGTTTTTATTAAATTTATTTAATTTTTATTAATTTTATTTAGTTTTTATTATTTTTTAGTTTTTATTTTAAAAAAAGAAAAAAACTATTATATATTACACAAATTAAAATTGTGATTTTAATTTTATTTTTTATGGTCTTGATTTTATTTTGATATTTCTATTTTATAAAGGTTATTTAATTTATAATGAATTTGTTTAGTGTATATTTTTTTAGTTTTTATAAGTTTTTTAAATTTTAATTTTATTAAAAGTTATAAATAAATTACTTGTTTGTAATATATAATAGAATTAAAATTAATAAATTATGAATTACAAGTAAATTGCAAATCATTTCCCATTCTCTTTAAGTATTTTAAATTTAAATTTTATTACAAGTTGAGTAAATTATTCATTTTTAATATATAATAAAAAATAAAAATAATAAAATTACGATTTATTTCCAAAAAAAATTGTATAATTTCATTTTATGTAGGTTATTAGTTAAACTTCGTTGTTAATGGGTCAAGAATAAGTAAGAGCTCCGTGTTGAAGCATAAGCATGCAGCATGGACCCCCCCCCCCTCATGTTGGGTCCTTCAAACTTAATTTCAATGGCACTACTAGGGAAATCCTGAAGCCTCGGGTGCGGATTGCATTGTGAGACACTGCTCCAAATCTTTTGATTAAAGCAATGTCAACATATTTATATGATGGAACAAATAATGCGGCTAAAGCCCAAGCAGTAGTCTTGTGGATAGAGATGTTGCTCGAATGTGGAATTGATCATCTACTCATTGAAGGGAAATCTATGGTCATGGTGTCAACCTACGCAATCAACATGCCAATGCTTGGAATTTAAACCACATCTGGGAAACGCATGGCCGTTATTCGATTCCTTGGCTTCTTGGTCGATTGCTCATTGTTACCCTGAGGCCAACTCTCATGCTGATTTTTTGGCAAATGTTGGAGTGGATCAATTGGTTAAACAAATTGTTGATAATAATGTGGAAGTGTGACCAGACCTCAAATTGATTAAATAAATCAGGTTGTAATCATGGGATGATCTTTTAGGGTCATCATTATCCTTCCTTTGTGCACTATTTCATGAACCCTCACTCATCATCGCATTCAAGGTGGCTCGTGTGGTCTTATGCTTTACAAGACGTTATTGTTTGTTTGCTTTGCCTGGTTTCTTATCGGTTTGACCGTGAGTAGGGTTTACGTGTTTTCTTACTCTTGGTTGTGTGGAGTTTGGTGGGGATTTGTGGTAGCAACAATGAATGTTGCATTGGACAACATTGTTTTGACAATTCCAATGCTATTCTTGAGGGCAAAGAAGAGGTAAATAGCATTCATGGAATGTCTCAAATAGAAGAATCACGTTGATTTTTCGGGCTTCGAATGGAGATGTGTTTAAAGCCATTAAGGTGGCTTTGGGGCAAGAATTCATACAAGCAATTTGGTGCAATAAGACAAATTCAGAAGTGGTTGCAGTCTTTGCTAGCAACCCATTCCAAACTGTGAAGGACTCAGATGTGACTCACCGGGTGGTGGAAACTCTAGTGTGCCCAGGTCTTCAGGTTGGTTTGAGTCTGGATGAACAAGCTCATGTGTGAAGACTCTCTTTCCCTTCCCTTCTCCAGGAATAACTGCTTGGGTTTTGTTCCCCTCTCAGTTTACAGAGAACTGGAAGAGCGCTTTGTGAAGACGAGAGCTCTTGTTGCAGGCTCTGGATAGACTAGCAGGGGTGTTGGGGCCTACTTTCTAGGTGGATGAACTTTTCGCACCTATTCCCTCTCTTGACAGCATTCTGGGAAGGTATGAATCAAAGGTAGCGGTTTCGGCCGCTCGTTTCTGGTGAACTTCTACGGAGGGAAAGGGGTTTTGATAGCCATGGGGTGCCTTGATGGCAAGAACGAACTGGTCACGTGCAGGTTTGTATCAGTCCACATGCAGCAAAGGATGCAAGGCATAGTAGATGCAGTAGGACTAGGTGGGGGGTTTACACCTGCTAAGAGGAGCTAGGAGGAAGGAGAGTCGTCTTCTCATGGCCGAGTTTCTGCACAGGAAGGCCGTGTGGTCAAATTTGGAACCTGGGGCTAGTTTGTTTTGACACGATCACATGGGGAAGGGATTGATGAAGGTGGTGACACGACTACAGGGCTTCCAAGGCAAGAGGCACATTTGGATGTTGTTGTTGACTTCAATGCTGAGGTGGAGGCCGGCGTGGCTTTTTCAACATAATATGTAATTGGTCGACTTTTTGCTTCTTAATGCTAATAGTGTTACTCTTACAGATGTTAGTAAGGGATCTTTTAGTAACTTAGTAGACTAGCTTTTTGGCTCTCTAGGCATGTATGGTACGAGGTTTGTTCCCTGCTTTATGGTTTCAAGTTGTTCTCAGCCTTGGCTTATGTCGTTTCAAGAAAGGGTTTAGTGATATATCCTATCCTATCCTTGGTTTTTGTATCTCATTTACCATCTTTGTATGGGTGAGGGTTCCTTTAACCCTTTAGATCTTTCAAAAAAAAGTTATTCGTTAAACTAAAAAATTATTTTGATATTTTATAGTTTATATTATATATTTTTTAAGTATGTATTAAAAAAAGTTTATGGAACTTTTGCAAGGCTTAAAAAAGGCAACCTATCATCATGGCAACTTGTCTGCTTGATATGAAAAACAATATGCAGCAAGACACTAATTCCATACACATGAAATGCACTCTTTGTGACTCAAATATCACAGAGACTCTAACAAGTGTTCGGTACCATTATATTGGAAGACCAAATGTGAAGCTTTGCCCAATAGCAATAGAAAATATGGTATATGCACGAGTTGTAAAGTCAATTTCGAAACAAATATGAAATGAAGACACTTGCATCAGCTTCTGAATCCTCAAATAAGGCTAAAATTCAATGCAAAGTGACACAAATTGGCTCCTTTACTAGCTCAACATCTTCTCCAATGTTTACCCAAGCAAGCCAAAGTGGACATCAGATGTCTCAACCTTCTTTGAAAACTATGTGGGAGCCACAAGAAAAGCATGAGATAGACAAATTGGTGGGTCATTTTTTTCATGCAAATGCCATCCCTTTTAATATTGTTCGAAATCCACATACAAAAGCAATGGTGGATGGGATCACCAATTTTGGAAAAAGGTACACAATGCCATCTTTTGAAACCCTGAGAACTATTTGGCTAGAAGAGGAAGTGACATTCATATCTAGTGACCCAGATAAAATGAAAAAGAACTAAAAAAATCAAGTTGCACTATAGAAGTGGCAGGTGATCTGATACAAAATGAAGGCCCCTCCTCAATATTTTGGCTCAATGCCTTAAAGATGCTATGTTTATCAAATCCATTGATACAAGTAATGATGTGAAAACTACAAATTTCATTTCAAATGCATTGAATCCACCATTCTAGACATTGAAGAAGAATATATTGTCCAAGTTATTATGGATAATGGGAAAAATTGTAAAGCAACAAGGAAACGTCTTATGAACAGGTTTCCTCATTTGTTTTGGACTCCATGTGCAACTCATGTTTTGGATCTTTTGCTTGAAGATCTCGCAAAATTGAGGTGGGTAGATAGTGTTGTGAGAAAAAATAAACAAATTTTCAAGTTTATACTTAATCACCGCTTGACCTTAAGCTTGTATCGCTCATTTGCAAAGCATAAACTTCACTCTCCTATTGAAACAAGATTTGTATCAAATTTTAACGCTTTGCAAAAGGAGATGGAGGAGAGGAGAACATTGAGAAGAGTTGTGGTTAGTGAGGAATGGACACAATCTAAGCTTTCTAAGGAAAGCCTTGCAAAAGAAATTGAAAGAATTATCTTAGGAAATTCATTTTGGTAGGGCACCGAGAAGACCCTAAAGGTGTTTAAGCCACTTGTCCAATGGTTGAGATTGGCTAATAGCATGAAACCTTGCATTAGTTTTGTGTACGAAGGCATGGAGCAAGCAAAAAAAGAAATTAAAAAAGTACCAACAAATAATGTTGATGAAGTTCAGTGTATTCGGGACATTGTGGACATCCAATGGGATATGTTACATCGACCTAAACATGCAATAGGTTGCTATTTAAATCCTACATTAATAGAGGTGGATCATGATCCAGATAAGCAGGGAAAAAATAGTATATTGGCAACAATAGATAGGTTGGTTAGTGATGAAAATGAAAAGGCTAGGGTGAAAAGGCGGTTGACTACATTTAAGAACCAAGAGGGTATGTTTTCCCACAAGGAAGAACAAGAAGACATTAGCAATATGGATCCCTATTTATGGTGGCAAACTTATGGGTCTTCTAGTCCAAAGTTACAAAAGTTTGTTGTGCATGTCCACAACTAGTGCGTCAGTGCTTCTGCATGCAAAAGAAATTGGAGTACGCATGCTTTAATCCATACTAACAAGAGGAACCAACTAGGAGCCAAAAAGCTCTCAAATCTTGTGTTTGTCTACAGCAATTTAAGATTGCTTGAACACAATCTTGCAAATGAAAATGACAATCCTCACCTTAGAGAACAATCCTTCAAGGAGATAAGGAAAATATTGATAGTGTTGATGAGTTTGATAGAAGATTAGATGACGGTGCTAGTGCTAGTGCTAGATTTGATTTTGTAGTAGGGTTTGATGTCGAAGCAGGTTTTAATGTTGTAGATGTTTAAAACTTTTAAGTTTTGTTTCAATTTCGAGCTTAGGCTCTAAACTATGGATATTTTGCTATCTTTTGATATAAATTCAAAATTGAAACTCTTAAGCATTTTTCAATTTTGCAAGTGTTCTGTTCAAACTCATTATTTGGTAGATTTAAACATTTTTGCACGTTATACATAATATATGTTTTGTGTGTGTGTGTTTTTCGAAAATTCTAGATTCCGTATTTTTTGCACTCCCGAATGGATTCGGATTTTTTGAACTTGGTAACTTTGTGGTAAGGACAAAGAAATGGATGAGATAATGAATAAATTCGTCATCTTTTATTTATAGAGAATTCATCCTTGGGATTTTTCTTTCTGTAGAGAATTTAATTTTTCTTAAACTACCCTATTAGCTCCTGTTACATGTGGCATGCAACGTAACGGGAGGAGGTTTGTGGGAATGGTCACACTGAGACTAGGTTGTGCAAAGTTATATCTGATGACAAACTCATCTATACTAAGAGCATGGCATATATAAATCACTTCCATTAGACCTAGAGTCCTGTCACTTCCAATGAAGGGATATATGGAAAAGATTTTTCCATTTACAATTCTCGAAAGGTGATGATGATGTTCTCTATTTGTTGATGCCCTCTCGAATTCATAAATCTAGCCCTATGAGATTGAAGTTCAGTAGTTTCTCCTGATAACAGTGAAACTCTGTGTCCTTTTGAAAGAAGAAGGCATGGTACAATGAACCAGAGAAAACAAGCTGCAGAATAGAAACCCACAGAGATCAGCTGAGAAAACAAAGAATTATTAACTCTGCAAAGCAAATGGAGCAAAGAAGAAAACACGCTCTGGATAAAAAAATACACAACCCAAAGGTCCCATGGCAAAAGTAATGAAATCCATGGCAGACCAGAATCAAAAGGTGAAGAGGTGCTTAAGAAAAAAAGAAGGAACCTCCAATTTTCCAGTGATTCACTGTCAGGAACAAGGCACTAGGAGATCACATTTGAATGTTACAACATTTCTGCTGAAACTGCCGAATAATTCTGGTGACAATGATATGCTAAGCCTAGAAGATACAGAGAGTGCTCCACAAGTTTCAGAATCAAAATGAAAACACATTCGGAGCCTCCTACTGCTTCACTCTACTGGAAAGTGTAGCCAAATTGTGAAAACAGATGAAGGACGCTGCAGTCTGCAACTCAACAATGCGATGATAGAAGAGGAGTCCATGATATGAAGTCTGGACTACTGAAATGGGAAAGGAAGCTGAAGCAAAGACTGGGGACGGAGCTGCAAGTGTGAAGGACACACTTCAGCCTGTTAAGGGAGATACCAAGCAGATCAGGAGCAATGAATAATTTTCGCCTGTTTGCTTTGTCTTTATGATCCTGTTGATATTTATGTCTGGAAGCTACAACACTGCTACGCTTCAGAAGTTTCCATATAATGTCAAAAACTTGAATATAACATTGGTATATAGGAACTGCTATCTAAAGCACAGGTATGGTCTTAGAAAGCCCCTCTGTTTTGTTCATAGTATTGAGACTCTGTGAGTCTCTTCAAAACTTGCAGTCCTGAGCCGAGCAGGAGCCCACGGGCTTTGTGCCCTTGACTTGGTCGACTCACAATTTTTCTATACTATGCATCAAACTGTAGGCTGGGTGGCAATATAGTATGTTTATATTTCTGTTTCTAGTTGTTTTCCATGAAAAATATCTAGAATAAAATGAAGTCTTTATGCAAGAAGATGGATTTTTGTTTTTATTCGATGACTGAAAGTGAACACTCTCTAAATGTAAACACTTTCAAATACATTCCCGACAGGAATGATAATTTTGTTTTGCCATGTATAGCTCTGTCTCTAATTTACAGGCCATGAACAATTGAAACGCTACTTAATGGATATAAAATGAGAAATTTAACAAAAAAAAATCATGAAGGCAATGGTAATATGATAATGTGCCTTCATGCATCTACAAGAGGCTCTATTGGTTTGGCAGCAGTCTAAAATATTGATAAGTGCATGCTTCAGACCTTGCCATATATTGGAAAAAAAATTCTTGCTTTGAAGTATCAAAGGGCACTTTCACTGTATTCTATTAGTAGTTTGTGGAAACTTTTTTTAAAATAGGTAAATCTTTCAATACATTTCATTTATGCCAACACAATTTTTATATTCTTTCTGATTTTGTTTCTTTTGGATACTTTTTAGTAAATCAAAAAAAACAGAAAACCTTTTGTGAACAATTTTTAATTTCAATTTAGCTACATTGAATTGTCTTGCTTTACGTACATTACCACATTGGTATTATTTACTTGCATTGTCACGATTGCTAGGTACTATGCAGCATGCATTTGCATATGTTAAACTATGCTAAACTAATTTCAATAATAGCATTTTGGGTTAATTGTCTATATTATTGGATGCTTCTTTTCAGAATACTTAGGAATCAATTTTATCAATAAATTGAAATTATAGTTTATGGTTATTTTTTGTGCCAAGATTTTTGGCCGAGTCCAAGTCTGACTCTAAAATGTGCTTGCCATGTCCAATCCGATCCCAAGTCTCAATACTATGGTTTTGTTCATTGAGGCCATATAAACTTTCCGAAGATAAATAAAGAGTTAGTAAAGATACAAGTGTGACTCATGCTATTAACAGGCTTCGATCAATTGTTATAGTATGAACAGTGAAGGTGATGATCTACTATTATGTCATGCTCCTTGGAAGGCTCTTTGAAATGTAGCACCACAGTAATTTTGTATAGGCTTTTGGGAGGATCTTTGAGTTCTTATACTCTGCCTTAATAGAAACATTTAAGTCATCAAAACAAGAAAAAGAAAAGCAACCCATAATTTATTTTAAAAGACAGCCACCAGGAAACATGGCAGATGTGGCGTACATAAGAAGAAAGAATTGGACTTTGAACCATAATTATAATAAGTATGGCATGTAACACAATATAGCAAAAAGCTTCTACTGGCAGGCGACCTCTCATCAAAAAATCAGATTACAGACACAGAGTTCGAATCAACCATGGGTCAGGGCAGAAAGCTTAAGGCAATTGCAGGATTTAAAATCAATATTCCTAAAGTGTTTCGAGTGTGCTCCCTGTTAGAGATCAATTCCCTTATAAGAGACAAGAATACAAATGAGTAACTAAATTATAATTTGCTTCCATTTACGAGGTAAGAATATAAATATTAAAATATGAAAATTTGGTTAATGAGTAAAGAGGCATTTTCATAAATTGATATCAAATGCCATCAGAACAAATGACTGGTTCAATTTCAATGGCAAATAAATGGATTGATGTTAAGGGAAAAGGATGCTAGATCCGTTGAATTATAGCCAGAAACATCGAGCACAGAACAATTATCTTAAAACTAAAATCCATAATTAGAAAGACATAAATTCAAATACTTAGATCTGTCCATAAAAAACAGACGGAGAACAATTTCAATAAAACCAGAATCCAAAACCGAAAACCCTAGGAAATATATCATTACTTACTTGATAGGTATTGTCAAACTTGTCATACATGAAACGAGTGATAATGCTGGTCTTCCCAACGGACTGATCTCCCAAGAACACGAGCTTGTATTTGGCAAGAGGCGATACAGTCGCCATAGTTGTACTCATTTTTTTCTTTCCTGCTCAAAATATAAACAAATTTTGTCGGTGCCGGAACTCCCTCAGATTCGTTCCCACGACGTCAAAAATTTATTTTCTAATCTCATACGTGGTTTTGCAATCGGCATGGACCCTATTCAAATGAAAGCTGATTTTGAAAAATAGGGACTCACCCAGATCTTGAACAGATGATAACAAGGTACCCAATTCCTTTTTTCTCAACTAAACCCCAAGATTTGAAGAATCAACGGACCGTACGATGAATTGTTGAAAAAATAAAATCGTGAATTTTTGTGCAGGATCTAAACGAGGGAAATGAATAATCTGATCTTGGAAAAAAAATTGCCGGGAGGGAAGAATATACCTATACCTAAAGTTGTGGCTGCGCGTTACAAACTTGGCCTCCGATTACGAGAAATCGCATCGCTACTTCCAAATAATTAGTAAAAATGCGTAAACATCGCCTGTAACTTCGACATTAAGATTACAATTTACACCACGGTTATTTCATTCATTGACGGTCACATAAAAGAGCTTGATTCATTTTTGCTAGGAAAGATGGTCATTCGCAACGCATATGTACCTAACTTTGTGCTTAAAATACAAGAATACTAGCAGTTGCTCCAAAGGTGGAAGGAAAGTCGGAGGATTTGTATATTTTTTTTCATAAATATTAATAAGTTATATTATATATTTTAAATATATTATATTATTTATTTATATATATTTAATTAAAATGAAACTATTAAATAAAATAAATAGTGGTATAAAAAAAATCATAATATAAATTGATAAGTGATTTTAATTAAAATATTTTTGTAAAAAGTAATTAGAAGATGACTTTTTATAAAAGGATTAATTTATACAATTATATTGTATATTGAATATTCTTCATGGATGTGTATAATATGTTTTGCTTATAGATGCGTATAATATGCTCTGCTTATAGCATTTTAATTAAACGATAATGAAGAAAAAGAAGAAACTATATTCAGTGATCCATTCACACATGATATATGCTCATCCATCATTATTTGAACAACTTATGTTATACACTGTTGATATAAACTATTTTTCGACCATACTCGAAGCCTATAAAAGTTAACGATAATATATACCGTTGATATGGACTATTTTCTAGCTATATACGAACCCTATATAAGTTAACGACATAAAGTCATCTACAGATTTGTCTAGAATAAAGAATATTGTTTCACCAGTGCTTTTTTTAAAGAATAAGCATGACAAAAGAAAAGCTTACATTCTCCAACACAAAATCAAGGAATCTACATATATTTACGTATAGAAAATTCATGAAATTTCACCTTAAATTTAATTATATATTTTTTAAAAATCATAACTTGTAGACTTATAATTATAAATAAAATAAATTTCAAATAACGCAGAAGACAAAAGAGCAAAGAAATTCAAAGAAAAGACATATGTAGCACTTACCATATGAAGCATCAAGTAGGCCTCCATGAGTTTGCACTAGAAATACCAGATATTGATGTTAACATCTGTATCAAAATTTGATCTGTAAGTGCTACATTCATAGACAAGCAAGTTTATTCTTTTAACTCACCAAAATTAAATTCCAAGTAGTTTAATTGATCAATATCAGTAAAAATGAAGGGAAAATACACTCCTTACAACCATGTTCCCAGTTAACCAGTCATAGACAGTGAATTAATTATCAGGGTCTCCTTCGTCGATATTAGTTAAGAGATCCTCTGTCTCAGTCATCTCAGCGTCATTTGCTAATTTTTTCATCACAGTCCTCCTGAATCTCATCAAACAAATCAAAAAATATTAAAAATAAACATATGTTGAGCTTTGCATTGTTTTATAGGCAATGGAGGTGATGCTTTGAACGCCTGGTAAGTTGCCTGGTTTGACACGATGCAACAAGTGAACCTGCCAGCTAAGAAGGTTTTCAAAAACTATCGAGGATGTCAAAACTGGCATGGCCTCTCCACACTCAAACCAACAGTCTATAATCTATTTTATTGATTACGAAAATAATGAAACGATTTTTTATTTCGTAATGAAATTTGATTAACATAAAGTGAAAAACAAATCCCTGATGGTGGTGATAGCGGCACAATCAATTGTCTTTTTTAAAAAATGAAAAATAAATATTTTTAAATATTTATATTTTAGTGAATTTCACATGATAAAATTATATCATAAACATTAATTAAATTACAACTTTTTTAATCTTCAAATATATACTTTTAATAAAATAAAACTTTATTAATTTATAAACAAAATTATAGACTTCATGTGAAATGATGAATTAAAACTTTTTTTATCTTTAATAAAACAAAACTATATTAATTTATAAAAAATATTATAGACTTTGTGTGAAAGCATGTCCCAAAGTCTGACATAGTATGTTGAAAAAAAATGGATAATAAAAATAAAATAATTCATAAAACTAAGTTTGAAGCGCACACTGCAATAATAACTGTCATAAGTTTAAAGCACACAACTGCAGTATGTATCAAGTTAATTAGGGTTTCCAGCAAACAGAGCTTGCAGTTCAAGGAGAACAACATAGATTCTCAAAATTCCTTTAATCCAGACCTTTGATCTAAATTATCCTATCAATCAAGCAGTTAATCAAAACATGCATAAAGATCTCACAACAATTATTAATTGAAGAAACATATATTAAAAATAATTCAATTCTTTATGATTTTTTAAAACAAAATATGCATAAAGATCTCACAACAATTGTCAATAGAAAAAACAAATATTAAAAATATTTAACTCTTTATGATTTTTTATCATATATTTTTATGGTGCCTAATACAAATTTTCTATTTCTTTTGTTTAAAAATTAATTTTCCTCAACATCCAAAAAATATTTTCAGAATAGTTAAAACTTCACATTCAATTTTTCTCGACATCTGAAAACATTTTCTTAATAGTTAAAACTTCACATTAAATGTCACCCATTGTTATTTATGACATTGAACTAATTTTGTTTTTACAATGAATATATGTAAAATTATTGATCAAGGGTTATTTAAACATGTTGAGCATGAAAACATTTTCAGAATAGTTAAAACTTCACATTAAATGTCACCCTTGTTATTTATAGTGTGCATAGTCTATTTTTTGGTTCAATATAATTCAAATGAATAAGCAGTGTTGCAAAAAAGTAATTCGTTGACAATCTTTTCAGAGGCCACAATTATGGTATTCACCACAGCACTATTATTGTTGTTGTTGTTGTTGTTGTTATCATCATCATTATCTTCCAACTCCATATCTTTTGCGTCATAAAATGCCTTTGAGAAACAAGTGTGTTGTTGAAGGCATTCATCCAGCTGCTCTAGCCCTTCATCACCTTCAAATATAACTTGAAATCTATACAATATCAAATATGGTGATGAAGAATCTTCCTCCAGATCTAGCAAATAACTCACGACAAATATATAACACAATGAATCCAATTTTTCAATAGTTTGTTGCTTTGTCAAAACCCAGCGTGGGTTCTCTCCAACTTCTACAAACAAGACTACCCCACTTGTCAGTTGAAAAATTTTAAGTAGTGAGAAATTGCCTTGCCCCATTTGGTGAGGATGTCCCAGTTGAAGTACCACAACCCCAAACATCCTCACAACTACTTCTTCATTGCTAATGCATCCATGAGATCAGCTGATTTTTTCAATTCATGCTTCTTCACTTCTAAAAGAATGGAACTACGAATTTATAAAAGAAATCCATTATATGGTGTTTTTTGAGAAGCCATGCCATGGTGATGGGCCTCTTAAATGTAGATGTAAGCACGACATAATATTCAAACCTACACAAATGAAGGTAGCTCTCGCATTGCATCTGCATCCACCGATCGAGTCTCATCCCCCTCCCTCTCCCAAAATAAAAATATAACCAATAGCAGGAGTAAAAACAACTACATAGTCATGGCAAATGCACAACGAGTTTATCTAGGGAATGAGGATGTGGGAAAGGATATAAATGAGAATGAACAAAAAAGTCCATTGCCCAGAGCTCCCCTAGTGTCAAAATCAATCTTTATGTTCAAGAAAGAAGATCTCGATGCTAATCTAGGCCAGGTTATGCATGTAAGCTCATGATGGCAACATTGGAATGATGCAAAAGGAATATTGTTTTATTTATCTCATGTGAGATGAATATGAGGGATTTGCCCCTCAATAATAAGCCTCCAGCTAATAAAGACCATACTCTACCCTGATAAGTACCTATCCTCATAATCTGTTGAACCTGCTAGTCTTGCACATAAATCTTAGCAAATCTCAGGTAATTATATAAGATTTATTATGGTTTCATTAATATTAAACTCGTGTTTTATTATTTTTGGGAATCTAGTGTTTAGATCCTAAATAATAAGGGTCTGGAATAATAGGAAAAATCTAGTTTAATGGGAAAAAATATAGATTTTAAATAGGTAATTTTACAAGAGGAAGAATAAAAAACTTATCTTAAATTGGGCTAAAATGAATGATTCTAGAGCTAGTAATTAAAAAGCAAAACTGAGACACTGTCAAGAATTTGAACCTAGCTTTCATTTTCTGATTGTACAGGAGTGTCAAAACAAAACACCTTGGTGTTCGATGCTATAGTCCCTCCCTATCGCTATTGTCCTCAGGATCTAATCTTTTTGGGTTTTGTTTATTAGGTCAGTGTGAGCCTGTGTACCAAATTTCAAGGGTTAGAAGTTAACAAAGCTCACTATAGGTTCATTTTAGTCTTCAATACTTGTATCTATCTACACACATGTAAACAACAAATACATCAAAAGCAAAAGGGGGAAACTGGGTTAGGAAAAGAATGATTGCATGATCTAGAACCCCTACTATCTTGATCATTGCCTATATTAACTCTCAAGCTAGGGTCTCAAATCAAATGTAGTTCTCCCTTAGGGAACATGCATAATCAACGTGCATGATAGATATAAGAATGACTTTTTCCTATGCCCTTCTTTGATCAAACATACAAGTCTATGTGTGATGTAGAGAAGTTGAGCTATACTATTGACTGATTTTTATTATGTCTAATGTGTTAAAGTAGTAAGTGTTAGATATAAAATGCCTTATGTAGTTATTTATATATGAGACTCATTATTTCAAATTTGGGAGCTTTATTTACATTTGGCTAACATTGAAAAACTTAGGAATGAAGCAAAGAAAAGGGGTAAGACTCATCTTGCAGAAGAAATTGACCGTTAAAGCTCAATTTGACTTTGGACAGGAGCGCTGGAAACTAGACACCCTAGGTTCCAATGTTGTAGTACAATCCCAACACTCCTATCCTATAGGCTAGGCATAAGGGGGGATAAAAAAAGCATGGAAAACTTGACCTGGCTGAGGTGGAATGACCATTTTAAAGGCTCAGTGTGACTGGGAATGGGTAAAAAGATGACTCAAGCTTAGAACAAGACCCAAACAGATAAAATGAAAGACATGGCTAAATGTGTAACAAGCTCATATTCTCCAGTCAGAGTCTCCTGTGAAAGGACTATGAAAATACATGATATGTGTGGTTGATTGACCAATTTCGGGTGTATACATTTGCCCCCCTTTTAACCTAGTGATGTAATGAAATGAAGTACTAGAGTAAAAGAAAGAAAGAAGATGCATACCTAAGCTTACCTACGTGGAGATAAACATGCTGAAAAAAGGGTCCAACTTCTTGGGCAGGAAAGTGGATGGAGAACTGAATAGTTCTTGGAGGAAGAAGGAATCCCTGAAATGGATACCCCCTGTACTGAATCTGAATAGTGTCTGGAGAAAGAAGGAATCCTTGAAATGGATGCCCCCTGTACTAAATCTGAACAATGTCTGGAGAAAGAAGGAATCCCTGAAATGGATGCCCCTTGTATTGAATATGACTAGAAATGAGAAATGCTTGGAGGCCCAAAACCAATGTATGCCCTATGTCCCACATAAACTCATGTAATTTGGAATGTGTGTATAGAAATTGTATGCTATGAAGAGAAAGATATGTCATGCCCCCACTCTGAATAATCTGAACTAGAACTGAGAAGTGCTCGGAGGTCCAAAACTAATGTTTTCCCACTATCCCACACAAACTCCTAGGTTTGGGTGATGTTATAGACCAACCATTATAGATGATCATATGGTCCAACCTAGTGACAACTTGGGTATGCCTAAGTGTAATCTAAAAACTCTGGTAAAAGTGTAAGAAGAAAATGGCATGTCTTGCCATTCCAATTTATATAATCTTAGATGATAAAGAACATGAAAATTTATGCCATGCCCCCAAATTTGGTATGTAAGTGATGCATCTATATAGTTTGATAATATATATAACCACATGTGAAATGAGCTATCATGTCATGTCCCATGCACAAAACTAGAGATCAAAACAATGTGCTCTGTACTATGCCTATAATATGCTATCTAATCTATAACTATGTCATGTCGTATGAAGTTGTATGTGTGAGACATGTAGTGATGTACATGCCCCCAAATCTGATATCTGGTTTGGATCTATATCAAATTCACTGTGAATCTATATGATTTGAACCACTGTATATCTAAGTAATTTGTGTATCTATAAACTGAAGGTATGTCCCTCTAAATGTCCTGAGTAATGTTGAAAAACCCATGTAATCTAAATCATTATACATCTTGACCCATCTAAGCTGAATCTGATAATTCTGACTGTTAGAGGTGTAAAAACCATTGCTAAGTGACCCATGTAGTCTGAATCACTATATATCTTGACCCATCTAAGCTGAATCCAATAGTCTAACTACTGGAGATGTAATAAAAAGGGTGTATTCATCTATGAGAGTGGATAGGTGTAGGAATAAGAATAGTAGGAATGATGCCCCCTTTTAAGGAGAGGGATGAAATTTGTAATAGAGGAGGGTGAGCCCAAAAGTGATGATTAGTGGTGTAATGCTAGGAACAAGGTTGGTATAGTTTCAAATTGATTTGAGAAGTTGATTCTTTTCCTTACAAATAAGACCCTAGTTAGGAGCAAAATCATAAAAAAAATATAGTTAGAAGTGAATTGGCCATATATCAGTTGCACTGATATTAGTGAAAGGAAGTTGGCCTTCTCTAAAGGTTAACCTCAATTCCCCAAGGTCCCATAACTTGGAGGTGATCCCATTTTGTCATTTGATTCCCATTTATTACAATTATTAAAAAACATAGTGGGTGGAAAATCTAATTGATAACAATTAGGAAGTTCATGCTACAAATATTTAGGCTCAATCCATTATCAATGATCATCCTTTGATGCCCTTATTTTGCATGGTCACTTGTATGAACAAAGGCATATATTTATCAATGATATCTTTGGATGTTAAATCTATTGGATCAAAGGTAATGAACTATTCATTATTCTTTAAATATTTCATGATGTCCACAAAATAAGAGGGCTAAATATCACTCATAACTTATGTCTTATGTAATACCTCATATAGGATATCCTTGTAAATAAAAAATTAATTTATGATCTCAATAATTGAAATTTTATCATGCTTATTGCTTATTTTGTCAACAAGATCATATTCCTTAGGTTTTATCACAAGCTTAGGCTTAGGATGCACCTATTATATATTAATAGGTGGTGGATTTGGTTGATCAGCGTTACCTCTTTGAGTAATAACAACATAGACCATGGGATCTAGTATAAGCCATGTAATGATAATGGGTGTGGGATGATAGTTGTCATTTGAACAAGGCTTAGGTAGAGCAAAGGGTTGAGAGGATTCGCATTCATGTATAAATATTGGCTCTGTAATATTAAGAAAAGAATTATGAAGAGAGATCAAGTGTTTTCTCAGTTTTTAAACCCTCTTGTGATGTTTAAAAATTTTCTTAAATGATTTGACAAGGCAGGTAATATATCAAACCATAACAACTTGTACAAATTAGAACCCAAAATGTGTGATAGATGCATCCACATTACATATATTTTATATAAATTAGGGATTATATATATAAAATATTAGAAAGACCTAATTAATATAGGGTTTGAAGCTCAAAGATTGGGTTCTCCAAATGTTTAACCTTAAATTTGTTAAGGATCCTATTAGGATAGATAGGGTTAAGAATATATAAATGAATAAGCAAAGGGTGATAAATAGATTTATATTAGGCCAATTAATTGCAAAACTTAAATAGAACATATATTGAATTTATTATATAGAGATATGTTTAAAATGGAAATTATAGCTACGCTAGATATAGTAATGATAAATAAATAAGATAATTTGTTAGTTCTAATGATAATATAGATCTGGATCTGGGACAAGAAGGAAGTAGACTAGAATAATTTCTAAAATAGTCACTAGATTCAAGATTTTATGCCTCTGTAGTGATGGACACTTGCATCAACTTGGGACATTTTTTGTCGATGCTAATGTCTAGGTTGGATATAGGTGTCCTATGTGAAATATATTAAGAACATGATGTGACCACCTAGATGCTTTTGGATTTGTTTTCACCTTCTCTCTGGTGCATTCAGATCTGGGTCATAGACTATCACTTCTTTTCAAATAGAAAAACCCTAATTCTTCATCTTCATATTAGCTATGGAAAAATAGGTTAGTGGGCACATGGTGTTAATCTAGTGTAAAGACCCCTCTATTAATGAGAATTTCCTACATAGCCAACACTTTGAAGAGGGCCTCAAACTTATTTAGTTCTCCCCTATGTGCTAGAATCTATGTGAATCATACAATGTGTGATAAGTACGTATAATAGTGACCTAGCTTATAACTTGAAAAATATAGATCTTGGGTTACTCTTTCGATACTTCAGACATATAGATGTGGTGTCCCTATGACTGATATTGTAATAGGATAAAATAGAGAATATTTTTTCAATTGAATGCTTGATAGAATGATTTTGGTAAGTTGCCTTGGTATGTGCTAGGTGTAGAATGAATGAGGGTTGATCTTGTATTTATACTAATCCATTTGGATAATATCTCACATTAAATCCATTCGGACAACCATTAGGACATGTTTTATTTGTAAATTAGACTACTTTAGGGAACTATACACTTGTGTCAAATCAAGACACCTACATCAACATAGGTGTTTATTTGAGATGCAAGTGTTCAAGAAGCAATAAAATATGAACATGCTCAAAACTTGTAGAGGTGGAAGATAAATAATTTTTAATCATTCTAGGTAAGATAAAAGGCCTAGGTAATCAACATAATATTGGTTGGAGTAAGAGATAAGCCAAGAGGCATAATAAAGAGCATATACAAGACTTGAAAAAGAGGGAAACTTATAGAACTGAGAGGAACAACCAAGCTCTTAATTTTCCAAGTGTATAAGACTATGATGCTAAGTAATTAATAAATAATGTCTACATAAGGACACTAGTGTAGTGTGATATATTCCCCTAGGGTGATTTTATCATGCTGAGTGTTAGGTAGAGCCTAAAAGGTGTCTAAAGTTGATAAGGATAAGGATAAGCTCATTAAAGGGTTGTATATTAACTTAGAAGAGTGTGTAATGAAGTTGAAAGTGATCAAAAAAGACCCTACGATAGGTTTAGTGCTAAGAGTGTAAAAAAGTGGTTATAAGTGCATGGTTTTAGATTAAATATTAATTTTACATGTCAACACTACACCTATTCAAGATCATATTATAGATGGTTTATACACCTACTTAAGATTAATATACAGAGTTGGTTGTTACACATATACAAAATATGTCTATGCAATGAGTTCAGAGGAACACAATTGGGCCTATTAGACAACCAAATATTCAACACTAATCATGTCATAGAGTTACTCAGGGCCCATAAAGGCTGATATCTCTTAAATTACATACTCCATCAACATCATGGATAGTTCAACATGTTCCACATCAAATATAAAAAATGAGACACCTTCTTACTATACAAAGGAGCCCATAGGTTCTAAAACCATATAGAGTTACCCATATTACATACATTTTAATTATCAATGGTCATGATAAATATGGTACACCACATGAATCCTTATCAGATCTTAACCCACCAAAAATTGGTACCTTATATCTATGAAAAAACACCCCTCCACCATTTGATATATGCACTTCCTATGATCATTCCATTTATGCAATCATTGGTTAGCATTTAAAAATCCCAAATATTCCAAAAATATTAAATAATTAATTAATCAAAAAATTAAAAAACCTTCAAATATTTAAAAAATACAAAATTAAGACTTGAACATGGCATGGTTTCTACATTACAGTATTTACGTATGTTATTTATCATGTTTTTGGAATATATAAAATTATTTTCAGACACATGAATTTTGGAGTATATGAGTGTTATGTAGGACATACATGTTATGCATAGACATAAATATGTTGTACCAATGAAGATGCCAATATTAGAGGCATCTTGTTCTATAGGATTCACTATTACAATTTATATATTTCTAGTTCTATAGGATACATATATTGATTATATATGACTTTCTAGTGACTCATATCATACATAATGATATATACAATCAATATTATACTATGATGTATTTTTATACATATGGAAGGTGTAGAGTAGTTCCTTATTCTATGCTCCATTGATGTTGTTACTATTGACCACTTTCTTACCTGAATCCTATAAAGGGGTCAAACTAATCCTTATGAACCCTAATTAACCATTAGGCCTCATGGTTGTCACATATCTTTGTAAATTAGGGTATTTCAAAGTAGGTCATTAGTTGTCATTTTTGATGCAGCAGATCCATTGTCTATTCATGTTATCAAACATATAGTGGTCACCCCTGCCTCATATCTCAGTTGTGTCAAGTGTCATCAAAAAATTTGAACATATATGAGGGTCCTTAATAAGTTTTGAAGATGCCTCAACAATCCAAAAGTGCCATAGTGAAGGTGATTTGATAATGCAGTTGATGAGTCATCATGAACATTTTTGGTGTACTCAAATTATGTAAGGTATGTCTTATTTACAAGATTTTGAGAATGTTATAAAGATTTATTTGGGTCTATTGTAAGTCCTTAACAGGTATTAAGGTATTTTCACATGTGTTGAAATGATATTCATTTGATATCCCTCCTTAAGGTCATGTATATGTTCTAGAAGTGAGAGATTTGACCTTAATTTGACCCCATTTGATCCTAAAAGGCCACTAGAGCCAATATTCATGCCTTTAAGATCCTTCATGATCCCCATTAAGCCATATCCAAGATGTTTCATCCATCATTAATCCCCTTTTCACAAAATTCAACACTTAAATTTCCACTAATGGGCCCCGTATGTGCCAAAATGTGCCTTTCTAACTTCTCCAATTTGTATCATGAGCTTTAATCCATCACTTGACTCCTATTTTACCTCCACCTACTTGATGATAATGGATTATAGTCTACAACATGAGAAAATATAAGAAATATGTAGGTTTTAGGAGTTTTCTAAGTGGCACAGATTTGTATAGTATAGACTGACTCAAGTGGAGTTAGGGATCTGCAAGAGGAAGTCATTACTAGCATGTGTGTAAGAAATCAAAGTATTTTAGAGCATGAGGAGCCCAAAATAGATTCATCTTCCCCATTTATCTCATTGTCAGGACTTGAGAGCATGTTAGGTTTGTGCTCAATTTGTATGAAGGAGAGAGAAATAGGCCCCAAGCTCTTGGCTAGAGAAAGTAAACTTGGTCACCTTCTAATAATGGGCATTGATTGTAATTTGATCCCCTAAGCTCTTTGAACATTAACTAAGAAGTGAAGTGATTTGGTCATCATATTCATCCACACAAGGTTAAATGAGGAGGGCAACTTTATTTTATTTTTGGTTTGTTTGATAAAAATGACCATTCTTCCTAGTTCGTCAAGTATTTCATAGATGTTTCATGGTCTCCTTAGCATTTGGTTCTCACATGTGGGCATATATAGGTAGGAGATGTCCAAATTATCAATGTCTATAGTCTGTAGGTAGGTTTCAATGGTGAAGATAACCATCCAATCTGTACATATAAAAATGAATGGGGTTTGAAGGTCCAATCATGGTGTTTTGGGGATGTTCTTGTCTATTCACTACAATTTTAATGTTCAGATGGTCTCCAATCTTATAAATTAATGTTTCCAAGTGATGTAACCTGTAGATGTGGTTTCCATTGCATTGAAGGTAGTGTATTATTTGATGGTGGCCTGAGGGTGCTTAAAACACAATATAAACATAGTGTAGAGGTTGTAATCATACCATTACATCCTTCTGTGTAGGTTCATAAGATTACTACATCCCTCATAGGCCTTGAAACCACTAGCCTACCTTCAAACCTCTTCACATTCCCTTTAGTAGAGGTTACGGTTAATTATCAAATTTTAAGGTTCTTTAAAAATTCCTAGATTACATTCTTCACCGAGTATACCCCATTAATGGAATGCAAAGTGTTAGATCCTATTAGGTATATGCATAAGGGTGTTAAAGTTTTTATAGACTATTTAGGATGTGTTTTTATAGTTAATTTTAGGCCACAAAATAACCTCTACCATTTAGTGACCTATGCATATCATTTTCTAAGTTTCAAACCCCCATATCATCACACTATCATCACCTATAGGCCATCCACCCCCTACCCAAGTCCCATTCATGAAATCAAGACCTAGATACTCCTTAAGGTTCTCAAAAACCATAAGGCCATGAAGATATGGGCATATATATTCATATACCCTATTGAGAGAGTAATGACCACCTACAAGAAAGGACCTAAATCCACTTTGGTTGAAGTCCTTCAACTCACTATGTGAAGATCAGTCCTAAGAAATAAGAGAAGGATATAACCAAACAAGATGTCCATATTATAGGGACGGGCTAGAATGAATAAGTTATTGAGACCTCAAATGCAACTAAGAAATCACTATGTTATGTTCAGAGGACTATGATACACAAACCCCTATAGACAGTCAACATGTGTGAACCAATGACTACAATGTTAATGTCAAATAGAGAGGTCTATATCCTACCCTGAATGAAAAGAAACATATACATCAAAGTGATAAAGTAAAAATAGGAATAATGGTAAAATCATGATGGTCACATCACCAAAGACAAAGTAACCTGTATTAGTGCATTTGGATAGTGTGAGGCTCACACAATCAGTCAAAGCTATCAAGAGTGGGAAGGTGATAGACCAATGAAAGTAAAAAATCTTGGGATACATGAAGGGAGAGTCTCTATGGGCCAAATACACACTAATCACCCCAAAACCTTACTTGATAAGGCTCTTGAGTAAGGGAAATATTTGGTTAGGATTGCAGATCAAGAACCGTAGGCTTTTATATGACTATATATGCAAATATATCAATAAGGTTATAACACATGAGATTTAAAGATATGTTAAGGCATTTAAACATGATGTTTTGACTCTAATAATACCCTTATAATAGATGAATGGAGTTTTTTTTATTACCAACATCAACTACTATAGCCCCATGCACCAAGTAATGTTGATTAGGTAGACCATAGGAGAGAGTATAGGTTAGTGATTTAACAATTTTGAGAATATTGGTGTATTATTCCTAATTTAGTTAAAGGGTATGAGTAGTAAAATCAGTAAATAAATAGATAATAATTAAGCTATTGATTTGTGTAAATTAATTGTGATTCAAACTTTTCTATAAATAGTAATAAGGAGAAGAAAATAAAGCTTAGCTAGAAATTGATTGATCGAATTGAGATAAACTAGAATTCACTGTGCAAAACTAAGACACTATCACAAATTGAGATCTAAACTTCATTTTGTGATTGGATAGGAGTGCCAAAGCTAGATAGTAGTGGCATCGATGCTATATTCCACTTCTGCCACTATTATCTTGAGGGTCTGAGCTTTTTGGGTTTTGTTCATTATGTTTGTGTGACCCTATCTGTGAAGTTTCATTAGATAGAAGTCTATATAGCTCCCTATAGAGTAGATTATTTCTTCAAACCCTATCTTTCATTATGTTTTGACCAATTTTGAGCAAGAGGGGAGGGGTTAGTGTGTGTAAGATACATTGGACATGCTTCACACCCTGTGTGTGGGCATGTTGCCTACATACCAATACTTTGAAGAGGGATCAAGCCATATGTATTTCTCCCACTTGATGTGCTTTGTGAAATTGTGTATATGAAGATGCAAAATGCCAAACTAGATGTGCTTGAGGTGACTAGGGACTGGTGTAAGGACTTGAGTGAACTTGTAAGTGTGTTGGCTAGTTGTATGTGAGAATAGTGAAGATTGCTTGAGTAGTCTTACTTGTATTCTTGCTTGATTAGTGATTAATACTAACCGCTATCCAAATGATATTTGAATGGGCTTTTATAGGGATTTATTGGTCATGGGTTAAATGTAATCATGTTAGGCCGACAAGTATAAGGATAGGGAACCAAAAGAAATTAACCATTGGGGATAAAAATGGACTTGGAAAATAACACTAAAAGTGAACAATAGTGGGACCAGCTCTATATTCCAAGTGTGGTATTATTGTCTTGAGTAGATGGGATATAGGGGGATTGATTTGTCTTAGAAAGAGAAATATGGGTGAGTTGGGACCAAGTTTAGAAGGCTAGGGATGACTAGGAATTAGTGAAAATAAGCCTAAGGGGTCATGAAAGCAAGCAAAAGGGACCTATGGGTTGGGTGTCATTAGCCATGCTCGAGTTACCAATTTTTGCATTTTATGACTACATTTTCCTCCCCTTTATTCTAGTGATGCATCAAAGTGAAATACTAGGATAAAGGAAAAAATAGAAAACATACCTAAACTTACCTATAAGGGTGAAGCTCATGAAGCTATTGTGATGTTGGGTGTGCATATAGAGAGCACATTGTAAAGTATGAATCTACAAGAAAAACAAATAATAGATTAGTTCTTACTATATATGCTATATCTAAAATAAGAACATACAAAACTAGGTAAGAGAGAGAGGAAGAGAAAAGATTGAATACACCTCATCGCATATACAAACTAATACAAACCCTGGTGTGATGTTGAGTGATGTTGGATTATGTTGAGTGATGTTGGACTATGCTAAAAGGTACTATACCAAGAGTAATATCACAAATGAAGTTGAGTTCTCAATTCCTCAAAAGTGGTTCAAGAATGTAAAGTCTGGCCATTTGGATCCATAGTTTCCTACTAAGTGAAGTGATATGATCATGTATGTGATAATCAATGTCTGGACTATGTGTTTAATCCCTCTGAATAAGTGGATCAAGAGTACAAAGGGTAGTTAGTCCTTTGGCTCCATCGTTGCCCCATGAAGTGAAGCTATGAATTGATACCAATATGAAATGTATGTTTTATGAGATGGATCTTGAAGCCCATGAATGTACTATGATCTAAAAATGTTGGCATGGATAGTTGAATGTATGCTAGAAACTAGGCCACTCTTAGCCATTTTGAAAGATGGAGATTAGGTTTGTATGAAAGCCACTCTGAATTGGTGCACTAGGCTTATATGAAAGCCACTAGGGAACTCAAGAACTCAAGAATGTGAAAGTTAAGCTTATATGAAAGCCATTAAAAAATTATGCCAACCATATATAGATGGAATAAGGCACACAATTTCTGAGAATGCTTAGGTAATACTAAACTTAGAAAGAAAAGAGAATAAATGTGCCACGCACATTGCCCCCAATTATTAGTGTTTAAAACATGGATTCTGATCTAGAAGTTATATCAACTAGCGTATCTAAAATTGGAAGTGAGAGCCATCATGATGTGTATGATGCCTCTTATATATGGATTCTCTAAGAAAAACTATATTAAAACTGTTGATTTTGATATGAACTATAGTTGACAAAATCATTGAACTTACCTTTTTGTCTATTTTTGGAAAAATTGGTTTTTTTGTTGTTTGGACAAAAGCATCAAAAGTGGACACTAGTGGCATCAACGCTATTTCCAAGTTGGGTGCTATTGTCTAGGGCCAAATCTGGTAACTGTTCTAGATTCTTGACTATCTACCTAGTCTATTTTGACTATTTTGATGTCTAGTTTCTATTTTGAGTGTTCTAAAAACTACTGTTTTGACTATTATAAGCTTTGATCTCTATGACAAAACCCTTATTTATTACCCCCTCTTCTAAAGGTAGGAATGAAGACCCTGTAATGACTTCCCTTAGAAGAAAGAGCCCTGTAAGTGTGTTATGCTACAAAGATACATGGTATAATAATGACAATTGACAATATATCTCAATATATAATGTCATTTGTATTGAGATATTGTTAGATAAATAGGGGTATTCCTAGATGGATGTAACAATGCAATTACATGTGCAATGTACTGAACTAGAAATGAAAGTCTAGTTAGTTGTTAGTTGGAGGGATGGAGCATGATGTCCATCATGGCATCCAAAAAATCAAGATAAATGCATGATGTGAATCATGGAATTTCAAATAATGAGAAGAAAATAAGAAACAAACACATAAGGGAAGAAGTAAGAATAATACAATGGTAGCCAAGGGGCCAATCAAACTAGGGGCATGGGCACATGTCACTCAAATTGGAAAGCAAGCACACAAGACATGTTCAAATGCCACATACATATATAATTGAAACAAGCAAAAATTGGCATGGAAGCCACAATCATATAAAGGATTAAGGGAAAAGGATATTGGTAAATGTCCTAAGACACACACATGAATAAAAGCAAAGGACATTGGTAAATTTCCTAAGGCATATACAAGAGGCAAATAAGAATTGAGAAATGCAAACAATCTAGCTACGCTAAACAAGAAAATAAAGCATGTAAGGAATTAAAAGTACAATCACATCTAACTAATCAAAGAAAGAGGGAAAGTATGCAAGACATGTTAGTACAAGACTAGGTATATGCTAATAAATACACAAGTGCTATATACTAGTGAATGTTCATAGAGTAATCTATGCAAGCTAGTAAGTAATGTACATCAACATGATAACTAGAGTGTGTTGTAGGAATGACATAACCTAGATGGTGTAGTCATTTAGAAGATGCCCCTAGTAGGTATGTATATCGATGTGTGTCTTGATGTAGAAGTAGAATGCCCCCTCAATGGGTAGAGTGAAGTAATCAAGGAGCTGGATGTTACTACACACACTCAAAAATAGATTAAGTGAAACATGATAATGTAGATAAATCAATAAACAATAAGCATAGAATAGAAAATTTAAATCTAGCATAGTAGTAACAATGTAAAGCATGGATAATGCATATATTCTAAATATTTTTGGTGTTTTTGACATATTTGAATGCTTTTATATTTTGAAATATTTCAATGTTTTTGAATTTTTGAAAGTTTTGAGCTATGTACAATCAAGCATAAGAAACTATGTACATGTAAGTGGGGAAAGGATGATACTAACCGATGAATGTTATCGGAGATTCCCTATCATGGTGTCCTGTATCAAGGAGAAGAATCATGCATGATCATGAAGCATGATGGAAATGTTGAGACTATGGCTCTAAAAGCTATATATGCTATAAATACTCTAAAATATCTGAAGTAAAAACCAATTGTGGGGTCCCCTTGTAACTCTAAGAATTTGATGCAATTTTAGGGATTTTAGGGACCCATCTGGTGGTAGGAGAAGTCCTCTAAACATGTGATTTGTGAGTAGATGCATGAGATCTCAATGATATTTCTCTAGGTGTGAATACTGTAGCTGGAAGTTGTCTAGAACCCTAAAGTTGTGGAGGTGTATGAACTCTCTATACTGGCGATGGATGCCTTAACTATGTCTAAATCAAAACTGGAGGAAGATCTATAACTAGTGGAGAAACTAAAACTAGATGTTGAACTAAATCTTGTGACTATATTATAGAAGATGGCTCTGAAGTGGGGAGTGGTAACTCATATGGAACTCTACCAACTATAACATCCTATTCTAACCCTCGCCTTGATTAGCATGAATGAATTTCATGCATCTATAAACTGTAGAAGGTACTTCTTGAAGTTTTGGAATCCATAGTGAACCAAGTAACATATCAAAAACTCCTACACTGGGAATAATAATGAATGGTGTGGCCACTTTTTTGGACCCACCTATAGAATACGTACAATATCACCCAATGAACTCTATATATGCCCACTAAATCTACTCATAACTATGTCTATCAGTGTAATATCCTACTCTAAATATCCTAAATGATGCATTAATGTCATAGTGCACATGTTCACACTAAATCCATTGTCTATGAGAACACCATGAATAGGATGATTATGAATGTAAGATCTAATAAAGAGTGCATGCTAATCTGTATCATCCTTAATGATCTACTTTGAGAAGGAGATAGAAGGTCTAGCTAAAACTCTGGAATTGTATACACCAATCATATTACTCAAAGGATGTGTCTTGACTGAAGGTGCCTTGTATATATCTGGTGGGGGATGTGCATGGTATGCATGGTGAACCCCTGATGTGTCCCTTATTTAATATTTAGAATGCTATGGAAAAGGATCTAAAAAGATTTTTAATGCTTTATCCTATGTTTGCTTTACCTAAGGAAGCTCAACTAAATTTCCAAACTCAATATGATTACCATATATCAAATCATGTATATTGTGTCTCAAACTAATGCATCTATTTATTGTATGGCCTAGTGCCTTGTAAAACTCACAAAATGCATGCTGATCATATCCTTGTGGAAGAGGCTTTGTTGGGTCAACTTCCTGAATAGGAGGAAGAGATATGATGTTACATTCCAATATTTGAAGTAAAAATTTGGATGGATAAACTAGTAAATTGGTAAAAGTAAATTGAGGAGGTGCTGATAAAACCACTCATTGAGGGGGCTTTGAAGCTACATTAACTGTAGGTTGATTCTGACTCTTGTTATTGTGACCTTTACTTTTTATGGGACTTTGTTGTTACTCTTGTTTGTTGTGTCTGAGATACTTGTGTACTTGAGTTTGCCCATTAATATTAACTTGACTTCTATTTCCTTTAGTGTGTGACATAATTTAGTGAAGAAAGAGAATCTTTTGAACATAATTGATTCATGCAAAGCTGGTAGAAGACTCTGTTTAAAGAGATCCTTTAGGCTTCATGAAAATAGCTTGGTAAGTAGTTAGTCATTGGGTACATAGTCAAAGCATGTTGCATGAAAGGCTCTTAAATGTGTCTTTGGATCACCCTTGCCATCATATAGAATAAGCTTAGGTTGAACAAAACCTTGTGGCAAGGGTGTATAAGTATTGTGACGTGCCAATGGTGTATGTAATAGATCAAAAGAATCCAAAGCCTTTGTAGGTCTGGAGGCACCTTGTTCAAGATGTAGCACCTTGGATTGAAGATATTTTATCTCTTGCATAAGGGCTACCACATCAAGAGACAAAGATGTAATAGTTGTAGTTGGTGGCATAAAGGTAGGTTAGGCTGCTATATGGGGTTGTTGAGACATAGTTTTCCCTGTAGTGTCATTTGTAACTAGTTGCTCTAAAGAAATGGAAGATTTAACTTGCTTAGTATTTTTAATTTCCATGATAGATTTCAAGATAAGAGTATGGTCTCAAGGCTGGTCTTAGAGTCTTTCTCAAAAACTTTGTAGGATCAAATATTTGTTGAGGACAAATTCATTATTAACAATTGGTGGAAGTGGATCAATAGTCCAAGGTGGTGGAGTATGAGCATATGTGTATACATCATCATTGTTATTTTCATACTACTCATTATCACATTTATCTTTATTAAAATTAGTATAGTCTAGATGTAGAATTTTTAACAAGAACTTGAGTTGGTTGTTTATCCATGGTATATGGTTGAGTCGTAGGAATCTAGGTGAATTCAGGAGGATTGCCACTAAGTCTTGCACTTCGTCTCAAAGGAATAGATGTAGGGAACTTGGGTGGTATAAGGAAAATAACTTGGATGATCGTAAAAAAGATTAAATGGATATAATATAAACAAGGAACCAAAATATGCATAAAAAGGATATAAAGTTCATGCACATGTAAGGTGATGCCTCAAGAAGCAATGGGACCTAGTATGGGAAACTAGGGTTTTAATAGATAATTGATTGAATAATTACTAGGAAATTTTGAAGTTAAAAGTGAATTTTTGAGTTATATATGCTAGTAAAAAAAATAAAAAATTTATTAGAAAATTAGTGATTCAACAGGACCTAGTAGATGCAACTAGGGTTTTAAAAAATGATTATTTGAGCAATTTACTATGAAATTTTGAAATTGAAAGTGAGTTTCTAAGTTATATATGCACGTAAAAAATCAAAAATTTATTGGAAAATTAGTGATTTAATAGGACCTAGTAGATGCAACTAGGGTTTTGAATTTTTTTTTTTTTTTTTGAGAATTACTATTGAAATTTGAAATTTGAATGGATTTTCTGATTTAAATATGCTAGTAAAAATTCAAAAAATGATTGGAAAATTATTGGAAAAATACTGGGACATAGTATGGTTAACTAGGGTTTGAAAGAAAAATATTTTAAAAATTACTATGAAATTTTAAAATTTAATGTTAATTTTTTATTTTATTATGTAGGTAAAAAATTAGAAAAATAGATGGAAAAATCATTAGGAAATTTACCCTAGGGTTTCTAGGGTTTTTATGCACAAATGAAGTAAGTCAGGTTCACCAAATGATTTAACAATTTTTAGAATATTGGTGTATTATTCCTAATTTAGTTAAAGAGTCTGATTAGTAAAATCAATAAATAAATAGATAATAATTAAGCTACTAATTTGTGTAAATTAATGGTGATTTGAACTTTTCTAAAAATAGTAATAAGGAGAAGAAAACAAAACTTAGATGGAAATTGATTGATCCAACTGAGACAGAGGCTAGAATTCACTATGCAAGACTGAGACACTATCACAAACTGAGATCTAAACTTCATTTTATGATTGGATAAGAGCACTAGAACTAGATAGTAGTGGCATCGGTGCTTTAGTCTACCTCTGCCACTATTGTCTTAAGGGTCTAAGCTTTTTGGGTTTTGTTCGCTATGTCTGTGTGATCCTGTCTACGAAGTTTCATCAGCTAGAAGTTTGTATAGCTCCTTATAGAGAAAATTATTTCTTTAAACCCTATCTTCTATTGTGCTTGACCAATTTTGAATAAGAATGGGGGTTTAGTGTGTGTAAGATGTACTAGACATTCTTCACACCCCGTATGTGGACACACTACATACATACCAATACTCTGAAGAGGGATCAAGCCATATGTAGTTCTCCCACTTGATGTGGTCTGTGTAATTGTGTATATGAAGATGCAAAATCCTAAACTAGATGTTCTTGAGGTGGCTAGGGACTGGTGTAAGGACTCAAGTGAACTTGTAAGTGTGTTGGTTGGTTGTATGCAAAGAATAAGGAAGATTTATTGAGTAGTCTTGCTTTCTTAGTGATGATTGCCAACCCCTTTCCAAATGATATTTGAATGGGATTTTATAGGGATCTATTGGTCATGGGTTAAATGTACTCATGTTAGGTTGATTAGGATAAGGATGGGTAACTAGAAGAAATTGACTGTTGGGGCCAGAAATGGACTTTGACAATAGCATTGAATGTGGATAGTAGTGGCACCAGTGCTATAGTCTATGTGTGGTGCTACTATCTTGAGTAGACGGGACCTGGGTGGATTGATTTATATTGGAAAGAATAGTCTAGGTGAGATGAGATCAAGTAGAAAAGGCTAAATATGATTGGGAATCAGTGAAAATAAGCCTAAGGGGGTCATGAAAGCAAATAAGAGGGACATATGGGTTGGGTGTCATTAGCCATTCTCAAGTTACTATTTTTTGCATTTTATATGACTACAGTTGGTAAGTGTTTTAAGCTCATGGAAACATATGTAGAAAGTAGAAGAGAGGTTTGAGAGGGTATCATGGTAGCATGGAATCACAAATCACCTATAAATCATTTTAACCCCTGAGACTCAGTTAAACCTTGTTAGGCCTAAAAGTCAGTCTTAGGCCTAGACGACCCACACCACCTTGGAGCATACTCAGACCTTCCTAAACAAAATTGATGACCATGAAATGTATATGAGGATGTTTTAGGTCCTATAAAAATAGTTTCAAGTAGAGGAAAACATAAAAGGGGATCAAATTGGTCTTAAGACCCTACTTGAGTCACAAAGTCCTAGGTAGTTGACTTGAGCCATCACTTCAGATGCTCATAGTCTTCACTACAGAGGGACCCATGATCAACACTCTTGGGGATATTTAATTACCCCTATGAACTCAAAATAGATAAAATAATTAAGCACATTGAGGGGATCAATTTTATGAATGATCCCTAAGAAGCTAACCTGCTCAAATTGGTCAATAGAGAGATCGAGAGTCACCTTCCATCACTCCTATCTCTACACAAATTCTAGATGGGATCCTAAGCTATTTAGGGGAGATGAAGGGGTAAATGGGATAAAGGTTCATGATAATTAATTTTTATTTGGAGGTGTGTACTATATGAATCATCATTCAGATGGTGGACCTCCAAAACCCTTCCCAAACCCCATATGGTACCCAATGATAGATTTTTACCCCAAGATGCATCTAGATGGAGTTTTTTGGATATGAAATGGTCCTAAAAAGTCTCCTTAGGTATTCTAAGCAATAAAATGACCTATTAATTGGCATGTGCAAGACACATATTATATGGATTAGGCCTAAGAGAGCTAGTTTGATCCTACAAGTACGGAAATGAGAAAGGTTTGTATGAACCATCACTTTATGAGGTGAGAAGGGGTCCCAAAGTCACCAAATGTCCTTATAATAGTCACCTATATCAACCTCTATAGCTAGTTAACCATACATACAAACCTGGGCATCTAAGTGAGAGGCATTATTGCATGCCATAGAAGGAAAATGACTTGATGGTACTAGCACTAGTAATCTAAGGACTCTAAAAGATGTTTTTCATGATGATAATAATATAAATATGCCTCACAACCCTAGATTAAGGCTAAAAATAATATATCCTCTGATTAGACATATTGGTCCAATGCCTCCATTAATACAATGCCACTTAAAGGTAGAGTGGAGGGAAAAATGAGATTGAATGGGACTCTAAACCTTCATGGGGGAGATCATCATGATTGGGAAGTGTAGATCACTTTGGATTATAGGAGGGTTGCTACAGTTGGCCATTCTAGCCTTTAGACACCTAGAGACTATCTAAAAAGCATGTTTCTCACCTGAGAGACATTTTAACATGCTCATAAATATACAAAACCTCTAAATCAGAGTTTGAGAACTTTAGGTGAGGTGAAGGGGTTTGTATACATGCATTTAGTGGAATTAATTTGGAGGTTTAGGCCCTAACCTTTATGAATCATCATTGAGAGTCCTAGACACTCTTAAATCCCCCTAAAACCCTAAAAAAAACTTGACTAGAGATTTTTTAAGAAAAAGTGCATCCAAACAAATAGGAACCACATGAAAAATGACTAGATCATGTCTTCGACTTAGAGGAGGCCATGTTCATGGTACTTAGTTGTATGAATGATGTATAAATACCCTAAAAAATTGTATGTTTTTTTAGGGTTTTAGATAATAAATGAAGTGTAGGACTTGGTCATAAGTTCCCAATCATGGGAAGTGTTGGTTTAGGACTTTTTACACCTCCCCAAAGATATAATGTTCCCTTACCTACCTATAAGTGCCTCTGTTAAACTTTACCATTTAGCGAGTCTGTAAGGCTAGTATAGATGGCCTAATCATGCAAAAAATGTGAGTTTATAAGTGTGATATGTTTGAAAGGTATATACACTAATGCAAAGGGTTAGTTAAGGAGTGATTAAAACCTAATTAGATAGCTTGAAGGTCTGGTTCAATTATCTTAGTCATCCAAATAGTGGATGGATAGAAGATTGGGTTACTAGTTGATGAGGCCTACTTAACCAACAAGAGGGAAGTGTTAATGGGCATAGAAAGGAATCATATAGTTAATGAGATAAATTAGTAAATAGATAAATTCTCCTTGAGGATATTATAACCCATATTGATGAGCATTATGAAGGATTTGGATGGTTTCTTCATCAAAGTTAACTTATAGGTGTGGGCAACCACTTAATGCCTCATGGAAAAGGGCTCACTTAAACCACTTTCAATGTTGGTAACTGATGAAAGGAGATGGAATGAGATGAAGGTGGAAGAATGGAATATTAAATGGTTAAAATTTACTAAAATTAGACATAAAAACTCTAAAGAGTCTATTCCAGGCACCTATCTAGTCAAGCAATGCATAGAAGAGTAAGGGAGATTGTTATAATTATTGCATGGCCACTATGGCCCCTTCATGGCCTCTTTTATTCCTATATTCTTCTCTATATCTCTCATGAAAAACTTTATATATTTAGGCATTGAGATCTTTGTTCTCATCCCTTGGCTAGGTATAGCAAAGCTATGCCAAAATTATATCTTGCACCTTGAATCAATAGAGAAAGAATAGTTGCAGACTTTTGTATGAGTATTAGTCTGAATTATGATTATTGATTTGTAGAAAGTATGAGGTTTATATTTTTTTTTCAAGTTATATCTTTTAGATAATGTCGCACTATCATCCTATGTAGGTCATGTGAAGTGTTGATAGGTATTATGGTGTTGAAGAGTGAACTGGTAAGTAGTGTCTTATATAGATATATATTCTTTGCCTTCATGTTGCAGACTTTATACCTAGCCTCTATATGACATATTCATGTCTAGGGTTGTGTCAATAAGCTTGGTCAACTACTTGTCTTCAATTATATTCATAAGTTGTTTAGGGAGTAGTCAAGAGAGGATAATTAAACCTTGGTGCATCACCACCCCTAGTATAGGTTTTCCTTCCAAATTTTCATCTTAACCCTTTTCATCTCAATACAAATAGGTCTTATAAGCAGAATTTAATTTGGTATATCAAGGGAGATATCCCCATAATATATAGGTTTTTCCTAGAATATAAGTAACCCATAACCATTAGGCCAATCCCAGGTTAGTCCAAGTTTGAAGCAGAATTGAACAATTTCCTTCAAAGGGGTATGATTTGGGTTACTAACAGTTATTCTATTACATGATAGACTACTTTGTGTATAGTAATTATATGTGGACCTTGGTTGTGTTTGATAAATCATCCTTAATGTTCTTTTTTTGGGACATTTTTGTTTCCCCTTGCATGTGGCACTTGACCTTTTTTGTTGTGACATATATTTGTATCTTGTATGTGGCCCTTGGCATATGTGTGACACTAAAATTTGAAATTTTTGATCTTATTGACATTGATTTGTGCCATGATATATATCATTAAATTTCATTGTGTAGTCTTATTTTTTTATCCTTATACTATGTGCTTCATTGATACATCTATTTAGACATGACACTTGTTGTTTTCATAACATGCCCTAATTCTTCTAATAATGAGGGAACCTCTTTTTAATTTTATAGTTATTCACACTTGCACTCACTCATGTGTCATTGGTGTCAGCACTCTTAATTTTCATTGGTGGTCCATCTCAATTTGTATTCCAACAAGGTAATGAAACCATCACCATTAAAAATACCATTTCTATGTGATTAAACTTCATATATAACACTTACAGTAAAAGTGGAGTATTAACCTCCCAATTTACATTTGAAGCCCAACTCTCTAAGCTCTCTTAACTCTTTTAGCCTTATCTAGGAGGACACATAAGTTTTCATACCTTTTTGGGATACAAAACATGTACTATTGTGATGACTAAGTCTTAATGTTAAATTTTGATATAAATCACTTGACCTCGAAATGGAGTCTAGTTGGACTTACACTCACTTGGTCATCTTGCATGTTAGCTCTCCTAGCTCTTTTAGTCCACTCCAGGGGATAATTTAAATTTAAATTAAATTTTATTCTCTATTAATTTATCTATCTTATTAATCAATCTTGTGTAGATAAGTTTCATGTTTTACTCATTGCACAGAAACATGTTTTTGAGGCACTTATCCCACTTGTCAGTTCTTAAAAACATTATTTTCTAGTTCCCCTAGGATTCTCAATATTCTCTAAGAGATCACCTTGGTTTATATGTAATTTTGGCTCCCAAAACCTATCCTATTGTGATGACCAAGTCTAAATGATAAAGTTTCATATATAACACTTATTCTTGAAATGAAGTTTTGCTACACTTCTACTCACATGGCATTCTTTCCTGCTAGCTCTGTCAACACTATATATCCACTTTAGGGGGTAAATTTTATTTTCATGCCTATTGGACCTATTTTACCTATCCAATATTATCTACCTCACTCATGCTAATAAGTTTCATATTTTATTCGGGCAGAAATGCATTTTCAAGACACTTATCCCACTTATCGAGTCTCTAGTATAATGGTTATTTGACTTGCTCAAGTTTCTTAGTTTTTCTTAGAGAAATCCTAATTTTCATGTTAGTTAAAACTATAAAACCTATTCCATCATGTTAATCAATCTCATTCAATAAATTTTTATGTTTGGCACTTCTCCCAAAAATAACTTCTAGATTCCTATATGTATCTTGTAAAATCTTGATAAGACTAGGGAAGAAACTTGTAAAATTCTCCAATTGGGTCTATCTTTCCATTTTCATCTTATAATAGTTATAATTAGACTTTTTGGGAGGTATTTACCTATGTTTAAAAGTTTTTATGCCCCTCTACTTAATCAAGATTTGAAATCATGAATAATTCTATGGGGATGTTCTCATAGCAGTCTAGTTGTAATCGGACTCAATAGTCCCACTTTGCTCTTTGGGCATTCTGTTAGCCAAATTTTGGATACCATAGACCATTTTAACAAATTTTTTTCTTTCAATCCTTCATATTATTTTTCAAGCTTGAAAATTCTTCATAAATCATGGTTAGCATTGTTCAAGGTATTTTTGACAAGTTTAAGGTAAATATGTTTTTAGTTTCATGCTTGTCTAGTCATGACTTACCTTAGTCGAGTAGGTTCAAGAGTTTTAAAGGGTTAAAATGTATTTTTCATGTCATATAGTTTAAGTCAAACTAATTTAATTTATCCCATGGTCCATTCAAGTGCATTAAATGAAGTCAATATTCATGTCTAACATTGTACCTCAATTTGAAATGCTTGTCTGATCATTTGTAAGATCCAATAAGGGAATATGGTAAGATGGTGGTAGGTTTGAAAAAGAATGAAGTGGTTGACACACAATCCCACATCTGTATAGGTGTGAGGGATCTCATATAAGATTTTTTGATTCAATTTAGTTAGTTTCTATGCAGAATGTTATAGTTCTCAAGCAAAAAGAGTGGTTATCAATAACTCTATATAGGTTGCAAAGAGAAGACCAATTAAAACATTCCCATAACTCTATCTAGTATGTAAAAGTCCAAATACATGTATTTGATGAGGTTTTAACCTCAAAAAAGGGAAAAACCTATTCATCTCTCCCATCTCTCTTTAGCAGCTCTAAAAGTTAGTTCAATTTTTAGTTGGTATAAGTAGAAGAGAGAAAGAAACCTAGTTCTTAGCCATCGGAGGGGATAATAATTCCCTTACACTTTTTGGTATTGGTTTCCTTTTTAAGACACTTAACTTTATGATTTTATTTAAAGAATTTAAGGGACAAAAAATGAACTTCAAATCCCTACCTAGGTCAGTTTTCTTCAAGTATGGAGTTATGAAGCCAAACCAATGGATGAATATGATCAATGATGGTCTCTTTAACATTATTCTAACTTTTAAATATCATTTCCCCCCATGTTTCTTCATGATCACGTTTGGCACATGGTCCAATGTCATTGTTTTGGTAGTTTATACATGAAAATCTTATGTGCAGGGAATGTGGTGTCTTGTCTTGTGCATGAGTGAATGAAATCAACCTCCATATAGTGTGTTTAAGGACTTAAATGTCTCTCATGCTTCTATAAATCATCAATGGTTAATAAGCTCCAAGGTTTGAGGATACAACATTTTCTTAAGAACCCTCCAAGAGGATGTTATGAGCCTACATGTCTATCGACTTGTAGGTCACCATTAGCACCAAAAATTTATCTTTAAAAGATAAAATCCATCCTCCTAATACTTCATTAATGTATTTTCAATAATCTTGTAACATTTTTATAGTCCAAATTCTTCTTCACCTCATAACTCAAATGGATAGTATATTGGGGTAAGACCGTGTAAACCTTATGAAGAGACAAAGTTTTAAATGCAAATTCAAGGTGATTTTAATATATAAGGGGAATAAAGAATAGATCCAAGAAAATTTTCATTCCTTTTCACATACTTCCAATGATTCAACTAGACTCAAGATAAAATAAAACACATTGAAAAGGGTGTTGACTTAGCTAACAACTCTAGACTTGATAACAAACAATAGAAACAAAGGCTATGAATGATAATGAAGTTGTAAAGAGTTAATTTGGGTATAGATAAAATGAAATTGAGGATAAATTTTCCATTAGTACAAATCACTTCTGAAGTTATTTTAGCCCAAAACCCCAAATGTTGACTTACAACCATCAAGTCTTATTTACTGCATACAAGCATGTCAAGGCAAAATGGAAAACATAGTCATGAAGTGGTGAAAGGAAGTTTGAGGAGTTTTTATATAGTTTAAAATTATTATAATACATTATATCACCCACTCAACATTTACTAATGTGTCATTAAAAATAATAGCTAACTCAAATTTACAGTTAAGAGCTCAAATGATCACCTACAACTTGTTTGTATGTAATGCAATCAAAGTGAAAGTTGTGTGGAGGGTGGATGGTATATATAATATTATTTGGAAACATAAATAAAATTTTAAATTTTAAATCTATGTTAAGATGCTTAAGATGTCAAAAGGGCCAAAATAAGTCTACTCCAGAGTTGTAGCCTTGCCATCACCACCTATAGGCCTGCCAAGACAAACTGAAAAAGGAGAATAATTGCGTATGAGAAATGATTATTCATGAGTGGATAGAGTTTAGACAAGGGATAATAAGGTTTATATAAATTTTAATACTATAAAAATATCAGAGCCAACAAAGAGATGTCATATCTCTAGATTTGCAGTCATGAACCCAAATTGCCATCTACATGTTTATGTTTGGCAAGATGAAAACTTGCATATGTTTGATATTTAAATGGATATAGATAGTTGGGATATATTTATGGGATCATAAAATAATCCTTTTCAATAATTTTATCTTGTAAAATAAGAGGCTAACTTCAAATAAAGTCAAATAGGGCTAAAATACACATACATGCTTAAAACCCTCAGTAGGTCTACTATAGTCAGTGAGGCCAAGCCTTGAGAACATGAGACATAAAAATGTAATGAAAAACATATTAAAACATGGGAAATAATGTTTTAATTATTATATGGGTGTTTAAATTCAAAATATTATATTTTGAGGGTCTTTTGTGCCTAGAACCATGCTCTCAATCCTCACACAATCAACTAGCCTAAGAGGTCAACTTTGTGAATCTCAGAACTTCTTGGAAGTGGTACATGGTGAAAAAAAAACATTAGGAGGTGATTAATGAGGTATATTTATCCAAATATATATCATTATTTCACTCATTAAACCCCACAACTATATGAACCATCCTTAAGATTGGAGGTCTCTCTAAACCATATTTTTGCCTTATGAAGGGGCTCAAAGAACTTTTTCTTTTGCTCATAAGTGTACACAAGATTTTAATAGGAGATCAAGATAATATGGGATGTTAGGGAGGTATCCCTAATCCCATATTCTATCATTTTTTATTTTTTTAAGTCCCTGTGCTTTATGAACCATCATTATGATGGTAAATACCTAATACCCTTGCTAAATCTCTCTAAAAGACTTGATGAGAGAGAAGATGAATTAAATGACTTAAAATGGACTATTTTGGCTTGGAAATGGTTAAAATTATCCTCTTATAACCCATGGGTATCTAAAAAACACACTTGGTGGCACACTTGAAAGGTACAATATATAAAATAAGACAAAAGAGCTTAATTGTAGGCCTATTTTTGAGTGTGTAAGGTGGTGGTAAGCATCCAAATCATGTAAAAAGGCTGATCAGGCCATTGAAGAGGGATTATAAACTATATAAACCTTTATAGGTATATTAAGGTGATATATGAACTATTCAAGTCAATAATTTGTGCCTAAAATGGTGATTGTAGTACTTTATTATCCAAAAAAGATTAGTTGCATACCTATGGAACACTCTTAGAGAGATTTCCTATAATGTATTGAGTTGTCCTATGATTTAAAAGACATAATAATACCATTATAAAGTTTTTTAACCTATAAATTTCTTCAAAAACCACTCTAATTCCTTCTCAGGTTTGAACATGCATCTAAGCTAGGGTTTTGGCCATTTCTTGGTTCACCCATCCGTATAAGGTATCAAACCCTAAAATTTTACATGGAGAATTATTAGGAGGTCTTAAAAGTGAATCATAAATTTAATTTCATTTTAACATGTGTGAGGGATGTGTGGAAACAAATCTTAGTTTCTATGCCTAGAGACCTAATTGAGGGCTAATTGGAGAGAGAACCGGGAGGAACAAGTACACTTTCACTTAGGTTATGATCATGAAACTTTGTATATATTAGTAATAGAATAGTTGGTACTCAAATATATGATTAGTTTTCCATGATAATTTTTATAATGTCCTATACAATAAGCTTTGCTTGTTTTGAGGGCTACAATGAAATGAAGGCAAGTAAGAACCTTGGGTGTGAAATGGAGTGATAGAAAGTATTTGAGGCACTAAAAGGGGTTGATAAAAAATGTTAAGGTAGGGAGAGGTGATTCATGGTGAAGGATTTCATTCATGAATTTGGAAACAAGATTTTAATCATTTGAGTCCAAAGAGATATAGTGAAGATTGTGTGCTTTTGAAGACAAAAGTTGAAGTTTAAAAAACTTGCAGAAGAATGGTGTAGTAACTTCTCAACCATGCCACATGTTAGATAAATTCTTTGTAACTATCCTTGTAGGTGTAAAGGTGTATCTTCAAAAGGAAGGAGTTAGATTAAAGAACACAATATTCCCAAGTAACCTCCTATGCCAATTTAAAGGACATCATTAGGCAAGTGCACACATGTTAATGAGAACCTTTAAGACTATTTTATTACTCAAGTTCATGAATTAAAACTTATCCCATGGTGGATGACACTTTTCTATGATCTTATATGCCTCTTCTCTCTCTCTTTATCCTTCTCACATTTTCCTATATGTGAAACCTTGTTTGGATTTGTTAAGGATCCTCACATTGGTTATGGCAAAGCCCTACCAAAATTAAGTCTTGTATTTTCCTATTGGAATCAATTCAAGCTATACATTATTATTTATACCTCATGTAAGCTTGTCTTATTTTATAGGTCATAATAAGTGTTATACATGGTTTGCTTATTTAGATAAATGATAATTCATTAGTATCTACTATTAGTACCTCTTGGCTAATCATCTTAAGCTCTTGCAACCTTCATTGCCTTAATATTGAAGCACTAGTGAGATAAGGATTTTTTTGAAATGGTATAATTAGATTATAACTCAGTATTTCATAGTGTGTTCTTATCAAGCTCAGTACCTTATGTTGGTACATCATCTCCAAGTTTTTTTGCTAGATTTATATTTCATCTTTCTTTTTTTCAAGTCAAAAAAGTAGTATAGTTGTTAGTGTAAGTGTTGTACTTGGGAGCTAGCCCAAAAATCTAGATGTTTGGTCTACTTAGAGGTCACTCATAACCTAGGACAAATCCCACTACATAGATAAAGTTGAGAGGGATTGAATCACTACTTTCTCAAGGGTGAAAATTTAACTTATAAAATTTATGGCATGCTTGGTAGGATAATTTGTAAAGAGGTTGTCAAAGATTGATGTTGGTCTTGGTAAAAGTGCAACTATACTAGCCTTCTTCATGTAGCATTTGGTGACTCCAATAAGTTCTAAACTCTTGGTTGCTGACTAGTGAGCCATTTTTCATCCCAAAAGTGACTACAAGATCAAAAGTGAAAGGTATCCATTTTGAATTGTTGAATTAACTTTATATTCAGTCAAAATAAAGAGGTTCCTTCATACTCTCCCTTATACCAAGTCACCTATAACAAAGCTTTATATTCCCTTCTATTCAAGTCTTCCTAAAGTTGTTAGTATGGCTATAAATAGTCCCTTTGTTGATTTAAATGGTGGTTATCACTTAAAACTTTAAAAATATGATGACATAATAGTGGTTTCCCTTAAGAGTGTACCTTATCTTAGTGGAGAAACTACTCTTACTCCCATTGAGTATATTAGGGACATGGAATTTTTTTGTAACATCCATAACATAACACAAAAAAATGTGGCCATTATGTTTTTGGAAATTAGTTTTAAAGGCAAGGATTTGGATTGGTATATAACCTTATCCCCTAATTCCATTGATTCATGGGATGACTTGGGAGAGCAATTGAGTAAGAGATTTGAAGATAAAAGTGATCATTTGTCCTTGGCCAAACAATTAACCACCATAAAATGATCCCATTAAGAATTAATTTAGGATTTCAATGCTAGGTTCCAAAAGACATGAGATAGGATCCTAATTATTTTAGGACCCATTCAAAACTATGCATTCTTATATTACTTCAAGGCTTTGAACAATAATATAGAGGTTATGATTCAATATATGGGTGGGAATACCTTACCAGATAAATTGAAAATTGATATTAGGGATGAAAATAATATGACATAAGATGTAAAACTTACATCAAGACCCCCTATGCCTTTGTTTCCTGATATTCATCCCCCTACTCCAAATCTTTCTCCAATTCTTGCTATAATCAATCATGAGTTGGCTACCCATAGTCAAACAAGCAAGCCAAATGATGTGGAGGGGATACTTAAGACCCTTGAAAACAAATCCATGGGAATGTAAAGGAAAATTTCATAGGCCTTATCAAGCTTCAAACCAATATCATTATCCCTATTAACCAAATAGATCACCCTTTTTAAGGAAATACTCAAGGATAAGGCCATATCATTGATGTTAGACCATACACCAACTATAGCCAAAATATTACCTCTACTTTAAGAGCCTTGGTACCCACTCAAAATAATCTAATTCAAGATAAATAATGACCCTCTAAATGGAATCAATCTCATGAGAAATATATCAATCAAGATGGAGTGTTTAGTCAAGCTAGTGTGGTATAAGATAATAAAATACCTTCTCTAACACACACTGAAGCTTAAAATCAGGTTATGATTGTTGGAGATAAAGGTCAGTTAAGTGATACACTTTTAAATTTTAAATAAGAGGAATGTTGTGCAGTTAATCAAGTGGGTAGCTCAAGTAAGGTGGTAGATAGTTTAATTATAGCCAATATCGGGTCTAAAAAGAGGGTTGTTGAAGAAGAACAAGAGATAGGAAAAGGCTCAATTGTAATTCCCTCTATGACTCAAGGGATAAGAGAGCCTAATGTAGTTTATAAGGCTCAATAATCTCAAAGAACTTAGAATGACAAAATCACCTTTATAAACCAAACCAACTAGGCCCAAATTGATTTCATTACTCTTAGAGGACAATCAAAGATTGGTACTTCTTCTCTCAACATACTAGATAAAATGAACAAGATTCATGTCAGTATGCCTATGTGTGACACTTTGTATATTATTGGACAAAGGGATATGATTCAAGAGGATATATATAAGCTTAGCTCATCATTAATAGTAGCAATAAAGGGTACTATTATGATCATAAATACATTCAATCCTAGTGAGTCACAACAAGGTAAAGTCAACAAGCCTCCCTTTTATGTTTTAATGATCATTGGTGACTATTTGGTGCATAATTGTATGATAGACAACTGGTCTAGCATCTTAGTCATGCCAAAGTAAATAGAAAATAATTTAGGACTCAAATATGAGCCTAATACTAAAGGTGTATTACAACTAGATAGATTAACCACTAAGAAAGTTGGTGTTATCAAGGGTTTGAATTTAAATTTTCATTTTTTTCGTAATTTATCCATTACTCAAGATGTGGTTGTTGTTATCTTGGAACCATACTTTTCCCTTTGCTTTTCAAGGGACTTCATAGAAAATATTGGTGGTTACTTGTCATTATATTGGTCTTACATGGATTTTAGGACAATATATGGCATCAAAGTTACCATAAAATTAGAACTTATCTCAAGGTTTCACATTGATCTATATAAACCAAATGTCACTAATATTAATTGCACTATCATTGATTAAGATGATCACCTTAGTGACCAAGAGCAATTTATTCCTCTTGAAGACATTTCAGATCTCTTCCTTGATGAATGGGGGGCATAAAATCATGAATTTAACCCATATATATGTTTTAAGGAATATATATCCATACCCTTTCTCTAATCATAATTATAATGGTGATGGTTTGTGGAAATTGTTTTTTGACGGTTCAACAAGAAATAATGGAGTATGTGTAGGTATTATGCTTATTTATCCATTAAATGAAAGGTACTACTCATATATTAGATTTAAGTTTAGTTGTACTTGTAAAACAACTAAATATGAAGCTGTTATACATGGTCTTCAATGGGCAAGGAAGAAAGGAGTAAAATAAGTACAAGCCATTAGAAATAGTGAAGTAGTTGTACACCAAGTAAGAGGTGAGAGTGCATATAAAAAGACATTGTTGAAGTCATAAAATCATAGAGTGTGGGATATTATTGAGTATTTTAAGGATTGTAACATCTAATCAGTCCCAAGGGAAGAGAACCAACATACTGATAGGTTCCCATTAGTTAGAACACAATTTGACATCCTCAATGATGTCAAGAATCCAGAAACTCAGCCACACATCATGGTAGTTATAAGGCCTTCAATACCAAATAATGATGTCAATTATAAAGTGTTTTAAAATGAAATAACATGTTTTCTCCAACAAGAGGCTAATTTTTATTGGAAAAAATAGGCCATGTTGTAACACCAATATGGGGACCAAATTGTGTAATTAAAGTCTAATAAGCCTCCTAAAGGGCTAGTTACTCTTTAGAATATATTCAATGAAAGTGATAAAATGAGGAGAGATAAAGTAAGAATACATACAAAATAAGAACATCATGATAAAGTCTTTATCTTCAAAGTTAAACTCCTAAATCTTGGAAAGGTATAACTCCATCTGATAAGGCTACATTTATTGAGTTATGTAGAGATTTTTCTAATGCCTTTGCTTGGGAGTATAATTAACTGAATACGTTTGATCCCTCATTGGCTCAACACACTATATAACTTGATCCCAATGATAAGATTATAAGGCAAAGGCTCATCAGTCCTAAAGTGGAGGTGCTAATGAGAAAATAACTCACTAATTTGATACAGTCAAGAATTATCTTTCTTATCAAGCACTCTTCATGGGTTGCCAACTTAGTTACCTTTAAAAAAAGACTAGTGAGATTAGATTATGTGTGGATTTTAGAGACTTGAATAGGGTGTCATTGAAGGATCACTATCCTCTACCTTTAATGTAGTAAATCCCTTAAGTAGGTAGGTTCTAATTGTTTATCACTTTTGGATGGCTATTCAGGTTATAACCAAGTGTTAGTGAAAGAATAAAATCAATACAAGACAACATTCATGATTAAATGGGGTACTTATGTCTACAATAAAATTCCATTTGAGTTGTGTAATGTAGGTGCTACATTATAAAGGTCCATGGATATGGATTTCCAAGGTTTGATCAATGTGATGGTACTAATATAACTTGATGACATAACCATTTTTTCTAAAGATGCTAGTGACCACTTGAATCATCTAAGGCTAATATTTTAAAGGTGAAAGCAATATGGGGTTATATTAATCCCAAGAAGTGTGTTTTTTCTGTTCATAAGGGTAAATTACTTAGACACACTATTTCTAAGGATGGGCTTGCTTTTGACTCTGATAAGGTGAGTGCCATACTAGATTTATCATTGCTCAAACATAATAAATCTTTGTAAAGTTTTCTTGGGAATATCAATTTTATTAGGAGATTCATACCTATATTTACCACTCATGTAAGGTTTATAATAACTATGTTGAAAAAACATCAAGCATTTTTTTAGACCAAGGAAGGTAAGGATAGTTTGGAAGCCATCAAATAAGTTATTGCTCAATAACCCACACTAATCAACCCTAATTTTTGTAAGGGATTATTCTTGTATGATTTTGAAAATATTGACACCATATATTATATGTTAATGCAACAAAATAATGAAGGACGTGAACAACCTATAGACTTTTTTAGTCAAGGAATAGAATGCTATGAAGAGAGATATACATATGTTGAGAAACAAGTATTGATAGTTATAAAAATCCTTAATAAAATTAGTCTTATGGTGTCCAATAACAAAATACATGTCATGGTGACTCATACAATCATAAGAGACTTCCTCTTGAATAAATATTTAAATGAGAAAAGAGCTAGATGGATAACCAAGGTGATGGAGTATGATATTGAGATCAAGGCCATTAAACTAGTGAGAGGTATAGGGATGTGTGAAAACCTAGTATCAGAGCTAAAATGAGAATAAGATATGGTTTTGGCATTTCAAGAGGGTCCTATTACATCTTCAACTTCATCTTCTCTAAGTTGGACACAAGAAATGGTGAGTTTCCTTCAAATGGTTGAAATACCTTATGTTCTTATTGATGGGGTTATTTTTATGAAACAACTCAATGGATTGTTTCTAATATGTGTGGAAATAGATCAGGTTGATAGGCTCCTAAAACAGTTCCATTCAAGAATTCATATGCTTACTATTGGCCTATCCTACAACTACAAAAATAATGAGGGATGGTTACTATTGGCCTATCCTATTCAAGAATTCATATGCTTGGGTTATAATATGTTAAAATTTTTCACTCTTTTTAGGAAAATAAATACTTTTAGCCCTTCCTCTTAATCATATTTAGGTTGAGCAACCATTCATGCAGTGGGGACTTAACTTCATTGGAATGATCAATCCTCCATCACTTGCAAGACATAAATGGTTTCTTATAGCTATCAATTATTTTGAAAGGTGGGTAGAAGTAGTGTCCCTCAAAGAGGCTAATGAAACTTTAGTTGTTGACTTCTATGAGATCCTAATGACAAGGTTTGGGATGACTACTATTTCCAATCAAGAGTGTTACCCTTGTGAGAATGTGTGTACCTTCCCACTCCTACTAAAAGAATGGAATATCTCCTAAGTGTGGGTGACTTTGATATGGAGATAATCTCTAGATAGAGGGTTGATTCCCTTAATGAACTCACTAAATTTGTATCTAATCCTACTAACTACTGATTTATTGACTAAGGGAAAGGATGAAGGAATAATGCTTTCACTATAATTGACATAGAAAACTTGAAATAAATGTGATGCACCAATGTTTATGACCAATTTTAATTGTAATTGACATGCTTAGGAAGCAAAGGAGCCTGCACACATTCTCTTTACTTCAGGTATATGGATTCTACAATAATATTTCATACAAAGGACTTGATAATACTCACTCTTTGCATGGAAGGAATGAAATATTGTTGAATTCACATCCAAATTTAGACTGAGATTGAACCTAGACACTTAGCATGACCTTTAAAATCTCAAATATGTTGTAATAAGGTAAAAAAAATATACATTAACATAAGAAATCTATTGATTCACAATGTTATATCAATGTAAATCACACATACACTTCACATAACAACCTAAAAATGGAGGAAAATAGCTTATTATTTCTTCAAGAGGTATAGTACAAAATTTTAAGAAAAAAAGTGATATCTCTTTATGAAAATGATTATATAATGTAGAAGAGAGAGAGGTAAGGAGAGACAAGACAACCCAAAATAGGGATGACTCACTTGTCATCAATTTTTTCAACTCATACATATTAATTCCTTTATTTTCTCATTATTTCCTCCTTAAAATTGGAATAGGGGTGATTTTAAAATTGGTTAAGAAGCTTGAATAATTCTTTAACATTGATTGGTCAAGTTTGACCCTTTAAAATGCCTAAATCTTTTCTCACATTCCCTATATCCTTGCTTCCATGTGCTCCTTGATGAATTAGTCTTCTTCCTTGATGATAGGTCTTCAAGTATTCATTAATCAATTAATTTAAACCTTTTCCTAATCCATTTATGAGGTCTTTCCACCTTGAAATGGATTTTATAAGACTCTTTGAAGCATATTTTACTGTCTCCTTGGTTTGGCATAGAAGAGAAAAAGGTCTCTTTCTTGATTATTGAGACTCATGCAACTTTTTGAATGTTTTTTAAAACTAAATTTTGAATTTTTATTGTCTTAAAAATGGCATGGAATGAAGGTGATAAGTAATAATTAAATTATTTTTGATGTATTTTTATGTATTGATTTGGTTGGTTGACCCCTTAAACTCCTCTTACATCATGGCGTACAAAGGAGAAAACTTGGATTTGTATTCAAAAAAAATTATACCTTCATGGATGTATTATAAAAATTATATAATACCTAAAAAAATACACTTAGAGACATAAAACCATCCAAAATATATGATTTTGCTCCATTAGCCTTCTTTTTTACCTATTCTCTGTAGCCCTCAAAATTGTTAAACCTCCTTGTGAAAAATAGCATACAATTTATACTATATAAATAAGTATATATTTTAGGATAAAATATACCATTACAACTTCATTCCAAGTTTTAGGATCTAACCCTAAGTGGAAGTGTCCTTTTAGGCCTATTTCTCTCTTCAATTAGGCCTAATTAGGTCTCCTTGCCTAGAAACAAAGATCTTGATCCAAAAGCCTCCCACATGTGTCAAATTTACAAAAAGTGTTTGATTAAATTTAAATTATATAATACCATGATACAAGTCAAATTTTAAGTTATGAGGCTTTGTCTAGGTGGGTAAACCAAGAAATGTCTATTGGCAAGCCTAGGTGCTTGTGCATGCTTGAGAGGTAGTTTGAGTGTTTTTCATGAAATTTTTAGGTTTTGAGAATTTTAAATGAAATTTTTAAACCTGTAACACCATTATACAACTCATTCCTTGATATTTAAGCCTCTCATTATACTCATAGGCCTTCATTTAGGCTTCTTGGCTTGCAAAATAAGGTTTTCTTCACTTTTTGACCAAGTGGACAACTGGTGGAGATAGTATAACATTTTGAGATACCTTTATAAGTGTGTGAATTATAATATAACATATTTAATTTAATTATATGCCTCTTCACTTGGTTTATAGATCATGCCATACCTTATACCTTCATAAAAAAGCCTTCAGCTATATATTTAACCTTGTTCCATATGGTACTATACCTACACATGTCAACTAGTACCTTGAAATGTAGACCATGAGAGATATGAATGAAATTAAGGTAATTTTATTCTCAAAACAATTCATGTGAATTAATTTTAAGGTATTTCTCTTCCATCAGGTCATTATGTAGGGTTCAGGAAGGGTTTAGAGAGGTATGAGTTCTTAACAATGATTCATAAAGCTAGGGGTCCATTCAAAGAACCAATGATAGGATGTGGAATATAGGATACCTATATAACACCTATAATGTACATATATCACCATGAATCATATCCTTATAGTTATGAGAAAAAATAAGTGACCTCTTCAAGTTCTTGACAAGCAAAAATAGGTCTTAAATGTCTAGTTTTACTTAGTGATAGTTCATACTGTATAGGCCTTTATCCCATAAAATAATGGAATTTAATTGAATTAATAAACCATATATAATAATTAAAATATCCATATAACACCATTCATGTTCTCCAAAGAGTTATAAGCTCTACAAGTTAGCTTCTCAAGTAGTGTTGACTATGTATGAAGGCTGAGAAAGGTCTTTTGGATCCTAAGACCTCAAAATGTATCATAATAGAAAATAAGGCCTTAAAAAAGTTTTAAATGATCCATGAAATTATTAACCATGATATTCCACAACCATTTACCTTCCAAAAGGTTTGAAACCTTGACTCTTCACCACTTAAGGGTTTCTAAGCAAGGTGAGTTTATTGACCCTAGATATCTATTCCATAATCCTTTCTCCTCTTCCACTAGATAAAAACTTAATTTAAGTCTTTATTAAGGTCATATATATCCATTTTTTACTCTTATACATCCAAATTTAGTGAGAAATATGTTCCCTTCGCTTTTCTTTTCTCTAAAGTAGACCTGTAGGTCTTCAATGGACTATGTCAACTTGGGCTAAGCATTGTTTCACTGAGTCTATCCTTCTCAGCACATAAAATATACATAAATACCTTATCTTAGATATAATTAAACTCTATAAAACTTACTACCATCATAATTATGACTTTTTTCCACATTCTTTATCCAAGAAATGGCTACTTGTATTAAGGTCACTAGCTATAGGTGCATATTTAGATGCATAGATTGTAATTTTAGGAAGAGAACTCTTCAACAGAACCCATAAATATTTTAATAATATTAAAACCTCTTGAAATCATCCTCTATTAGTTTTAAAGGATCCTTACACCTATACTTACTCATAAAACACGGATTTTTTAAGAAGTTCATAATACACAAGTTGTGTATGCTTGGTTAAACTTAATGAACCTAATTATATTATTGATCTATTTTTAATTATAGTTATCTAAAAATTATAAACATATCAAACCTCATGATTCTCTAATTGAAGTTATCACCACATTTTTAGATATTTATACCCTTCAAAACAAACATAACTTTCACCAAAACTAGATAGGCTTGACTATATATGAAGGGGTTGGAATGAGTCATATTTGGACCACTTTATTCTGATTATCTCTTGATTTAATTGAACTCAAACTAATCTTTATACATATCCATTCAATATCCTAAAATACCTTTCCATATCATTCATTGTATCCTCTTCCTCAAGTTTGAAAACCAACTCTGAATCATCTAGGCCAATTTGTAAGTAATGATTGGGATTTGACTTCAATTTGGGTTTTAAGTCCTCAATTAAAAATAAATATGAAGTTAAATATTATTCATAAAAAAATTTAGTAATCCTATGTTGAAACTTCAATCAAGTATACACCCCAGTTAACATGACTAGACAGAGTTCTCAAAGTTCCATGGTTGAGTGACTGTAGGTGCTAGTGCTTAAGATGAACATGTTATGGTCATTAAATTTAATCTTATTTAGGACTATAAGAGAGGGTATCCATGACCTCATACCAATTTTAATCACTCAAGATTTTATAATAGGCACACATTCATTTCCATGATTTTAATAGGCTTGACTGTCCATTATTACTCATAGTATGGTTGTAGGTGGTTAATTGGTCTCTTTGACTTCTGTATCAATAGAGGCAGGAATGACAAGGTTGGTCAAATGAAAAAATTATATAAATACTCTTATTGGCTAAATTTCACCTTGAATTCTTTGATAAGTATCAACCTGATACTAAAAGGCTTTATTATCATAAAACTAAAAATGACCTTATTACCTTAAATGCCACTAAAACCTTAAACTATCCAAATAATGAAATGGAGTATTTATTGGTGATTAAAGAGTGATAGTCAGTATGAGGAAAACTAATTAATTATAACTTAACTTGGTACAAGATTGAATAATACCTAAACCAACCTCCAAGCCTTTCAAATAATAAAACTACCTTGTTACTTTTAACTCTGCTAATAAACCTTAAAGTCTCAAAATATGTGCATCAAAATACTATTTAATGATATTTATGTGTACATTTGTGGAATATTAAACATATTTAATCCCTCCAAGGACTTAGATCACCTTTAATATTCACTTAAAACCTTCACAATCCACCTCTAGGTGCACACAGTCCATCCCAAGCCTTTTTTGATCATGAAACACTGGCTTGATTGTGTCATTTAAGCATATAAGGTGTTAATTAGATCTTTTGATCTCTTTAGTATTAATTTTTAACCTTAATATTCTTAATATTACTATGAAACTACCTCAAGATACTCCACAAACCACTTTATCTTCATGATTCAATCTGTATGATCTTCAACAATAGGAACTCATGACTTTATGATTGAATCTTGATAAATACCCTCTCACTATGGCTATCTAAAGGAAGACATTATTCAAGATCAAGGTATATTAATTTTTAAAACTAAGATGTGTATCATGATTGAAACATGAACTTGATAACTCTTGAATATGAATATACTTAGTTACTAGATCAAACATGCCTTCAAGCTGCTAAATTTGACAATCATTTCCTTCCAAAATACCCATTATAAAAATAAAGTAAATAATTATTAAAACATTAAAAATGTCCTATTTAATCCTAAAATATCTCCACCATAACCATTTTTATCCATTGAGATATGAAGTGAAGAAACGGAGGCAAACCTAGACCCTATCTGGATGACTAGGACATAATGACCCCTTTGTACTCTTAGCGATTGTTCATAAAGATGGGGGAATGAATCTAACAAAAAATTAAACTAAAATAAATTTCATTAAGATCCTTATAATTTCTAAATATGTTTTGTCCTAACCTTTTCTCTCCTGTCTGTACTGAGCAAAAACTAATAACCTTCCTCGAGTTTCCAAAGAAGCCAATATGAGAGATAAATAGGTTTTCTACATTTTGTCACCTAAAACTCATTCCAAACACTATATTTTACCTTTATGTGAATAAATTATGTTTTGAATATTAATTTAAGTCAATTTTACCTTGAAAACATGTATAGACAGCCTCAAAAGAGCCCTTTTTAGCACTAAAACTGCCATGATCACTTAAATAACTTGATGAAACTACTACAAAAGGTGTTCATTAGAAATTTTCATGTTTTAATAGGTAAATCATGACCTTTTTCTATTACTATACTACCATTATCATGTAAAACCTACTATAGAAGCCATAAAGTGATCTAAAATACAACCAACTAGGTTATGATGTTAGCCAAGATTATCACCAATATATTAGATCCTTTATAGAACATGTCATGACCTTGAAACCTACTATGAGACCTATCAATACACATTATTCTCATTTGAACACTTGAAGCTCACTGAAATAGGCTAATAAGTGGTTAGACAAGCACATATCTTTGATGATCAAAAATTTAAACTCATAAAATTTACCTTAAAGTATGCTAAACATGGTTTCAATAAACATTATAAGGAAATAAATTAAAAAACACCATGTTACATAGGGTAAACAAGCATGATGATCAAATTTTCAAAATGTAGGGATGACAGTTTGACCTGCGATGCCAAACTTGTCAACATTTTGATGACTTAGTTAGGAAGCATGCCTACTATGCTTATGAACTAGTAAATTAACATCTCTTTTGGGCTCATGGAATCTTTCTTACATTATGAAATTAAAAATAATAGAATTTAACCAATGAGTACAACTCTTGATACAAGATAAAACATCTATTTTCCCTCCAAAATAAGGAAAGGAAGACACAAAAATAAGGGAAACTAACTAACAAGATACATGTGCCAATGAAGCACTTATTGAAAACAAAATATTAGTAAACTAATGTTTTAAGACAACACTTGGGGGAAAATAAAACAAAATAAATATGTATAAAATAACTTATCTCTCATCATCAATGTTTCAGATGTATCCCATTTACTAGGATTGGAAACTCCTCACCATCCATATTGACAAGTTAGAAAGCATTGTGGGATTTGAAGCTAGAGATTGTGTAAGGGCCATTCCAAAGCAATTCAAACTTGGTGTGATTTCTTGGTTTAGATTTATCTTCATCCCACTTGAAAATCAAGTCTCCTTCCTTGAAACTTCTTGAAGATGCTCCTTTATCAAAGGTTCTCTTAACTTGTGCTTGATGTATTTCCATGGCCAACATGGATTGATTTTTGATTTATTATAACTCCATAAGCTCAACATACCTCACCTCCACTAGTTATTTGTCCAACAACTCTAGTTGATGCATTAGTTCCAAAGTAGGGAACTCAATTGAAATTGGCAACCTTGTTTATTTTCCATAGACGAGCTTGTATGGTGAATTGGCTATAAACATTTTATAGTTGATTCTATTAGAACATAGAGTTTATTTTATATTAAAATTCCATGTCCTCTAATTATATTCAATGTTTCTTCTTATGATCTTTAGCAGGTTCTTATTGGTGCACTCAATAAGGCCATTACCTTGTGGGAAATAATTTGATAAAGTGTTGAGGTATATGCTATGGTGAACAACCCATTGATTGATCCTAAATCTCACAAAATCCATAACATTATATAAAATAATGGTGGAAGGAACACCAAATATTGTAATCAAGCCTTCATAGAAATCTAACACACTAGATTCATTTACTTCCTTCAAAGATACTACCTCTATCCATCTGGTGAAGTAATCTGTGGTAGTAAGGATCCATTAATGGCCCAAGATTTAAGGTGGATTAATAAGGCCAATTAAGTCTAAACCCCATTGGAAAAATGGTTGATCCATTTAAATTTGTTGAAGATGTAAGGTAATAAGTATTTATTTTCCTGTAAACATGGCACATTTTTTGCACTTAGTCACCCAAACACGGTAATCTATAAATATGCTGGTCAATAATACTAACCTTTCATTATATTAAGGGTTTTTTTCCTTACTGATAAGTGGCCTCCACCTTGTATATCATATAATTTCTCAATAAATCTTTCTATTTGGGTTGGCTCTATGCAGCTTAACAACACACCATTGATGTCCTTCATGAAAAACACTCCATCAACAAGGATAAAAGGAATGAACTACAATCTGAAATACCTTCTCCTTGATGCACTTAATTTGGGAGGATAAGAACCATATTGGAAGAACCTTACCATGCCTTGAAACCAAATTTATGATGAAGTATGATCAACTACAATTTCTTCATCATTTAGCACTAAAATTGTCTCCTTATTCTCTTGCAAGTCTTGGGCCAGGTGTTCACACAATCCTTTGCCTATAATAAACTTAGTGAATTTTATTTCAAAATCACACTCCATCACTCTTGTTATGCAACCTGCCCTCTTCTCACTTATATCCTTGTTAAACAATAACTCCTTGATACTAGGATGAACAACCATTAGATAAATCCTATTGTTAGATAATGAGTGTCTAAATTTCTTAAGACATATGATTATTTAAATTACATGTTTATATACATAGGTGTACCTTATCTCATAATAATCTAAGCCTTAACTGAAGAATTCTATGGACTGATTTAAGGATTGTATATTTTTTTGCATGAGCATACCTAAAATTGTGTCCACATTAGCATATGCATACAAGATGAATCCCTTGAAAAATCAGGATTAATAAGGGTAGGAGCACTAGATATTGCTTGTTTGATATCTTAAAAACTCCTCTTGCCCTCCTTAGTCTAACTAAATTTCTAATTTTTCTTAAGCATAGATGTAAATGGCTTTGCCAAAGTTGAAAAATTGGATATGTATCTTCTTATAAAATCTATTTTGCCTAGTAAACTTTGTAATGCCTTCTTATGTTTAGGCAAATATAAAACAAGTATGAAGGCTAATCTTTCATGATCAATACTTAGACTATGTTTGGAAATCACATGTCTAATAAGATTATTTTCATGTACTAAAAATACACATTTATTGGGTTAAGAGACACCCCAAATTGTCTAAATCTCTCAAACACTTTCTTGAGATAAAGCATGTGCTCATTTTCATTCTTCAAAAATACAACAATATCATCCAAGTATACAAGAACAAACCTATTAATTATACCTTGGAATGCCATATCCATGGCTCTTTGGAATGTTTCTCCAGCATTAGACAAATTGAATGGCATTTTCCTATTGGCAAAAGTAACCCACTTGGTGGTGAAGGCTATCTTAAACTGATCTTCCTCCTCGACAAGAATATGATTATATCCACTATAACCATAACCATCCAACAATGAGAACCTTTCTAAACTAGCTACCAGTTTTAATATTTTCTCAATGGATGGAAATGGATAATGATCTTTGAGAGACGCCTTGTTCAAATCATGAAAATCCACATAAAGTCTAATATTTCCTTTTTTATTTCTCATAGGAATAAGTTTTTCCACCCAAGTAGAATTATTTATGGGGAAAATGATGGTTGATTCAATTAGATTATGAATTTCAATTCTCATAAAAGGCTCATGTTTTGGATCGATTGATCTTTGCCTTTGTCTAACAAATTTTGTATCAACCTTTATCTCCATGGTGTGTTGAGTTAAAATGGGATCAAATCCCTTCAAGTCACTATACTTCCATGCAAAGACATCAACAAACTCCCTACATAAATTAACAAATGAACATTTTTGAGATGGAAAACATAATTTACCCAATTTGAGTCTTTCCAACTACTATCTCAATATAAGCATAGTGTTCTTCCTTGGTATATAATTAAGAATTATCTCTCCTCACCTAATCATCTATATTGAAGATGTTTTCTAGTGTGACCATACTTTTGGGCAGCTTATTGGACTTGAGTTTGACAATCTGATCTCCATACTATTGCAAGAGCTTTGATTGGTTTCTAGAAGATAATTCAGCCTCCTCTTAGACGAAGTGAATAATCTAATTATCATCTTTAAAAACATGCTAGTTATCATGATTTTCAATAATGGAAGGCCTCACCTCAATCTTGATATGTGACTAATTTTTATCATTCCTTACATCAACTAGAATGCTGAACTGAGCTTTTATGGTAGTCAATCTATTTTTACATTTGTTGCTTTCTCTTGGCACTACTTAGATATCAAAAGCATTAAATATTCAAGGAAATCCAAAATTATCTATTTGTAATACCTTATCAAATCATTATTGCATACATTAAGTCCTCTAACTTGGTGAACCACAAGTTCACTATCACCAAAAGATTGTAAAACACTTATTCTTATCTTCCTATCCCATTGTAAACTTTGAATTAAAGCCTCATACTCTGCTACATTATTAGAATAGCCAAATTGAAACTTAATAGAATAAATATACATTTATTTATTAGGTGAAATAAGCATTATTCTAGCCCCATTACCATGATTTTTTCTTGATCCATCAAAGTAAAGTTACCAAAGGCCATCTTTTGACTCGTCTTCTTTGACTATAGCAGAATTTGTGCATCATTTTAATGAAGACAATAGACACCAAGTCCCTCCTATTCAATAATTTTATAGGGATCATGTTCATGCAATTTATATTACCATTCATCAATTAATATATTAGGAACTCCTTCAAAAGGTGATTTGGATTCTACTTCACTAGTTTGTTCCACCTCATATGAGATAACATAGTTTATATTCATAACACTTGGCATTTAAGGCTCCAAATTAAAACATGCAACAAGTTCAGAGTGAATAGTAACCTTGGTCCCATACCTTGTTTTGAACATTATATAATTCTAATCAACTGATAAATAACTACCAATCTTTGATGTGAAATATCTAAACAAGTACATGGCAAAATATGGAGACAAGTCCATGACCACTACATCCTAATAAATGGTTAAGTTTAGGCAAGCATATCAAGTTAATTTCAATTTATTAACCATGAAAATAGTATTTTTTATGGATCCATCAATTTGAAATACACCTTTAGTATTTGGATCATACACCAAACCTAGTTTGTCTACAATCTGCTTAGGCATAATCATACTACTAGCTCCATTATCAACCATACAATTATGGATTGAGGTGTTTTAAAAAATTAAAGACAGATAAAAGGGAGGGTTTTTATTCATATTTATTAACTTTTACCTCCTTATGTACCTATTGTACTTGTTGTTTCATATGCTAATCTAAATTGGCCATAATTACACTCTCTTTCTTTGCTAGTTTTGAAGACAACTTTAAGGTTGAAAGCTCTTGAATAAGCATATCTTTTTTCCTTAGTATTTTTAAATAATCCCACATACTCATGCTTATATTATAATTCTTCATATGATCAATAATAATGAAATTAATTCCACTCACCTTTGGTTACACTCTTAGCACATTTGGATGATCTTACACTTGATGTAATTAATGAGTTTTACCAATTTCCATATTCTAATTTTTCTAAGGTGTTGGGATAATAAAATGATTATTAACATCTTTAGGAATAATGGGAGGAATTATTGGAACATGAACTACCTTTTAGTCTCATCAATGGCCCTTTTTTTGCTATAGTAATAGTTGCAACTACATTTTTCAAAGTACTAGAGTGACCAATCTAATTCAATGCCACATGGTCATTAATTTTATAGTTCACAAAGGTTGTATTAGGTTATCCTTACTCATTATGAACCTTACTTTATGTGCCATGTCCTTACTATGTTTACTTTCTTGAAGAGAAACCTATTTTTGGATCATCTGAGGAATCACCATAAATTGATTCACTAAGGCTTGATTTTATATATCATTTAGATTAGAGGGCTACCAACCTGAGTCTAGCATCATGTTGTTTTGTGTTATCCTAGGTAAAATGGATTTAGACAAAGAAAGAGAATTTAGATCAATTATAGTATAAGGCTTGGCTTGTGTGATAAAGACTTGTGTTGGATATGAAGGTCTTTATTCTCTAAAACCTTGATAAGGAGGTCTACTTTCTTTAAAATTTTGATAGGTAGGATGATTAGGTGTTTGGTAAGGCCTATTATCTTGGTATTATTGCCTTTTTAGCTAAATAATTTCATTTACAAAGGATTTCAACATTCCCTTGAGTTCCTCAATCTTGGTAGATTGACTAGGAGGGGATATAACTTATGTTTGAGGGGCTAGAATGGGTGCCATTAAAGGAGCTTGAGGGGTTATAATTGGATATGTTTATAGGAAAAAGGGCGTATAGGTTTAAGATCCAACTTTCTAGCTTGTCAAACTATTTTCTACTCTAATAGCCACTTTATATGCATATATAAGTGTAGTGCCACCCATAGAATGAATCATGACATTGATATCTAAATTTAGAGATATTAGATAATAAAAAAAATAATAATCTAACAATGTCCTAATAATAAGAGGTATTCCAGTCCATATCTTTTGAAACTTGGGGTTAAAATTAGTCATTAAATCATGGGCAACCTTCTTAATGATTGTGAGTTGTTCAATCAAGGACAGGCAATCAGATTTTTCCTCAAAATGCCTATAAAAAGCTACACCTAAATAATCCTAGTAAGTAATATAGTTTAGAGGAAGGTTTCTATACCACTTCAATGTTTTTCTTTTGAAGGTGTTAAGCACGAAATATACTAAGAGGGGGGGGGGTGAATCAATATATTATATATCTTATAAATCTTTCCTTTAACCAAATTGCACTTAATCAAACATTCAAGATATGCAATAAAACTCAAACAATAAACATCCACACAAGATAGAGAGAGATGCCAGATATAACGTGAAAACCCAATGTGGGAAAAACCATGGAGAATCAATCTCAAATATAGTTGTGAGAACAACCCCACAGGAGCACCATACCCCTTTGCCAAGTACAAACCTCAGCTTCAATTCATGAGCACCACCCCATATGAGCTTCAAACCCCTTTGTCGAGCACCAACCCAGCTGTCATTCGTGAGCACCAACCCATAGGAGCACCAACCCCTTTGCCGAGCACCAACCTAGCAACAATTCGTGAGCACCAACCCACGAGAGCACCAACCCCTTTGCCAAGCACCAACTCAGCAACAATTCATGAGCACCAACCCACAAGAGCACCAACCCCTTTGCGTATACCACACACCTATCTCTCAATGTTGCTATCTCAACAAATGATAGATCAATACAACATCACCTTCCTCTCTCTCACTTTTGCTCTTCTAAGCTAGATATAACAAATACAAATCATCTCTCATAATTTCTCTTCTAAGCTAGATATTACAATATCAAATCAACCTCACACATCCACATTTACAAATGGCTACTCAAGCCTTTATTTATAGCTTTCCAAATGACCTTTGGACTTCCCCCTTTGTGACCTTTCATTCCTCATGGAAAATGGCACCAATCTTGGATGACCCTTCATATTCAAGCATTTGAAAAGTCATGTGGTGACCCTTTATGACCAAAAACATCTTTCCCACTTTTGTCCTTATCTTTGGTGACTTTTCTTATTCCTTAAAGTGTCCCTTCATGAGAAATTTGCCCTTTACTCTTTTGTCTTCACTTGGTGACTCTTGGTATTCCCCAAGATTACTCTTCATGGGAAAATGCATCCCATCCTTCTTTTGTCTTTATCCTGTGACTCTTCGTCTTCTCCATGGGCCCTTATTTTGTCTCATATGCAACCAAAAATATATTCATTAATATTAAATAAATATTAACTCATATTAGCCAAGATAAACAATATTAAATGCAATGGGGCCTTTATCACCAATAATACTAAACCTTTGACATCAATGACAATATTTCCAATAATCTCCCCCTTTGCCATTGATGGCAACCTCAATCCTGAAACTGCCACATCCTGTCACTTACACATACCATCATCTGAAAACATACATCAACTCCCCCTTACTGTAGCAACTTGTACCTATTTCCTGTACCTATTTTCTGCACCTATACCTATACCTGTTATTCTCCCCCTTTGAAATCTATGGCAAAGGGCCTACCTGGAGCTAACACTTAGCTCCCCCTCACTTGATGCTAAACATCAATGGTAGGAAGTAATAGAAATTACTCCCAACTCCTCTTGCCGATCTTTGAATGTATCCTTTGATCGTGCCTTTGAGAAGATATCTGACAATACATACACATTTTTCCTTGTCCTTTGAGCATCTACAATCAACTCATTTGAATCTTTTCTTCTAATCTCACAACCCTCTTTATGAAACTTTAATGTATATCCTTGATCACATATTTGACTAACACTCAACAGATTATGCTTAAGACCTTTTACATATAAAACATTCTTAGTCTTAGTTCTACCATAATCCAAACTCAAATTACCTTTTATGGCTATCCTGGTAGTGGTTTTATCTCCAAACCTCACTGTACCACCATTAATCTTCTTTAGATAAATGAACTTACTTTTATCTCCTGTCATATGCCTCAAACATCCACTATCAATTAACCATGGCTGATCTTTACCTCCCACATGCAGAGCTGTCTGCACCATCATAGAATCTTCATGTTGTTTCTTCTACCATGTACATGTCTGAACCTTCTTCCTGATGAATGGATCTTTGACACTCTGATTCTTCTTCTTGATGAATGGAGCTTTGAACCTCTTATCCTTCTTGACTGACTCGAACATGCTTCTGCAATATCGAGCTATGTGTCCGAAGTTGTTGCACTTGTAGCAAAAGAGTTGTGGCTTCTGCTTGATTCTACTTGACTTTCCTTCTCCTTATTTCTAAAATTGTTAGCTCTTTTTCTACATTCTACTTTCTTGTGACCATATCCATTACAATAAAAACAATAGCCATAAAAACAAGACCTGTTTATATATCTCTGACCTGATTGCCTTTTGTAACTTTGTTCTCTCCATCCTTCTCTGTTTGGAATGTCCTCTGTATTCTTCACTTCTCCCCTTTTTGTTTCCTCTTGTGTAAGAGCTTCAGCATAGCTCTTTTTCTTTTCAAATCCAATCCCTATCTTATTTGAATTTGATTTTTGACTTTCCAATATCTTATTCAGCATGTTAGTGTTATCCTCAAATCTTGAATCACTCACTACTTTATCATTGAATGCTTTCTAAATATCTTATTTTAAGGAAGTAATTTCAATAACATACCTTTGACATTCTTGTCTTACTATTTCTAACTATGATGTGAGATCTTCTTCATTCTTCTTAGCTTCTTCAAAGTGTGCTTGTAGATCTTCAATCATTTCCTTTGACTCTTGTTCATTTTTCTCGATCTGGCGCTTTAACCTTCGATTCTTCTTCTGAGCAACTTCTAACTCTTCTAGGGCACAATTGAGTTCTCCTTCCATATCTACTTCAGCTTCCTCCTCTTCTTCTTCTTGATCATCATCATGTATAGCTATGAATAGAATCTCTTCATCTTCTGAATCACTGACTCCACTATCTTCAACTGAGCTAGGGTCCTTAGAATATAGGCTCTTCTTCTCAAATCTTTTCTTGGATTTGCCTTTAAAATTCTTCTTGTATGTAGGCTTTTCTTCTTCTTCATCTTTAACTTTATCTGGGCATCTAGCTGAAAAATGTCCAATCTTTCCATAATTAAAACATTTAAAAGGTAATTTTCCTTGATATTTCCCTGTTCCTCTTTTTGGCCTGTGAATGAAAAGTGCTTCATTGTCATCTTCATCATCACTAGAACTATCACTTGATTCTTGAATCTTAGCTTTCTCCTTCTTTGATGTCTTGAAAGCTGCTTCTCTCTTTGAGGGTTTATCTTATTCTGTCCGCATCTCATATGCCGTGAGAATACCATGAAGCTCATCCATCTTTAGCTTGGCTAAATTCTTCATCTCCTCGATTGCCAAAACCTTTGCATCATATCTCATTGGTAGAAATATCAAAACCTTTTGCACCATTGTTGACTCTTCTAATGTTTCTCCAAGACCTTGAATCTGATTTACTATCTGATCAACTCGCAAAAGATAACTTGCTATATCTTCTTCTTTTACTGGAGTAATTGTAGATGTCTATGGCTCTTCATATTCCTCCACCACTAATTTCCATATGTCAAATCCAAGGGCCATCAAATAAACCTTCATTCTCATGCTCCAAAAAGCATAATTCATCCCATCAAATAAAGGTGTCTTATTTGTAGAAAATCCTTCCTGTGACCCAGCCATCGTGCTTTCTCGATCTACCTTCAAGCTGTAAAACTTTTCAAAAAGAACCTGCTCTGATACCAATTGTTAAGCATAGAATATACTGAGAGGGGGGGTGAATCAGTATATTATATATCTTATAAATCTTTCCTTTAATCAAATTGCACTTAATCAAACATTCAAGATATGCAATAAAACTCAAACAATAAACATCCACACAAGATAGAGAGAGACACTAGATATAACGTGGAAACCCAATGTGGGGAAAACCATGGAGAATCAATCTCAAATATATTCATGAGAACAACCCCACAAGAGCACCATACCCCTTTGCCAAGTACAAACCTCAGTTTCAATTCGTGAGCACCACCCCACAGAAGCTTCAAACCCCTTTATCGAGCACCAACCCAGTTGTCATTCATGAACACCAACCTACAAGAGCACCAACCCCTTTGTCGAGCACCAACCCAGCAACAATTCATGAGCACCAGCCCACAGGAGCACCAATCCCTTTGCCAAGCACCAACTCAGCAACAATTCATGAGCACCAACCCAAAGGAGCACCAACCCCTTTGTGTATACCACACACCTATCTCTCAATGTTGCTATCTCAAAAAATGATAGATCAATACAACATCGCCTTCCTCTCTCTCACTTTTGCTCTTCTAAGCTAGATATAACAAATAAAAATCATCTCTCATAATTGCTCTTCTAAGCTAGATATTATAATATCAAATCAACCTCACACATCCACATTTACAAGTGGCTACTCAAGCCTTTATTTATAGCTTTTCAAATGACCTTTGGCATTCCCCCTTTGTGACCTTTCATTCCTCATGCAAAATGGTGCCAATCTTGGATGACCCTTCATATCCAAGCATTTGAAAAGTCATGTGGTGACCCTTTATGACCAAAAACATCTTTCCCACTTTTGTCCTTATCTTTGGTGACTTTTCATATTCCTTAAAGTGTCCCTTCAAGAGAAATTCGCCCTTTACTCTTTTGTCTTCACTTGGTGACTCTTGGTATTCCCCAAGATGACTCTTGATGGGAAAATGCATCCCATCCTTCTTTTGTCTTTATCCCGTGACTCTTCGTCTTCTCCATGGGCCCTTATTTTGTCTGATATACAACCAAAAACATATTCATTAATATTAAATAAATATTGACTCATATTAGCCAAGATAAACAATATTAAATGCAATGGGGCCTTTATCACCAATAATACTAAACCTTTGACATCAATGACAATATTTCCAATAGAAGGATGCAACTAGCAGTTGGATAGCTATGTTATCTTAGACAACATTTTTGATAGAACAAAGGTTGGTTACATATTTGGTGTGTTTAATAGGTTTTTCTTGGTCTTCCCATGAAAAATAAGTTATTATCTTAAGATCTGAAGCTAGTATATCATCATATTGAGGTAGATTCAATGGGCTTCCTCTATAAGATGAGATAAACACCTGGTTCTTAGGCATAACAATTTGGATAGTGGGGATTGAATTATCTTGTATAATGGGTTGATTACGAGATTGGAATAATTTTATAGGATAGGGGTTTGTTATTATAAATCTTTTAATATTATATTTATGAAAAGGAAACTCAACAAATTCAAAATGAATATATTTTCTTGAAGAACTTGTGGTAACCTTTGGCATGAAACTTGTGCTGGTCTACTGCTAAGAATCTTGAAACCTCATGGAATCCTCTAGTTTAAGAATTAAAAATGTCTTCTACTATTGAAAAATATTTTATTTAGATCCAAACTTAAACTTTACCAATGAATATGTGTTCCAATGGGTGTGCTAAAAATTGTTGTCAATCAGGAGTGTTACCCTTGTGAGAATGTGTGCTACTCCACACTCCAAAAATAATGGAATCTTTCCTGAGTGTGGGTGAATTTGAGATGGAGATAATCTAAAGATAAAGGGTTGGTTACCTTAATTCACTAACTAAATTTGTATATAATCCTAATAACATTTGATTTATTGACTAATGGAAAGGGTGAAGGAATAATGCTTGTACTGGAATTGACATAAAAAAATTGAAATAAAAGTGATGCACCAATGTTTATGACCACCTTTTATTTCAATTGAAACTCTTAGGAATAAAAAGACCCTAAACACATTCTCTTCAATTTAGGTATATTGATTCTAAAATAGTGTTTCATACAAAGGACTTGATAATACTCACTCTTTGCATGGAAAGAATGAAATATTATTGAATTCACATCCAAACTTAGATTGAGATTGAATCTAGACACTTAACATGCCTTGTAAAAACTCAAATATGATGTAAGAAGGTACAAAAAATAGACATTAACATATGAAATCTACTTATTCACAATGTTATATCAATGGAAAACACACATAAACTTCACACAACCTAAAAATAGAGGAAAATAACTTCTTATTTATTCAAGAGGTGTAGTAAAAAAAATTGATAGCCTTTCAACATAGCCAATGCAAAAAGGTGATATCTCCTTCTGAAAATGATTATACAATGTAGAAGAGAGAAAGGTGAGGAGAGACAAGACAACCCAAAAATAGGGATGAGTCACTTGCCATCACTTTTTTCAACTCCTACGTACTAATTCATCTATTTTATCATTCTTTCCTCATTCAAAGTGGCATATGGGTAAGTTTTAATTTTATTAGGAATCTTGAATAAGTATTGAACATTGATTGTTCATGTTTGACCCTTTGAAATGCCTAAATCTTTGATCACATTCCTTATATCCTTGCTTGCATGTCCTCCTTGATGATTAGTCTTCTTCCTTGATGATAGGTCTTTAAGTATTTATTAAATCATCATTGTAAACCTTCTCCTAATCCATTTATGAGGACTTAACACCTTGAAAGGGCTATTATAAAACTCTTTGAAGCATCTTTGACTTTATCTCCTTGGTTTGGCATAAGATAGGAAAAGGTATCTTTATTGATTATTCGGATTATTTTAACCTTTTTAATTTTCCTTGCAATTGAATTTTGAATTTTTCTTGTCCTCCAAATGGTTTAGAATGTGATAAGTAAAATTGAATTTTTTTTTGAAGTTTTTTAATGCATGGATTTATTTGGTTGACCCCTTGAAAACTTGGATTTATATTAAAAAACATTATCCCTCTATGGATGGATTATAAACATCATATCAAACCTAAAACAAGACACTTAGATCCATAAAATCCTCCAAAACATGTGATTTTGTTCCATTAGCTTATTTTTCTACCTATTCCTTGTAGCCCTAAAAATAGGTAAAAATCCTTGTGAATAGGAATTTACAAACTTTAATGGATAAATAATCACATATATATGGACCCAATATCCCATTATATATCCATGCCAAGTTTTAGGACCTAACTTTGAGTGGAAGTGTCTTTTTAAGCCCATTTCTCTCTCTAATTAGGCTTCCTTGCCTAGAAATAAAGATTTTACTCCAAAATACTCCCACACATGTGAAACCTTCTAAATTTTTTTGATTAACTTTAATTGGACTAATACCATGGTCCATGTCAAATTTGAAGTTCTGAAGCTTTGTGTAGGTGGGTATACCAAGGAATGGCTATTGGCAATCCTAAGAGCTTATGCATGCTTGAGAGGTAGTTTTAGTGTTTTTCATGAAATTTTTAGGTTATAAGACTTTAAAATGAATTTTTTAAAACTATAATACCATTATAAAACTCATTATTTGAGATTTAGTTCTCTTATTATACTCATATGCCTTCATCTAGGCTTCTTGGCTTGCAAAATTGGGTTTTCTTCACTTTTTGACTAAGTAGCCAACTTGTAGAGTTGGTATAACATTTTGAAAGACCTGTAAAAGTGTTTGAATGATCATATAAACTCTATTAATTCCTTATAAGCCTATTCACTTGGCTTATGGATCATGCCATACCTTATACCTTTATAAATAAACCTTTAGTTGTATATGTAGCCTTGTTATGTATGGTATTCACCTACACATGTCAAATAGTACCTTGAAATGGATACTAGGAGATACGTGAATTAAATTAAGGTCATTTTATGCTCAAACCAATTCATGTGAATTAATTTTAATGTATTTCTCTTCAATCAGGTCATTATGTAGGGTATAACAAGGATTTAGAGAGGTATAAGGTCTTAACAATGATTCATAAAGGATAGGGGTCCATTCAAAGAACCAATTCCAAGATGTAGAAGACAAGGGACATATATAACACCTATAATGTCCAACTATCACCTTGCATCATCTACTTAGAGTTATGATCAAATATCAGTGACCTCCTCAAGCTCTTGATAAGTAAAATAGGGTTTTAAATGTCAAGTTTTCCTTAGTGATAGTTCATATTGTATAGGTATTTAACCCATGAAATAATGGCATATAACTGAATTAAGAAACCCTATCTAATACCTACAATATCCATATGCCACAATTCATGTTCTCCAAGTAGTTTTAAGCTCTACAAGTTAGCTTCTTGGATAAAGTTGACTATGTATGAAGGTTGAGAAAAGTCTTTTGGGTCCTAAGACCTAAAAATGTATTATAATTGAAAATAAGGCCTTAAAACAAGTTTTCAATGATCCATGACATGATTCACCATAATCTTCCATAATCACTAACCTTTTAAAATGTCTAAAACATTGACTCTTCACCACTTAAGTGTTTCTAGACAAGTTGGGTTTGTTAACCCTAGAGATCTATTCCTTGAGCCTTTATCATCTTCTAATGGATCAAAACTTAAGGGAAGTATTTTTTAAGGTCATCTACACCCCTTTTTGACTGTTATACATCCAAATTTAGTGATAAATATGTTCCCTTCACTTTGCTCTAGAATAGACTTGTAAGTATTGAATGCATTATGTTATCTTGCACTAAGCCTTACTTCACTAATTCTAGCCTTACTAGCACATAAAATAGACATAAATACCTTAAATACCTTCTTTAATGGATATTTCAACTCTATATCACTTACTACCATCACAAGTATGACTTTTCTCCACATTCTTACTCCAAGAAATGACTGCCTGTATTAAAGTCATTGAATGTAAGTACATATTTAGATGCTTAAACTATAATTTTAGGAATGAAAACTCTTCAACAGAACCCCTAAGTATTTTTAAAGTATTAAAACCTCATGAAATAATCCTTCATTAATTTTAAAGGGTCCTTAAACCTATATTTTCTCATAAAACATAGATTTATTGAGAAGTTCATACATAGGTTGTGTATGCTTGGTTAACCTTAACAAACCTAATTAGATTCTTGTTCTCTTTTTAATGATATTTATATAAAAATTAGAAAATTATTAAACCTCATGTATCTCTAATTGAATATCTCACCATTTTTATAGATATTTATACCCTTCAAACCGAATATATCTTTCACCAAAACTAGATAACCTTGATTATGTATGAAGGGGTTGGAATGAGTCATATTTAGGTCAATTTATTTTTATTTTCCCTTGAGGTACATGACCTAAAATTACTCTTTATACATGTCCATTAATTATCCTAAACTCCTGTTCCATATCATGCATTGTATTCTCTTCCTCAAGTTTGAAAACCAACCCTAAATCATCTAGGCCAATCTATAGATAATGATTTGGAATTTATTATAATTTGGGGTTTAAGACCTTAATTAAAAATCACTAGGAAGTTCAATAATATTCATCAAAAAATTTAGTGATATTATGTTGAACCTTCAATCAGTTAGGCACCCCAAATAACATGACTAGACAAAGTTCTTAGAGTTTCATGGTTGAGTGACTATAGGTGCTAATGCTTAAGATAAACATGCTATGATCATTAAATTTGATCTTATTCAGGCCTGTATGAGATTTTATCCATGACCTCATACCCATTTTACTCAATATCTTAAATAGGCACACATTCATTTCCATGATTCTACCAATCTTGACTATCCATTATTACTCATAGTATGGTTGTAGGTGGTTATTTGGTCTCTGTGGCCTTTGTATAGACATAGGGAGGAATGAAAAGGTTGGTCAAATGCTAAAAGTATATAAATAATTTTATTGAATAAATTTTACCTTGCATTCTTGGATAAGTATCAACTGATACTCAAAGGCTTGATTATCATTAAACCAAAATTGACCTTGTTACCTTAAATGTTACTAAAAAACCTTAAACTATCCAAATAGTGAAATGGAGTTTTTATTAGTGCTTCAAGAATGATATGCAGTAGGAGGAAACATCATTAATTTTGCCTTAACTTGGTACAATATTGAATAATACCTCAACCAACCTTTAAGCCTTTCAAATAATAAAACTACCCTGTTACCCTTAACTCTATTAACAGAGCTTAAAGTCTCCAAATATGTTATTCAAAATCATCTTTAATGATCTTTATTTGCATATTGGTGGCATATTAAACAACCTTAATCCATCCAAGGGCTTAGATAACCTTGAATATTCACTTAAAACCTTCACTATCTACTTTTAGGTGTACAGAGTCTATCATAAGCCTTTTTTGATCATGAAATATAGGCTTGATTATGTCATTTAACCATATAAGGCCTTAATTGGATCTTTTGATATCTTGAGTAGTACTTATCACCCTAAATATTCTTAAGATTACTATAAAACTAACTCATGATCCTCCATAAATTAATTTATCTTCATGATTCCATCTATATTATCTTCAACAATAGGAACTCATGAATTTATGAGTGAACCTTACTAAAGACCCTCTCACTATGGCTATCTCAAGGAATCCATTCTTCAAGATTGAGGTATATGAATTTTTGAAATTAATATGTGTATCATGACTTAAAAATGAACTTGATAACCCATATATATGAAGATACTTGTTGATATTTTTGTCCCAAAAATGTCAAAATGTCAAGTAAACTACGGGAGACCCATTATTTTTTTGGAAAAATGCCTTAAAATGACCCATAAAACTCATTTCCATCATCCAATAAAAACTAGAGATTGGAGCCCAGTAGAAACTAAAGATCTAGGTGCAATTTATAACTTGAAAATTTGTAAATTACATCCAGACCTCTACTTCCCAAAAAACATACGCCCCATGAAAACTAGAGATTGGTTTCAAATTTGAAACTTTCAAACTTGAAAATTTCTTCCCAACCTTCTTTTCCCACAAAATCTATAACCATCGAAAACCAAAATCTCACTCACAATTTACAACTTGTAAAGTTGCAAATTACAAATGGAGTTCCACTTCTTATAAAACATATACCCCATAGAAACTAGAGATTGGAATGTAATTTAAAATTTACAAAATTGCAAATTGATTCCCAACCTCCACTTCCCGTGCAACACTCCAACTAAAAACTAGAACTCCAATTGCAATTTTCAACTTGCAAAGTTGAAAATTGCATTTCAAGTTCCACTTCCCACCGACCACCCTTCCTATAGAATCTGAAAATCCAAGTGTAAATTATAACTTACAAAATTATAAATTTCTCCTTGAGTTCCACCTTCCCATTTTCAAAGAGTCAAACAAATCCCATGAATATGGAGGTCAAAGTGCAATTAAAAAACTTGAAAAATTAAAAGTTCATTCATAGACTCTGTATCTCCTACCAATGATCGATCTAGGGGTAATTAATGTAAAGGTTATATAATCCTAATTTGGGTTAATTTTATTCATTTTTTAAATTATAAAAATCAAGTTTGAAGCTTTGTGACCCTGATAACAATCTCAAACCATGATCCATGCTTCAAAACCATGTATTTTCTACCATACAACCATGACCTCAAGCCATGAACCTTGAGCCACACCACCATTGGTCCCCTTGCACAGTATTTCATTCCACCTCCTACATTTTTTAAGCTATCCTTTATTGTAATTAATTTTTCTTGAGTTATTTTCATTTTTGCTTGCATGGTGTTGGTAAATTTGATTGCATTTTAGGGTTTCTTTGTATCGCTTAGGCATCAATAGGGTTTTAGGTTATCTTCATGGTGTTGTAAAAGCTCATTTAGCTATTCATTTTCTTATGAAGTCATTTTTTAAGCTTTTCTTAAAAAATGTAGGGTTTTATCAAATTCATATACCAGTATAATATTCTTAGAGATATTCTCTACCCAAGAATATCCATTAGAGATCCCCTACCCAATGAATATTCCCATGCATATCCTAAGAATAGTCCCCACAAACTTTTCAAATGCAAAAGAAACTCCAAAACCCATAGGATTTCAACCTACAACTATGTTTCATAATCCCCATAGAGTTTCTTAGTACACAGAGCAACCCTAACCTCCACTAGAGTTTTCACTAGGAAAAGCAACTTTATTTTACATCTACTATCTCCATCGAATATTTTCCCTACATTTATAACACTAATCTCTATTAGAACTTTCACTTGTGTTTTTTACCCTTAAATTATACCAATTATGTAGTTGGTTTTCACCCAATAATTTATCTAGAATCCATGTATAGGGAAGAGATGAATTTCAAATCGAAAGGACTTAGTGTCACTCTCAGTCTAGAGTCTAATAAAAATGAGATTATAGACACTGAGCTCGGTCACATTGACCTAGGTGATTTCTGGACCAAAATAAATGTTGAATTCAAGAATGATTGGATTCAAAGCATTTATGATTGTGGGATGCCTCAAAAAACTTTCCTCTTGAATATGCAAATCCCTGAGTTGGTACTCACATTAGCAAAACATTATGATGCGAATAAGAGAAAGGTGCTAAATGATGAAGGGGAAAGGATTATAAATCCAAACCCAGACTTCATAGAATCCATGTTCTTGATACCTAAATTTAAGAGTTACCTAGATATAAATCCAAAGTCATCAAGGAAATTCTATCAAGACAACAACACTAGATGTCAAAGGGTAATGAACATATAATGGCTAAGGATCCCTAGGGCTAAATCCATCAGATTACCTAAAACATTACCAAGGATTGATTTTAAGGATGATGTAGGTGATTTGATCATATTACTACATAAGATCACTGGTAACCCTGATGTGAAGAACTTATAAGATTGGATGCACCAATATATATGGGTAATCCACTAGAATACATAATACATCCACTAGGCACAACTCATTAGTGACTCCATCCATAAGTAGTTGATGGAAGTAAAAAATACAAGAAATTTTTATATGACTTCTTATCTAGTTTATATATTGGCCAAAGGGAGAGCTTTCCTAGGATTAAACATAATAGCTGACCATGAAAATAAAGTGTTCAATTATTACCCTAACCCCACTCTTGAGGCTAGTAGGCAAAACTTTATAAGAGTAAATTATGCATTCACCTATTCCATCATAGTTATGTTTGACAAGGAACTAGAGAAGAAGAGATTCTCTAATACTTCCACTTTAGAGATTACCAATTGGGGATCTTATTTCATATAATTCCCCACATAATCATACATATAAGTAGGTGGATCCAATATTTGTCCTTACACCCTTTTGAGGTATGTGAGTGAAAAATGGGCTTTGATGGAGCTTGTGAGGTAATTGGTTGAAAGTCACAAGTTGTTATCCAATAAACACAAGGCAGGAATTCATTTCCCCTTTAAATTAGGGAGGTACACATACCCTTATTTATCAAAATCCAAGTGTGTAGAGGCTGAAGTGACCCAGATGACCTTGAGGGATCTGGAAGCAAGACCATTCTATTATGTTAATGAAAACATTACTAGTGCACTAAGAATATTAACATATTCCCATGTCCCTTACTATGAAGACTAATAAGAGGAATTTTAGGATGAACAAGAGGTAAGATCAAAGTACTACTCTATAATGACCCTTGATTACATCAAGGCCTTCAACATGTCACCAATCCCTAAGGACTTGGTCGATGATGAGTCCCCAATATACAAGGTCTGCTATGAGAGAAAAATCAATGCTCAACCCCTCCCAATAGTTAGGTGGTCCATTCCTTAATATTTATCATTAATGGATCAAACCACTAATTTAATAAATAGAAAAATAACCTAGATAAGGAAAAAGTGGGTTAAAGTGACCAAAGAAATAATAAGTATTAGTGAAAATCTACTAGAACTTAAGGAGAAGGGAGTACCACCATTAGCAAAGGGTTTTAGAGGGTTCCAGTAGTGGATCACTCTTAGAACATATAGATAGGCTAGTGATATCTCAAAGAGAAAATAAAAATCAAAGGCCAAGAGAGGACATTCAAGTAGTCAAGGAGTAATAGTAGATTAACTAATAGTGATTTCATCTGAAGATACAACTGTCATTAAAGTAACAACAATTTCTACTCCTATTTTAGTAATAATATCTACTCCCATCTCTATAATACTCCCTCCACCTATCTCTATCATTCCATAAGCTTCAACACATCATGCTTTTATCTTCAATCCTTTACCTTAAGTGATCCCACCCTCCATTCCCACCATTGCACTTGTGTTAGTAGGTCCATTACCAACATTTCAATAAATTCAATTGGAGACTCAGGTCTTCCTTCTACTTCCCCCTTCCACAATTCCTTCCTCTCCCATAATTTCACTTCTTCCTTAAAAAATTCCTTTTATCTCATCTACAATCCATTCCATCTCATCCTCATTAATCACCAATACTAAACAACAATACATAGCCATAGATTTAATCATCTTGATTACAATCTTACTAGCCATCCCAACCCTTGGGATAACTACTATTTCATCCTCATCTCTCCTCACTTTCCCCTTTTCATCAACCCTAAGTGTCTCTACAAATTTGATTGATTCATTCACATATTTTGATGCCACACTCCTATAGGTTCCTCAATTCCAACTCCCTATGCATACTCCTCCATTGGTGTCACTTCCATCTCCCACACACCCAGTACGCACATCCATTTCCATTGCATCCATATCTTCCACTTATATAATAACCCCAAAACCCTTAAAATATGTAGATATGGAGAAAGTAACTGATAAAAATGTGGATACTAAACCCATAAATGGGGAAAAGGTTACAAAGACATTTATTAAATAATCAACGATAATATCAGTGAAAGATATAACACTTATCACCATAAGCACTAGTGCAACTTCTTTAGCTATAGATTCATAAGTAACACTATTAGCATGGTAGGATGATACTCCTAGTTAGTTAGCATAGACAATAGGGAAGAAAGATAAGTATATGGTTTCCCTGAATGCATTGTATTTTAGCCTCACAAATGCACATAAGAAATCCAAAACAACTACTAGAACTATATCAAGTATATTGTATGATTCAATAAGGGAGAAGTATGTATATATTGTAGTCCCCCCACCAAAAAAACATAAAGAATATCTAGTGGTGGGGGATTACCAAGTATTAAAGGTTTACCTTGGATGTCCTATAAGAGAGGGATTGAAACATGCAGTTCAATCTAACATTAACTCTTTTTTTGAGAATATGGATAGTGACAATGTCACTAAGGATGAATTGAAGAACAAGGTTGGATAATTAATGACTACATTAAAGAAGTTCATTAAGCCCATTTATGAATTGGCATAACCTGTTACTCAGATCACAAACCAAGAGACACTTGATGCAATGATAGAAATTGGTAGCATGGGAAGGGACACAAAATATTGGGTAGAAGAGCTCATCTCAAAAGGCAATAGAGTTATTTAACTAGTAATGAACCACTATACAAATCTGATAGAGAGGAGGGCAACTTTGAGATAGCATATCAACAAGTATCATAAAGAGAGAAAAAGGTTAAAATGTTTCTATCCAAAGTTGACATTTTTGGGTGCTATTTAAACTGAGATCCTCCTTACTGAGAAGATATTGAGAAATGATGTAGAAGAAGAAGAATTTGATAGATAATCTTAGTTAAGGATAATGATACTCATAGAGAGTACCAATAAGGCTAAGTCTACACATGGCAAAACCACATATATGATATATGACATTAAATAATTGTTGAATAAATTATCATGTCAAGTAATAGATCATGAGAACCAGATCCTTTTAGTGTAGGAAGTAAAATATAAATTCAAAGGAGTGAATGAAAAAGAGTCAGCTCAGGACACCACATTTAGCCTGAGGTCTATCCACCATTTTATTAGGTGCCATAATACATTAGATCAAATGGGAAAATAAACTCAAGAATATAGATATTTCAAAAGGGAACTCTTTGATATAATAGAAAAATGTGAAATAAGCCTCCTCTACTCTTTTGGCCTTGATGAAGATAGAATCCCAAAGTCTTCAAGAGTTTTGATGCATATATTGAGAAGACACAGGCCAATAAGGATAAAGAGTCTTTAGATGTTTTGATTATAGATTAATTCTTTCTATAAAAAAACATTTTGCATATTGTATTTTTTTATTATAAAAATATTGTAAATTTTCAACTTGTAAATTGCAACTATCATTTTGATATCTCTTTTTTGGAAAGAGACATGTGTAATTTCCATGCTCCTTTTTGATAGGTTAAAAGTTGTAAAAAGCAAACTTGTAAATTACACTTTCCATTTTGACAATTCTGAATTGCTTAAGATGTAAAAATGCATATTGTAAAATGCACTTCTAGTTTTTTCAAAATTATGTCACTTAAAAGTTGTAAAAGTCCCAATTAAAAATTACAAGTTAGGGTTTTGAAAAAATAGGCTTAAGTTATCTAAAGCTATCTTTTGCTCAAAAGCCTGAGTTTCATTTTGGCACCTCATTGCATGGAGAATACATTACAAATAAAATAAAAAAGACATAGGCATTACATGAATATTCACAAGCTTCCTCCACACCTTCATCATTTTGGATCACTCTCAACTCTTGCATGTCCATTTTCCACTTGTTTATCTTTCCAAGGATGCTACTGTAGCTAAAGATCATGCCCCATTTACATGGAGTTTTTAGATTTTTCATGCTCTTCAAATAGGAATGGATTTATTCATTAACTAAATATATTTCATGAGATTTTTTGTATAAATATGGGTAATATGGTGTATCTCATATTAACTTTTTTATGATAGAGATATTATTCTACATTTTGAATAACTTGTCTACATGTTGTAAACTGGAGAATGAGAATAAATTGAATATTTACCTTTTTTGTCTATGTAATATTTGTGTATGCAAGGTTATTTAAGTATTTGTGGATATTTTTATTCTTATTTTAGTCACAAAATTTCATTTGTGTTATTCTTTTTTCCTTTTGAAAGATCGTTTGATTAAAATATAAAGAATATTATCCCTTGTATGAGAAAATACCCAATATTACCTTTGGTTTCACATTTGCATGAGTTTGTGATATTATAAATTTCAATATATTTATTATTCTATTAAGTTAATTCAATCAAGCATTAAAATCCAATACAAAATATTTGGTGTAATCTACATTTCTAGTTTTACAATTTTATTCTCAACTATTCTCTCATAGTTAAAACCCTAGTTTAGAAGCAAGATCATTAAGAAGTAGAATTTCTACATGAGCTGGTAATTTATCAATTGTACCAAATTTAGTGAAAGTAATATGACCTTCTCTAGAGGTTCACTTCAATTTTCCAAGCTCTTACATCTTGGAGGTGATCCATTGTATCATTAAATTTTTGCACAAGTTACAACATTAAGATGGGTGCAAAATCTATGTGATAACAGTTTTTGGCACACTCTATGGGACCTAAAAACTATTACTAAAGAGATTGGTACTATTCTCACTAAGCATTGTATGAGCCTTGTACACATTTCAAAATTACCTAGTGACTCTACTGGGTTATGGATTTATGAATTAAAGGTTTATGTATGCTAAAGAATCAAACAAGATCATCTACTAAAGGTAAGAAAGCTAATTTTTTAGAATTGTCATTAATGTATAAAAAGAGATAAAGACCAGTTGTTCCTTACATTAGAGTATATCCTACAAATTTATTTTCATCTCCTTCAAACATTCCCAGTAGTTTTATACCTCTAATTATGGCTATGAGAAATCAAAATTTCATAGCTTTCAATGGAGGCAACCCACTCTAGTTGGCCCAATATGATGACATATCTACCTCAACTTTAAAGAGCCTTTCATATTTTATTGGTGAAACTTCCACCACTCCTATGGAACATATACAAGACATTGATAATCTCTTTTCAGTCCATAATGTGGTACAAGATAATGTTATAATCAGACTCCTAGTCTCCTCTTTCAAGGGTAAAGCCTTGTAATGGTATAGAAGCCTCCCTCCTAATTCCATCTATGTTTGGGATGACCTAAGCACTACACTATGCACTAAATTCAAAGATAAGAGTGACCAACTCTCCTTGGTTGAATAATTTACTATTATTTAATGGGATCCTTATGAGCTCATGAATGATTTTGATTTTCACTTTCAAAATACGTGGAATAGAGTTTTAGAATTGGTCAAGTCAACTTGAAATAATGTTTTCCTATATTACTTAAGATCTTTAAATAGTGATATAACTATTATGATTTAGTCAATGGGTGGAGCCACACTTCCCAATGCCTATGAAATTGCAATAAGGGCATAAAAGTGTCTAATTCAAGCAATAAAAAATACCCCAAGGCCACTAATGCCTCTATTCCTAGAAATACCTCCTACACAACCTATAATTTCTCTAATTCCCACCATGAGCAAAGCACTAGCTTTAACTCCCACTCCTAATAATAATTTATATGAGGTTAAGTCATTGATTAAGAGCTTTGGAAATGAGTTATTAACAATTAAGAGGCAACAATCCTAAAAACTACAAGCCTTATTAGCAAGCTAACCAAGCATACCAACCCAACAAACAACCATACCAAGGCAATTCATAGCAGCAAGGTTAAAATATGCAAGAAAAACCTCCAAAAATCTATGTTCTACCTATACCATATATTTCCAAAGATATTTTACCTATTTAGAATAACTTAACTCAAGAGGATGAATGGTGTTATCCTTGTGATCAACCACATAATCAGAATACTTGTCTTAATGGTGTCATCAATCAATCCTTGATGGTAAAAGTCATAGTGAACACACAAGGACAACAAGAAGAGGACACTTCCTAATAAACAGCTACAAAAGAACCTAATTAGGGCAAATCTACTATTTTAAACTAGTAAGATGAGGAATTTTGTGGTGTAAATCAAGAGGAGACATTATTCAATGATGGAGGTCTAGTGTAGCTAATACAAGTTTAAAGAAAAGAGAAATAGAAAGTGCCCAACCCCCTAAGGTAGAATAAGATACAACTTCCAAAGTTTTACATGAACCTATAAAGAGCAACACAATACAAAGACCACACTTTGTACCCATAGGCCAATCCAAATCAAAAGTGTTGACTCTGAATCTCATAAAAGAAGATATAGCTCTAAATCTAGTTCAATCCTTATGATTATGTATAGGAAACCACGTTGGGCTAATATTACATTCATGAAAATGATGCAATAATTCTAAATCTTGTAGAACTATCTGAAGATATTGAAATAATGTGTCAACTATTCTTCGATGGTTCATTAAGAAAGAATGGTGTAGGTGCAAGGATTGTCTTGATATCTCCATAAAAGGAGAGCTATTTCTATTCTTTCAGACTTTAGTTTAGCTACATAAATAATGTAGATGAATATGAAGCTTTGATTCAAGGTTTATAATTGGCTAAGGAGAGAGGGATAAAGTACCTATAAATATTTGGTGATAATGAGTTGATTATTCACCAAGTTAGATCCATAAGCATAAGTAAGATTAATTTTTTGAGATCTTACAAACACAAGGTTTGGGAACTGTTAGAAGAATTCATCACTTTAAAAATTCATGCAGTACCAAGAGCACATAATAAAGATGTTGATCATATTACCTTGGTAGGCTCCCAGTATAACCTACCTAAATAAATAAAGAAGAGAAAAAACCAGCGTGTAAATTTGATAGTAAAGTCATCTATTCCTGATAATGTAACCAACTGACAAGTCTTCGATAGTGATCAATAAATTGTCAAATTTTTGAGAGATGTTAAATTCTCAAATAAGAACCAGTCAATAATCTAAGATCAATATAGAGATAATATCATTCAGTTGAAGATGAATAAATTACCCATGGGCTTTATCACTTTAGAGAGTATCTTCAATTCAGATGATGAGCTGAAAGGTGAAAAGAAGAACATCATGGTCAATGAAGAAGACTACGAACAAATAATCATTTCAGATGGAAAAACATTGAAGATTATAAAGATATGTAATGATTATAAAAAATAATATTTTATTGAGTTATGTCAAGAATTTGATGATAACTTCACTTGGAGTTATCAATATCTAAGGGGTTTTGACCCTAGCTTAGCCCAACATATAATAGAACTTGACGCAAATACTAAGCCTATTAGACAAAATTAGAGACCAATTAATCAAAAAATATAACCCCTAATAAAGAGTGAGCTATCCAAACTAATAGAGGCTAACATTATTTTCCATTTCAACCATTCATCCTAGATTGCTAATTTGGTCCCTATAAGGAAAAATAATTGTGAAATCAGGGATTATGTAGATTTTAGGGATATGAACAAAACATCTCTAAAGGATCATTATCCCCTTCCACCCATGGATCAAATTCTATAAATTGTATTAGGATCTGAAAGGTTTTCCCTTCTAGATATAACCAAATCCTAGTGCAAGAATCAAATGAGTTCAAGACTACCTTCACCAAAAAATGGGGTATGTATGCATACAAAAAGATGCCCTTTGGTTTGACTAATGCTAGTGTAACATTCCAAATAGCCATGGATATCAATTTTATAGGTTTGATAAATGAGATGATCTTGGTATACCTAGATGACATCATTATTTACTCAAAGCATGCTGATGCACACCTGGATCACCTTAGGAATTTTTTTGAAAGGTGTAGAGAATTTGGAGTTTCCATTAATCCAAAAAAGTGAATTTTTGTATTTCATTAAGGGAAAAAACTAGGACACATTGTTTTAAAAGAGGCTTTTGCAATAGACCCATAGAGAATAAGTGTTATATCTATATTGGCACTTCCAATCCATAAGAAGGGATTTTAGAGTTTCCTTAAAAAAGTCAACTTTGTAAGAAGATTTCTTCCAAAATTTGCCTTTATGGCCAATCATCTTACTACAATGCTTAAGAAGGGTACCATTTTCAGCTGGACACAGGAAAGAAAAGACAACTTTGAAGCCATCAAGCAGGATATTTCTTAGGCTCCTACCCTATTCAACCCCAACTATAAGAAATATTTCATTCTCTATGATTTTGGAGAGGAAAATAACATTTCAGATATTCTAACCAAGTAGAATAAAGAACAATTGGAACATCCAATATCTTTTTTCACTCAATCCTTTAAGGATTATGAAGAAAAGTATAGTTTTGTGAAGAAACAAGTATATGCTATAATTAAATCTCTCAAAAAAGTTTAGGCATATGCTCTCCAACAATAAAATTCATTTGATAAATTAGTCACCAAAGTGTCAAAGAGTTCCTGATGAGCCAGGAAATGAATGAAAAAAGAGCAAGATGGGTCACAAAAGTCATGGAATATGATGTAGACATAAAAATTATAGAGCTTGTAAGGGGAAAGGGCTTATGTGAACTACTGGATTCTGATATCAAGATTGTTAAAATGGTGTCTAAAGTAGTATATACTCAAATTACATCTTAGCCAGCCAATCTACCTCTTTTCAATAGCTAGATCCATGACATGACCATCTTCCTATAGACTTGTGATTCCCTGTATGATTTCCAACTATCTAAGAAAAGGTATTTAATAATCCAATCCATTCCTTATGTTCTTTTTGATGGAATATTGTTTATAAAAGATATGAATGGAGTCATGATAATATGTATCAAGAATGATCAAGTCCCCAAGGTGATCTAATAATTTCATAATGGACCGTTGGGTGGACATTTCTCTATAAGAACATATCCATCAAAATAATGAGAGGGGGCTATTATTATCCTGATATATTCAAAGACACCCATCAATAGGTAAGGAACTAGGATAACTATGCTTAATTCATATTTAAGTAAAGATTATCATCTTTTCCTCTCAGACCAATTCAATATGACCAACTATTTGCTTAATGTGGAATTGATTTCATTGGTATGATCAATCCACCATTGAGTGTAGAACATAAAAGGGTCCTTATAACAACTGACTCTTTCATAAGGTTTGTCTGAAATAATTGCATTAAAAGATGCCATGAAGGAATCTATCTTAGAATTCATGGATGAAATCATCTCAAGGTTTGGTGTTCCTCACAACATTATCTCAAATAATGTCTTAGATTTTGTGGGCACTCAAATGAGTGAATGGGATGTAAAACATAATGCATACCCGAGTAATTCTTCTAATTATTACATGTAGGGTAATGGCTTAGCTAAGTATACCAATAATAATCTCGTAAGAATTATCAAAAGGACAATGGAGGAAAATCAATAGACATGTCACACAAAGTTGAAATCAACAATGTGGAATGATAAGATCACTCCTAAGAGATCCATTGGTAACTCTCCATTCATATTGGTATATGGAAGGGAAGCCAGAGTCCCACTATCAATTGAATTACCATATCTATAACTCAATCATCAATTGGATTTGATTGACAATGATGAAATGATAGTATGCTTGGTGGAACTCATGGAACTAGAAGAAGTCAGGAACTAGTCAATGAAATTTTTGGAAGCAAATTAGGCTCAAACAAAGAAGACTTTTGACAAAAGATCATTTGATAGGAAATTCAATGAGGGAGACATGGTTCTCAAATAGGATGTAGACAAATCTAAACCAGGTAACACACCATGTTTGATACAATATAGAGTGGTCCATATATTATAACTAAGTACAAAGGAGCTAATGCATTCAATCTATCCAAGCTTGATGGATTAGGACTACCTAGCCTAGTCAATGAGATATATCTCAAAGATTATTTTTGAGGTAGGAATTCATTCCAATTTTTTTTTATATATTAGGGGTAGTTGTGTTTTCCAAATAAGTGATTTCACATAGGTAAACTCATTAGGACTTTTTTTTCCCTTAGTTTGTTCTATTTTTTGTAGTTCTTATTTAGGCAAATCCTAGTTTTATTCTTCACCAGTTAAAGTGTGTTAAGCTTAAAATGACTCCATACCCAATGAACTATAATGATACTAGAAAGAAACTGATTAATATGTAATTACCACACACATGTCACCAAAAATGTTGATATTTTTGTCCCAAAAATGTCAAAATGTCAAGTTGCCTAAGGGAGATCCATTAGTTTTTTGGAAAAATGCCTTAAAATGACCCTTAACACTCATTTTCTTAAGGCAATAGAAACTAAAGATTAGACTATAATTTTAAACTTGAAAAATTACAAATTACTTCCCAACCTCAACTTTCCTCTATACATTAGCTCGATAAAAACTAGAGATCTGGGTGTAATTTACAACTTGAAAACTTGAAAATTGCATCCAGACCAACGCTTCATGTAAAACATATAGCTCACAAAAACTAGAGATTGGTTTGTAATTTTCAACTTGCAAACTTAAAAATTTATTCCCAACCTCCACTTCCCACAAAATCCATAGCTACCAAAAACTAAAACCCCACTCACAATTTACAAATTGAAAAGTTACAAGTTACAAATGGAGTTCCACTTCCCACAAAACATATACCCCATGGAAACCAGAGATTGGAATGTAATTTGTAACTTGAAAACTTACAAATTATTTCTCAACCTCCACTTCTCATGCAACACTCCAACTAGAAACCATAACTTTGGTTGTAATTTACAACTTACAAAGTTAAAAATTGCAATTTGAGTTCCACTTATCATTGGCCACCATTTATATAGAATATGTAACTCCAAGTGAAAATTACAACTTAAGAAATTATGAATTACTCCTTGAGTTTTGCCTTCCCATTTTAAAAGAGTCAAACAAATCCCATAGAATCTAGAGGTCAAAGTATAATTAACAAATTTGAAAAATTGTAAATTAGTTCATAGACTCCAGATCTCCTACCAATGACTGGCCTAGGGGTGATTAATGTAGAGTTTATATAAGCCTAATTAGGGTTAATTTAATTCATTTTTTAAACTATAAAAATCAATTTTAGAGATCTATGACCTTGATAATGACCTCAAGCCATGAACCACAATTGAAAACCATGAATTTTCCACCACACAAACATAACCTTGAACCATGAACCTTGAGCCATGCCACCATTAATCCCCTTACATGGTATTTCATTTGACCTCCTACATTTGTTTCAATATATGCTTTCTCATAATTGATTTTGATTGAGTTATTTTCATTTTTTCTTGCATGTTATTGGTAGATTTGATAGCATTTTAGGGTTTCTTTGCATTGCTTATGCATAAATAGGGTTTTAGGTTATCTTTGTGGTATCCCAAAAACACATTTAGCTATTCATTTTCCTATGAGGTCATTTTCCAAGATATTCCTTGAAAACCTTGGATTTTCTCAAATTCATATACTAGTCAAATATTCCCAAAGATATTACCTACCTAGTGAATATCCATTAAAAATCCCCTACCAAATGAATATCCATTAAATATTCCCTACCCAATGAATATTCCTATGCATATCTATGGAATAGTTCATATGGACTTTTCAAGTTCTAAAGCAACTCCAAAACCCATGGGATTTCAACTTCAAACTACAACTCATAATCCCTATGGACTTTATCAGTGCACAGAGCAACCCTAACCTCCACTAGAGTTTTCCCTAGGAAATGTAAGTGTATTTTACATCTACTATCTCCATAAGATATTTTACCTATATTTTGAAATCCAATATCTGTTAGAGCTTTCACCTACATTTCACCCTCAAATTCTACCAACTCTATAGTTGGTTTTCACCCAACAATTTCTCCATAATCCATGCTTGGAAAAGAGATGAAGTTCAAATCCAAAGGACCTATTGTCAATCTCAATATAAAATATAATAAAAATGAGATTATAGAGACTGACCCTAGGTCACATTAACCTAGATTATTTCTAGACCAAAATAAATAATGAATTCAAGAATGACTAGATTTAGAGCATTTATGATTGTGGGCTACCTCAAACAGCAACTTTCCCCCTAATTGTGTAGATCTCTGAGTTGGTACTCACATCAGAAAAACATTATTATGTAAATAAGAGAGAGGTTCTAAATGACAAAAGGGAAAGGATTCTAAATTTGAACCCTGACTTCATAGACTCCATGTTCTTGATACCTGAATTTGGGAGTTACCTAGATATAACTCTAGAGTCATCAAGGAAATTCTATCAACACAACACTGGATGTCAAAGGGTAATGAATAAAGAATGGCTAAGGATCCATATGGGTACATCCACTAGATTACCTAAAATATTATCAAGGATTGATTTTAAGGATGAGGTAGGTGATCTAATCATACTACTACATAGGATCACTGGTAACCATGATGTGAAGAACTTTTAAGATTGGATGTACCAATATATATGGGTAATCCATGAGAACAAGCAATACATCCATTGGGCATAGATCATTAGTGAATCCATCCACAAGCAGTTGATAGAAGTCCAAAATATATGAAAATTTTATATGACTTCTTATCTAGTTTATATATTGGCCAAAGGAAGATCTTTCCTAGGATTGAACACAATAACTAGTCAGGCAAATAAAGTTTTCAACTATTACCCTGACCTCACTTTTGAGGCTAGTAGGTATAAATTTAGAAGAGTAAATGATGCATTTATCTATTGAATAATAGTTATGTTTGATAAGGAACTAGAGAAGAAAAGATTATCTAATTTTTCCACTTGAGAGATTACCAATTGGGGTTCTTATTTCATCCAATTCCCCACATATTCATACATCTAAGTAGGCATATTTAGTGGTTATCCTTAAACCCTTCTGAGGTATGTGAGTGATAAATGGGCTTTGATGGATCTTTTGAGGTAACTAGTTGAAACTCACAAATTTTTATCTAGCAAACACAAGGCGGGAATTCCTTTCCCCATCAACATAGGGACGTACACATGCCCTTCTTTATCAAAATCCAAGTGTGTAAAGGATAAAAAGACCCAAATGACTTTGAGGGATCTAGAAGCAAGACCATTCTATGATGTGAATGAAAAAATTACTAGTACACTAGGAATCTCAACATATTCCCATGCCCCATACTATAAATACTATTGGAAGGACTTGTAGGATGTAGAAGAGGTAAGATTGAAGGACTACTCTAGAATGATCCTTAATCAGATAAATGCTTTAAATATGGCACATCCCAAGGACTTGGTTGATGATGAGTAACCAATAGACAAGGTATATTATTAGAGTAAAATATATGTTCAACCGCTCATAGTAGTTAGGTGGTCCATTCCTAAATATTTCTCATTAATAGATCAAACCACTAATGTAACAAATAGAATAATCAATTAGCTAAAGAAAAAGGGGTCAAAATGACCAAAGAAATATTAAGCATTAGTGAAAACCTATTATAACTATTGTCACTTGGATTTTCACCCTTTGAGGAGATGTCTAATCTCTCCTCATCCAAGTGGCACAATGGAAACATCTCACTTGTTGTGGGTAGTCAATTTGGTGAGATGAATCTCTAGAATGAAGGGCTAACAAATGATTGTTTATGGAGAAAAGGGATAGATTTTGCATGAAATGAAACATATTCTAGGGGTTGATGCACTAATATGTTTACCATAAGACTATTTTACTCCATCACTTTGAGATAAGGCATACAACACTAGTTTAAGAGTCCTAGAATGTACTAACATTAGTATTTCAATATGAAGGTGACCTACATGAGTATTATCCAAGGTAAGTGCAAATATAGATCATTTTTTATATGCTAAAACTTCCTTGTATACTTAAGAACATGTCCATACATTCAAAAACACATCATATGACTTGCTAGGCATGGAATCACTTGTAAATTTTAAGTAAATATGGAAGGATTGAGAGAAAGCAAGGATGAGTAAGTATCTCTTAAATATTCACTATATATCTCTTCACACAATTTTCTAAGCTGATATAAGAACTCAAAACTGAATTGAATTTATTTTCTAAGGAAAGTACAATATCAAAACTAATAGGGATTCATCATACCTGGTGTGGTATTAGATTATAGAGGCCAAAATGGTAGCTCTTATAGAGCTTGAGAGAGAGAGAGAAGTTAAAGGGTCACAAGGACACTTGTCAAGATGATAAAAGGAGTTAATTTTGTATGAGAAGAATATATGGGATGAATCATTCAATTTTAAGAAGTACAAGTGTCCACACAAGGCATAAAACTCATAAAAAGTGGCATAAAATTGCTTGTGTTGGCTAAAAAAAATTACCTTTATGATTGGAATTTTTTGAACACCTCATAAATAACTAAAAACATGTAAAATTATTTTAAATAAGGAGAAGGGTATTAGGTATTCCTCTCCATGCATTGGTTTTAGGCTTGGTCACTTGAAATCAATTAGAAAGGAGCCATCATCATCTACAGTCCAAAAAACTCCTCCTTCATGTACCTTGCACACTTGGCCTCAAAATTGGATTTATTTTCTCATAAAAATAAATGGGAGGTATTTTATGATAAATTTAAATACCCTCCATGTCCTTAGAGGCATTGGCACACCTTAAAATCAGCCCACTTAAAGTTTTCCACCTTCTTCACTAGCTTGTCCAATATGCTAGTTTTGACTGGCTGAGATGAAGCAATTTGTGTGAATAATTATAATTTTTTATAAGGCATTAAATTAACATTTGGAGTTATTATAAGTCTAAATATTCCTCCTAAAGTTCATTTCATCCTTAGACTCCTTCTCGAACCTATAAAACACACAAAATGGTCAAAACTACCTTATTTTTCACCTTGTTCATACAAGTATATACATAGAAAAAGCATGGGGATATATTGAGTGAGTCATATGCAAATTTAAATAGTTTTAATGGTAAAAATATTCTATTATATTAGCTATCCAACTCCATTTCTATAAACTAGTCAATGGAAAGTGTTTTCAAGGGTTTTAGTTTATTTTTGCTCTTAAGGTTCATTCATAAAGATGGGATGTCCAAATTACAAAAATTTCCTCAAAAAAATATTTAAATACCTATGTCAACATACATATACTTATAAAATTCCCATGCATAGCATCAAAAGAGGTATGAGTATTCAAACTTGCCTTATCGAGCTCTTCCTTTTATTTATACAAGCCTAACATTAGTCTCAAGACAAAATTGACTCTCCTAAAGATTTATCTACAATTTTGAGGTTTTAAAATACATAATTCAACCATAGGAACATGTTACAATAGGATAATAATCCTATCTCATGTTGGAAGTGCAAATGACATCTCATTTGGGCACTAGGCTTGAACCTTACCTAACAGGTCTGAGTTGCCTCAAAGCACAAAATGAATTTTTGATGTTTACCCTAAATAAAAATAGCTCAAGAACCTCTGATTACATCCCAAAATAATTATTAAATAATTCATAAGGATCTCCAAGATCCAAAAATAAAAGTGGCCTACCATTTGGCACTAGGCCTCTTCAAGGCCTAATAGAGCTGCATATAAGTTCAAGAGCTTAAACTATTATTATAGAATTTATCCCTCTATGATAGGTTTTATATGATTTAATAGTTGTCATACAAATTTATACACCTTATTTATAAGTTTCCATAACTCCTGATCCACCCTTCTATTCTTATCCTCTAAAACCTACCAGCTTCTCTTAAGGGGAGTGCCCTTTGTCTGAGACAAAATAGAGGGCACTTAACCTTTTTTATTAGACTAATTTAAGGGTGGAGATTATTAACTAATTAAATAAGACACTCTACACAAAAAATATCTCTTTACTAGGTCAATATACTGCTTAATTTCTTTAAACTCTAAGGTAGACTTGTGGATGGCAGACTGTGTATGCAAGGGTTTCCGTATGTAGACTGTAGGTACTTGGTCAGGGTCTTTCCTTCACTTTATATCCATTTTGAAGGTAAAATAAGGTGTTTTACACCATATTAGGGACATTAATAATGTTATCTAACCCTCATAACTATTCTTTCACCCTAAAACCTTTCCTTTCATTGAACTTCTCAAGATTGAGTTCTAACATGATTGAGTTTTGCTCTAATATGTTGCACTTATAGGTGCATATGTGTGTTTATGGTCCTAAATATAGTGATTCATTACCTATTTAAATACCACAATGAAATTTTATATAGGTTTGATCCCTTAGTATCACCTTTAAGTACTTACTATACTCCAAACCACCAAACTTGCTTATTGTCTACCTCAATCAACAATAGACTATACTTTTTCCCTAGAAGGGAGTCACCTGTAGGTTATCATGTGTGATTTCGTTTGAAAGAAGCATATAATAACCTACCCTAAGTATATTTAAACATTTTTTACATATTTTTATTCATGCTCATGTAATTCAAGTATCAACATATCACATCTAGTTCATTGTCTGATTGTTACAACTAACTGTACTTTTGCCCTCAGGGTACTATACTTGTAGGTGCATTGAGGGGTCAAAACATGCATATAAACTTATTTAAATAGTCTTATAAATCAAAAATAAAATTTTTAACCCTTTATAACCAATAATCATGAATACATGGTTTAGATTATCAACTTTGAAAACAAGGTTATTCAAATTCAAAATCATGTAGATGATATTGCAAGATTTTAGTGTTTTTGAGGCAACTTTGAGCCTTGAAACCTTCCGCCTCCAATAGTGTTTTTACTTACATATTTTTTGGAGTCCTTGTAACTATATGGGAAATACAAATAAAAACCATTGTGATTTAATAAAGTTCATTATAACCCTATTTAAAAATGTTATCAAAACATCATGGAACTTTGTTTTTCCATTTTAGGGAAAATTGGCTTGAAACAATCATTGAGTCTTTAGAGTAGTTCTTCATTCACATTTTACAACATATCACTCTACATGAGTATTTAATTAATTGATAAAAAAAATATGGATTAAAATAAGGCTTCATATAATTCTAATCTCAAATTACACCTTAGTTCCATATGGTACCACCTGTAGATGGAGATTTTCTATCACAAGTAGTAAATGCAAAGTCACAGGCAACAAATGTTAGGCACATGTGTTGTGACAAAATATAAACATTTAAAAATTTTATAATATAATTTGATAACCTTAATAAGTTTTAAAACCTATCAAACTCTCATTCCACCATCACAGCACCCTAAGAAACTCCTATAAGTGCATATTTGTAGGCTGCATACAGACAATGAGTAGAAACATGGGCTGATTAGAAACATTAGTCATCACATTTTGATTTTGTGTTATTTATAGATATTTTATTTGATGAATAATGTTGTGATACTCTTCCCAAGACTTTATGGACCTCTCAATCAACCTTTTTAATGTTTCACACCTCAAAACATCATGGTTATAGTCAGGAACAAGTAGAAAGTTGATTGTGCATGTAATAAGACTGGGTATTTGATCAAAGTATGGAAATATGAGACCAAAACATGAAATGAATTTTATATTATGGAATTGAAACATGGATAATGTAATTGACCCTTCATATGGATCCCTTGTAGATAATACAACCTTCTATAAGTAGTGAAAATGACTGTCATTCCACTTGGGACATTCACCTGCAAATTGAACCCAAAAAGCTTATGAGATCTTTGAAAAACATGAAAATAAGCATGGAAATCATGAAAATATGGATTAAAAATAATTTTTAACCAATATTAGTATCTAAATTTTATGAAATCCTCAAAACCAAGGAAAAACCTATAGGGTGCACAAATTAGTAAGTGAATTGGAAAGGTCAACTTCTTAAGAATGGTTCATGAAGCACATGTCTCCATTCCTCTACAACAAAACATAAAATGGGATATAACTAAGTATATAATTCACCCCTAAGATAATTTTTCCTAAAACCTCTCATGTTGACTATACCAAGTACAAACTTGAAGACTACTCCTACTTACCAAGCCTAGTGGAAGGAGAGATAAGTGGTTTTCTTCCTTTTTTGAAGTTTCTAATCTATTTGATCACTAAAGTGAGTGTATGGAAGACCAAGGTACATTAATAAAATGTACAAAACTATAAGACGTTGTATAATTCTATACACCTCATTAAATGCTCGAGTTTTCAATAAAACTACCGCCTTTTCTAAATAACCTACCAATTTTTAGTTAGTAGAAGATACCAAAGACTACCTAGGACACATTACACATGAAATAACCTTTTATAACCTTAAAACTTCCCAATAAATATGTAAAACTCATTAAATGCACCTTTTTTGACCTCAAAATGACCCAAAATAACTAAAAGGACTAAAAAGACTAAGGATTAAGGCTAGTATAACATTAAATGACCATAATTGACCTATAAAACACCTTTTGACATATGTATTAGACCCATAAAACATCTAAAAGTCAATTTTCTATCTAGGGGTGCTCTAATTTGACCTAAAAGTCAAATTTTATCAACAAATTGGTGACTCATAGGGGTAGTATGTCTATTATACTTACTAGACCAATAGCCTTATTAGTCCATTTGGATATGGAGTCACATGTACATGAAGTTTTACACACACCTTTACTTTCAAAACCCACAAAACACAAGGAAAAAAAATAAGAAGCAACACACAAGACAAGAAACTAAGCAAACACACTTGTGTTTCATGAGCACTTATATAACACACACACACCAAACTAAAAAAATAACTCAAACATTGACTAACCTGAGATAAAAAATCCATCTTGGATCAAAGGGTAAGTTTTAAACCTTCCTTACTTCATGACATGAAATATTTAGTGAGACATGTAGCCTTTTGTCCTTTAGCATTGATGCCTCCATCCTCTTCATGGTGTTTGCCAACTTCATTGGCATGAGGTTCAATGAGAACCAAGCATATCCATACAGGTTAGCCAAGGAAATTAACTCCTCTTTCATAAAAATAGCCTCAAACTTATCATGTACTTAGCCTTTGATGTGTAAGTTTGACAATATGATAGTCCTCTTAGCCTTGTCCTCCTCCTTGACATAGTGTGTTTGATGTTTGGAAGCACCAAGCTTCCCTACACCCTATTCCCACATCATTGAATGTGGTTTTACCTCATATGAATCTCTTTAATATTTTTTATGCATGACAAGATCTACCTTGACATCACTATCCATGTTTATAGCATATTGTATAATAACATAATTGAGTAACTTTATGACAGCAAGTTATTGACCAGTAGAAAGAACTTCATTTTTATGTCTGATTAAACACTAAATATCATGCTTAGATTCATCATCAAAATTTTCATTAGATATGTAATCTTTTTGAGAAGAAAAAAATTTACCCAAACTATCAAATTCCTTGCATATGGCATTAAACTTCTGCCATAAATCTTTTTCCTCATGGATGTCATATTCAAGGGATATTTCCTCTACCATCATCTTATGACACTCTATTAGGAATACCTATTCTTGAGGAGTGATTTAAAATTGTTCTTCATCCTTGATAATAGATTCATTTTCATGCTTAATATGGTCACCTACAACTTCATGATCAAACATGGAGCCTTCTTCAAACACCTCCTTCTTCAAGTCTTGGCCACATTCCTAATGGATATGCATCCCTTAAAATAAGGAGGAAAAAAATTATGTATTGTAATTTTTTTCACCAAGGGGAGTCCCTATTATTATCTCTTCCTCATAGTTACTCATGAGATCCTCTTGATCAGCGATAAATTGAGCTTGCTCTTCTTCACTTGCTTCTCTCAAGATAGGCTCTTCTTCAAGAAGGGGTGATGTGGAAATATTATGGATAGGCTCATGGATTTAAGGTGAAGGAGATGGAATATGAGGTGTATTTTGAGGTGAATGATTTTTAAATGGAGTGTGGGATGAAGGAAAAGGCTTATGAGTGGGTTTGGAAAAAATAAAAGCACTAGTAAGCTCATATGGAAGTGAGTTCTTGGGTTGATTAGAAGGAGAAACACCCACATCAGTAGGAGCTACACTTTTCCAATGATGTAATTATGTGTAATTCATGGAAACATCTTATTTCATATGAAAATATTCATAGGAATACTCTTGAGGATGATAGGTATCATGATATGAAGGATAAGGTTCATATTGTGATTGATAGAGAAGTATTTCTTAACAGTTATCTTGGTAGCCATACTCATAAGGTTTCTCAATAATATAGTATACATATAGAGAGGTAAATTAAGGGTTATAGGAATGAAATAATTATTTATCTTGAATGGGATGATACACTTTATGTTGGAGATGGTACACTTCATGATAGGGCTGGTTAAGAACTTGTTGATAGGGAATGACACAAGCTGGAAATGTCTCACCAACTTGTGTAAAACAAAACTCAAAACAAAGGTTAGACATGGAACTTAATTAGGAATAAATAAGACAAGGAATGATCATCAACAAACCTCAAAAAGAATACCTAGCTTCTTTACCAGTGGATGTAAAATCAAAGTTGCCATTGATGCTTAGATAGATGCCTCCAAAGGCTGATTGTTGAAAGACAACACCAAAACACATTCAACCTATTAGACTAAGAGTCCCATCGAGACTGGAAAAAACTATTTTCACTTGTATTTTATCCTTTTGAGGATATTTATCATCTCTCCTCATCCAAGTGGCACAATGGAAATATATCACTTGCTATGGGTAGTCAATTTTGTGAGATGAATATCTAGAATGAAGGGCTAGCTCCCTAGATATGCCTTGAAATGTTTTCACCTAAACTAATTGATTATTTGTGGAGAAAAGGGATATATTTTGAATTAAATGAAACATATTATAGGAGGTGATTTACCAAGATGTTTACCATAAGATTATTGTACTCCATCACTTTGAGACAAGGTATACAACACTAATTTAAGAGTCCTAAAATGCACTAACATCAATATTTCAATATGAAGGTGACCTGCATGAATATTATCCAAGGTAAGTGTAAATGTAGATCATTTATTAGATGCAAATACTTATTTTTACACTTAATAACATTTACATACATATAAAAACACATCATATGACCTGCTAGGCATGGAATCACTTGCATCAAACATGGAAGGATTGAGAAAAAGTAAGGATAAGTAAATATCTCTTAACTATTCACTATATATCTCTTCACACACTTTTAAAAAATGATATATGAACTCAAAAATGAATTTAATTTATTTTATAAGGAAAGTAAAATATCAAAGCCAATAGGGCTTCACCATACCTAGTGTGGTATTAGATTACAAAGGCCAAAATGGTAGCTCTTATAGATCTTGAGAGAGCGAAGTTCAAGGGTTACAAGGAGACTTGTAAATATGATAAAAAGAATTAATTTTTAATTATGATAGGATATGGGATGAACCATGCAATTTTAGGAAGTACAAGTGTGCACACAAGGCATAAAACTCATGTAAAGTGGCATGAAACTCCTTGTATTGGCTAAAAAAAATTGCCCTTCATGGTTGGCCTTATTTTAAAGTCTCATAACTAACTAGGACTAGGTATAATTATTGTAAATAAGTGTAAGGTTCTTATTTATTCCTTTCCATGCATTATTTTTAGGCCTAGTCAACCGAAATCAATTAGAAAGGAACCATCACCATCTGTAGTCCAAAAAACTCCTCCTTCATGCACCCTACACATTTTTCCTCAAAATTAGCTTAATTTTCTCATTAAAATTCATGTGATTGAGTGGATGAAATTTTAAATACCATCCATGTCCTTAGAGTGATCAAACACAGCTTAAAATCACCCCACTTGAAGTTTTCCACCTTTTTCACTAGCTTATCCAATATGCTAGTTTTGATTGTCTGAGATGAATCTATTTGTTTGCATAATTAGAAGTTTTTATAAGGAATTAAATGAACATGGAGAATTATAAAAATTATAAATATTCCACCTAAAGTTTTTTTCATCCTTAGAATCCTTTTATAACCTAAAAACACATAAAATGGTCAAAAATACCCTATTTTCACCTTGTCTATACAAGTCTGTACATCTAGAAATCATGGGGGGTATCTTTAGTGAGTCCTATATAACTTATAATGGGTTTCATGGTCAAACTATGCCATTAGATCAGCTATCCAACTCCATTTCTCCAAACTGGTCATTGGTAAGGTTTTGCAAGGGTTTTAACTTGTTTCAACTCTTAAGGTTCATTCATAAATATGGCATGTATAAATTGAAAAAAAAATAAAAAAAATTGTATTTAAAGACCTTAATCAACATCCCTAAACTTCTCAGATTCCCATGCACAAACATCAAAATAAGTATGAGCATTCAAACTTGCCCTATCAAATTCTTCCTTCCATTTACACAGGCCTAACATTGGTCTCAATCCAAAATTGACTCTCCTAAAGATTTGTATATAAAATTTTGATGTTTTAACATACCTAATTATACCTTAGGAACATGATCCAGTAGGATAGGAATCATATCTCATGTTGGAAGTGCAAATGACATCTCATTTAGGCACTAGGCTTGAACCTTGCCTAATAGGTCTAAATTACCTCAAAACACAAAATTAATTTTTGATGGTTCCCATACATAAAAATATCTAAAAAACCTCTGATTACATCCCACAAGAATGATCCAATCAGTTATAAGGATCACCAAGAGCTAAAATAAAAGTGGCCTACCATTTAGCACTAGGCCTCTTCAAGGCCTAACAGACCTACCTGCAAGTTTAAAAGCTTAGACTATTTTAATTGCATTTATCCATCTATGCCTAGTTTTCTATGATTTAATATGTGTCATAAAATTTTATACACCTTATTTCCAAGTTTCCATAACTCCTGATCCACCCTTCTATTCTTATTGTCTAAAACTTGTCAGCTTTTCTTAAGAGGAGTGCCCTCTATTTGAGACAAAATAAAGGGCACTTCCCCTTTTTGATAAAAATAATTTAATGGTTTAGAATATTACCTAAGTGAATAATATACTCTAAGAAAATTGGATCTTGAATAGATCAATAGACCCCTTAACTTCTTCAAACTCGAAGGCAGACTTGTGGAGGGCAGACTATGTATGCAGGGGTTTCCTTATGTGGACTGTAGGTACTTGGTCAGGGTCTTTCATTCAATTTATATCCATTATGGAGGTATAATAAGGTTATTTTCACAATATTAAGGACATTTATAATTATATATAAACCTCATAATTATGCTTGCACCCTGAAACCTTTCCTTTCATTAAACTTCTTAAGACTAAGTTCTAACATGACTGAGTTTTGCTCTAATACATTATACTTATAGGTGTATATGTGTGTTCATGGTCCTAAATATAGTGATTATAATCCTATTTTAATCCCATAATTCCATTTTATATAGGTTTTAGTCCTTAGTCTCACCTTTAAGTACTTCCCATACTCCAAAGCACCAAACTTGCTTGTCTGACTTAGTTAACAGTAGACTATACTTTTGCCCTAGAAGGGAGTCACTTGTAGGTTATAATGTTTGATTTATCTTGAGATAGAAATCTAATAACCTCCCCTGAGTCTCTTTAAACATTTATTACTTATTTTCATTCATTCTCATGCAATGCAAGTATCAAAATATCACATCTTGCTCACTGTCTGATTGTTACAACTCACTATACTTTTGTCCTCAGTGTACTATACCTGTAGGTGAATTATGGGGTCAAATCATGCATATCAACCTATTTGAATAATTTTATAAACCAAAAATTCAATTTTTAACCATTTATAACTAAAAAATATGAATACATGGTTTAACTTATCAACTTTGGAAACAAGGTCGTTCAAATTCAAAATCCTATAGATGATATTGTAGAATTTTAGTGTTTTTGAGGCAACTTTGAGCCTTGAAACCTTCTAGCTCCAATAGTGTTCTATCTTCCATATTTAGTGGAGTATTTATCACTATATGGGAAATACAAAATAAAACAATTGGGATACAATAAATGTCATTATAACCCTATTTCAAAATGTTATCAAAACATCATGGAACTCTATTTTTCCATTTTAGGGAAAATGAGTCTAAGACAATCATTGAGTCTTTAGATTATTACTTCATTCACATTTACCAACATATCACTCTAAATGAGTATTTAATGACTTTATTAGCACAATAGTGCTTAAAATAAGGCTTCAAATAATTCCAATATCCAATGACACCTCAGTTCCATATGGTACCACCTGTAGGTGGAGATTTTCTATCACAGACCTTAAATGTAGAGTCACAGGTAGTAAATGCAAGGCACATGTTTTGATCAATTATAAAACTTTAATAATTTTAAAATTCACTTTTATAACCCTAAAAATGTTTAAAACCTATCAAAATCTCATTCCACCATCACATCACCCTAAGAAACTCCTATAAGTGCATATTTGTAGGCTACATACAGATAGTGAGCAAAAACATGGGTTGATTAGAAACATTAGTAATCAAAGTTTGCTATTTTATCATCTGGAGCTATTTTATTTGATGAATCATGTTGTTATAGTCTTCCCAATGCTTTATGGACATCTCAAGCAACTTTATGAACATTTCACACCTCAAAACATCATGGTTACAGTCAGGAACAAGTAGAAAGTTGACTGTGCATGTAACAAGACCGAGTGTTTGATCAAAGGATGGAGATATGAGACCAAAACATGAAATGATGTGGCCCCTATGGAATTTAAAAATGGAAAACACAATTTAACCTTCATATTCAGCCCCTAAAGATAACATAACCTTCTACAAGTAGTGAAAATGATTGTCATTCCACTTGGGACATTCACTTGTAAATTGAACCCAAAAATCCTATGAGATATTTTTCAAAAATAAAAATAAGCATATAAATCATGAGAATAGGGATTAAAAATCATCTATAACTAATATAAATATATGGATTATATAGACTCCTCAAAAATAAGGCAAAACCTATAGGGTGCACATTTTAGTAAGTGAATTGGAAAGGTCAACTTCTTTGGAATGGTTCATGAAGCACAAGTCATCATTAATCTAAAAGAAAAAATAAAATGGGATATTAATAAGTTTATAATACACCCCTAAAATCATTTTTCTTGAAAGCTCTCATGTTGACTGTACCATGTATAAACCTGAAGACTGCTCTTACTTGCCAAACCTAGTGGAAGGAGAGATAAATGGTTTTATTCATTTTTTGAATTTTTTTATAAAATTTATCATTAAAGTGAGTTTATGTAATACCAAGGGACATTATTAAAATTTCCTAAACTATAGGATGTTTTACATTTTTTTACAACTCATTAAATGCTCAAGTTTTCAAGAAAATTACCTCCTTTCTAAATAAATTACCAATTTTCAGTTAGTATAAGCTACCAAAGACTTATTAGGACACATGACACATGAAATGACCTTTTAGAACCTTCAAACTTCCAAATAAATCTATACAACTCATTAAAATCATCTTTTTCACCTCAAAATGACCAAAAATGACTGAAAGGACTAAAAAGACTAAGGACCAAGGCTAGTATAACATTAAATGACATTAATTGACATATAAAACACCTTGAGACATATGTATTAGACCAGTAAAACACCTAAAATTCATGTTTTTACGTAGGGGTACCCTAATTTGACCTAAAATTCAAATTTGGTCAATACGAACTTAAGGAGAAAGGAGTACCACCATCAATAGAGGATTCTTGTAGTCGATCACTCTTATAACAGGTAGATAGGCAAGTCATCTCCCAAAAGAGAAAAAAAAAATAGAAGGCCAAGAGAGGATAGTCAAGCTATTAAGGAATAATAATAGATTGACCAATAGTGATTTCATTTGAAGATATAATTGCCATTGAACCAACAATAATTTATACTCCCATCTTAGTCATAATATCAACTCCCATCTTTGTAATAATCCCTCCAACTATATCTATCATTCCATCATCTTCAACACCTCCTCCTCCTATCTCCAATCCTCCTTCACCTCAAGTGATTCCACCCTCCATTCCCACTAGTTCACCTATGATAGTAGGTCCATTATTGGAAATCCAATTAATTCCATTAGACACTCAGGTCTCCCTTCCACTTCCCCCTTCCATAATTCTTTCCTTTCCCAAAATTTCACTTCCTCCTTCTATAATTACTTCCATCTCATCTATAATCCCTTCCATCTCATCCCCGTTAATCACCAATACTACATAATATTATATAGCCATGGATTTAGTCATCTTGAATATAATCCTGCTAGCCATCCTAACCCTTGAGATAACTACTATTTCATTCTCGTCTCCCTTCACTTTCCCATTTTCAGTAACCTTGAGTGTCCCTACAAATTTGATTGATTCATTCATGGATTTAGACTCCATACTCCCATAGGTTCCTCAATTCTAACTCCCTATGCATACTCCTCCATTGGCGTTACTTCCATCTCCCACACCCACAAAAGGCACATCTATTTCCATTGCACACATCTCTTCCACTTCCAAAGTAACCCCAACCCCCTAAAAGAGGTAGAGATGGATAAAGTCACTGATACAAATATGGACACTCAACACATATATGGGAAAGAGATTTCAAAGACTTATGTCAAACAATCAGATATAATATCACTAAAATATATAACACTTGTCACCATAAGCACTAGTGCAACATCTTCAATTGTAGATTCACAAGTGACCATATTAGCACAATAGGATGCTACTCCTAGTTGGTTAGCATAGATAGTTGGTAAGAAACATAAGTGGATGGTGTCTCTGAACACATTAGATTTTGGATTCATATATGCACATAAGAAATCCAAAATAGCTCCCATAAATATATCAAGGATATTGTATGATTCAATAGGGGAGAAGTATTTAGAGATTGTAGTCCCCCCACTAGACAAATAGAAAGAAGATCTAGTGATGGTGGATTATCAGGTATCAAAGGTTGACCTTGGACATCTTACAAGAGAGGGATTGAAACATGAAGTTTAATCCAACATTAACTATCTTTTTGAGAATATGGATAGTGAAAAGGTCATTAAGGATGAACTTAAAAACAAGGTTGAACAATTAACAACTACATTAAACAAGTTCATTGATCCCATTACTTGATCAACACAAATTGTTACTCAAATCAAAGACTAAGAGACACTTGATGCAGTGATATAAATTAGTAGCATGGGAAGGGACACAAAATACTAGGTAGAAGAAATAATCTCAAAATGCAACAAAGTTATTGAATTAGTAATGGATCACTATACAAATATAATAGAGAAAAGGGAAACTTTGAGAGAGTAGATCAGAAAGTATCAAGAAGAGACAAAAAGGTTAAACCTTTTCTATCCAAAGTTAACATCTATGAATATAATTGAAACTGAGATCTTCCTTATTGAGCAGATGCTAAGAAATGATGTAGAGTAAGAGTAATTGGGTAGAGCAACTCAATTTAAGATAAGGGTACTCATAAAGAGTACCAATAAGGCTAAGGATGCACATGATAAATCCACTTATATTATATATGAAATTATAGATTTGCTAAATAAATTATAATGTCAATCAATAGATCATTAGGACCAGGTCCTTTGAGTGTAGGAAGTACAAGATAAATTCAAAGGAGTGATTGAAAAAGAGTCATCTCAGGACACCACATTCAGCTTGAGTTTTATCCACCATTTTATTAGGTATTATAATACATTTGATCAAATGGGAAAAGAGACTCAAGAATATATAACTTTAACAAGGGAACTCTTTGATACAATAGTAGAATGTGAAATAAGCCACCTCTACTCTTTTGGTCTTGATGAAGATATAATCCAGAAGATCTTCAATATTTTTGACTCATATATTAAGAAGAGACAAGGCAAGAAGGATAAAGAGTCTTCAGATGTTTTGATTGTATATTAATTATTTATATCAAAAACCATTTTGTATATTATATTTCTTTGCTATAAAAATATTTTAAAGTTACAACTTGTAAATGATAACTATCATTTTGACATCTCTTTTTTAGAAAGAGCCATATGTAAAACCAAACTTGTAAATTACACTTTCCATTTTGAATATTCTAAGTTTCTTAAGTTGCAAAAGCAAATATTGTAAAATGCATTTCTAGTTTTGTCAAAATTGTGTGACTTGAAAGTTTTAAAAGTCCTAATTAAAAATTACAAGTTAGAGCTTTGAAAAAATAGACTTAAATTATCTAAAGCTATCTTTTTCTCTAATGTTTGAGTTTCATTTTAGCACCTCATTACATGGAGAAGCCATTACAGTTGAATTGAAGAAGACATATGTGATGCATGAAGATTTCTAAGATTCCTCCATGCCTCCAGTATTTTGGATCATGCTCAACACTTGCATGTCAATTTTTCACTTGTTTATCTTGCTAAGGATGCCACTGTAGTTGAAGATTTGATCCCCTTTGCATGGAGTTTCCAAATTTTGCATGATCTTCAACTAGGCATTGATTTATTTTTTAACTACATCTCTTTCATGAGATTTTTTATATAAATATGGGTAATATGGGATAACCCATCTTATATTTTTATTTCTATAGATATTATTTTGTATATTGAATAACTTGTCTACATGCTGTAACCTGGAGAATGAGAATAAATTGAAGATCTACCTTTCTTGTCTATGTAATATTTGTGTATGAAAGGTTATTTAAATATTTATGGATGTTTTTATTCTTATTTTAATCATGAAATTTAATTTTTGGTATTATTTTCCATTTTGAAATATTATTTGATTAAAATATAAATAATCTTGTCCCTTGTATGAGAAAATACCTAATATTACCTTTGGTTTCAGATTTGTATGAGTTTGTGCTCTTATAAATTTCAATATATTTATTATTATGTTGTGTTCATTCAATAAAGCATTAAAATACATTACATAATATTTGGTGCAATCACCATTTCCATTTTTTAAATTTCAATCCCAAATCTTTCTCATAGTCAAAACCCTAGATTAGAAGCAAGATCACTAAGAAGTAGAATTTCTAAATGAGTTGATAATTTATCAGTTGTACCAAATTTAGTGAAAGAAATTCAGCCTTCTATGGAGGTTCATCTCAATTCACCAAGGTCTTAAAAATTTGAGGTGATCCCATTGTATCATTATATTTTTTCATAATGAGTGACAACATCAATTTGGGTGCAAAATCTATGTGATAATAATACTCAGTTACTAGATCAAACATGCTTTCAAGCTATTGAATTTAAAAATCAATAAATGCAAAAAAATTCATTTTAAAATACCCAATATAAAAAATTACCTGATGAGTTCAACATAAAAAATGTCCTATTTGAACCTTAAATCACCCCACCGTAACCATTTTTCTCCATTGAGTACTGAAGTGAATAAATGGAAGCAAACATAGACCCCATCTGGATGATTAGACATAGTGAACTCCTTGTACTCTTAGTGATTGTTCATAAATGTCTGGGAATGAATATGAAAACCAATTCTAATAACTTGAATTTAATTTACCTATCATTTCCCATGATATTTTGGCCTAACCTTCTCTCTCCTAGTTGTATCAAACAAAAATTGATGACCTTCCTTGAGTTGCCAAAGAAGACGATAAGAGAAATATGTTTTATATATTTTGGCACCTAAAACTCCTTCCAAACCATGGATTTAACCTTGAAGTGAATAAATGAAGTCTTAAAGATTCCTAGAAGTCAATTTTGCCTTGAAAATTTGTACAAATAGACTTAAAAAAGTCGTTTATGGCACTAAAACTATTATGATCACTTAAATAAGTTGATGAAACTATTTAAAAAGGTGTTCATTAGACCTTTTAATATCTAAAAATTTACATCATGACCTTATTATGGTACTATACTTCCATTATCTTACAAAACCTTCTCTCAAAGCCATAAAGTGATCTAAAATGCAACCAATTAAGTTATGATATTAGCCAAGAATATCACCAACATGTTAGATCTTTTGTAAAGCATGAAATGACCTTGAAACCTACTATGAGACATATCAAGACACCATAGACTCCTTTCAACACTTAAAAATCATTGAAATATGTCTAAAAGTGGCTAGACAAGAACATAGATATGATGAACAAAACCTTAAACTCATCGAATTTACCTTAAAGTTTGATAAACAATGTTTCAAATAAACATTACAATGATATAACAAGACAAAAACCATGATCCATAGGGTAAAAAAGCATGATGATCAAAATTTTAAGATGTAGGGGTGAAAGTTTGACTTGTGAGTTCAAACTTGTCAACACCTATAACATTAATTTTTGATAATGTCATGGCTTTTACTGGTGTAAGAACAATCGAATGGGATCTCTAATATGGTATATAGTTAATTAATTCTTCTAAATACTACCCCCAAGGTAATGGGATAGATAATTTCACTAATAAGAACTTGATTAGAATTATAAAGAGCACAATAAATTATAATCAGAGGACTTGGCACACTACTTTGAAGACAACCCTATGGGCTGATAGGATCACCCCAAAGATTGTAGTTGGTAACTCACCCTATATGCTTGTCTATGAGAGAGAATCTGATCTACCCATTTCACTTGAGTTACCAACTCTTGAGTTGGCACATCAAATTTATTGACTAGAAAATGATCCTATTAATATAATATTGATAAAACTAATAGCCTTGGAGGAAGCAAGAAACCATGCTATGCACAGAATGGAGTGTCACCAAATATAAGTGAAAAGAACCTTTAACATGAGAGCTACCTAAAAAACATATCAAGAAGGAGATCTTATCTTAAAGTGGGATGTTGATAGAGATAAGCCTAGTAAGCACACTACATTTGATTCATTATGGAGTGGACCTTTGTTGTCATTAATTTCAAAGAACATAATGCCTTTCAGCTCGTAAGACTCAATGGATAAGAGTTGAGTATCCTAGTAAATGGGATACACTTGAAGCCATTTTATTGAGGTTAATTTTACAAATTTGAATATATTAGCGTAGGTTTTTATGTCCCTAAGTACTTTAAGCACAAGTGTGTGTCTTGTTTACTTTGTGTTGTTTTCCTCTAAGTGTCTTATTGTATACACCCTAATTTGTCAAGTAACCATACATATCATGTCTTTTCATAGTCATTTCATAGGAGACTCTGATTAGAGAATATAAACCTTCTTCACATTTAGCCATGTCTTTTGTTTTACTTATATTGGTCTTGTTTCATGCTTGAGTCACCTTTTTTCTTATTTCCAATCATTTATAGCCTTCTAGATGATCATTCTAACTTATCTAGACCCTATTTCTCATGCCAATTCTATCCCCCTAGGTCTTGATCCTGTAGGATATGAATGTTGAGGTTGAGCTATAACACTGAACCCTAGGGTGTCCCATTTATAACACTCATATCTAATTACTTTTTAAGCCCCCAACAGTCAGGTTTCCTTAATGAGTCCCAATCCCTTCTTAACTTTATCCTTAAGTTTTGTTTCTCTTTATAATGCTGGTCAAATGTGAATAAAGTTCCCAAATTCAAAATAATGAGTCTCCTATATAAAAGAGTTCATAAGGCATTTTATATCTAACACTTACTACTTTGGCACATTACATAATTAAAAATTAGTTAATAATATAGCTCAACATTTTGCATCACACATAGATTTACATGCTTGATCAAGGAAGGTCCTAGGAAAAAGTCATTCTTCCATCTACTATGCATGTTGATTATGCACATTCCCTAAGGGAGATCTGAATTTTATCTAAGACCCTAGCTTGAGGGGTAATGTAGGAAGTGCTTAGGACAATAGGGGTTCTAGATCATGTAATCATTCTTCCCCTAACCCAAAATTTCCCCCCTTTTTATGATGATGTGTTTATTGCTTTATGTGTGTAGATAGACTAGGGTTAGAGATGAAATCATATCTACAAAGAGACCCATCAATAGTCAAGATCAAAAACTTCACAAGTGGACTAATATAGGAAGAATGAATAAAACTCAAAAAGCTCAGGTCTCTATGACTAGTTTGGATGATAACAATAGGAACTGGACTATAGCATCAGACACCAGGGTGTCTTATTTTTGATGTTCCTATCCTTTCACTAAATGGAAGCCAAATTTAGGTTTTAGACATCTTTCCAACCCTGCAAAATAGTTTTTAGCTTTTATAATAATCATCTTAGACTATTTTATAGATAAGTTATTTCCTTCTCCTATGTAATTAATTCAATAAAAACTATAGTTTACCATATTAAATTAGATTTTTCTACTCATTCCAGACCCTTTATTGTTTAGGAACTAGACCCTAGTTTCCCAATAATAATAACACATTTGGTGAACTTAACTTACTTCGAAAAACTCTAAAACCCTACGTACCCTTAGGGATTTTCCTTCATATTTTTGTGCAAAAATTTAATTTCAAATTTATGATTTTTGTATAATTTTTTATATATTAATTCTATTCAAATATTTATTTATAATTTAAGTTATTGCAATAATTTTCAAAAATTCTAAAACCTTAATCCAAAACCCTAGATTTCTAAACTAGGTCCTCAAACAGTAAGTCTCCCTCCCTTACAATTTTTAGAAAAATATTTTGGAATTTTTGCAAATTGTTTGGAGTGTCAAAAATATTTTCAAAATCTCAATATTAGTAGTTATTATGTGCAAAAATTCAATTTCAAATTTCTCATTTTTGTATAAATTTTCATGTATTTATCTTATTCAAATTTATTTTACAATTTAATTATAGCACTAATTTTCAAAAATTCTAAAACCCCAATCCAAAACCCTAGATTTCCAAACTAGGTCCTCTAACCCCAAGCCTTCCTTCCTTGCAATTTTTAGAAAAATATTTTGGAATTTTTGAAAAATATTTAGAGTGCCAAAAATATTTTTAAAATCTCTATGCTAGTAGTTATTATTGCATTCATTTGATTAATAATACTTTTTCACATTCTATTTGGTGAAAGAAATAAAATGGCCACTAAGGCACTTCTTCCCTCTCATCCCATAGATCAATTTATAAATTCTTCTTATAATTATGACAATGAATGGAAAAATTTGCAAAATTGCACATTAGCTAAAAATGTGGAAAATCATTTCATTTAAAATGAAGGTAATTATTATTGTTGTAATGAGGAATATGATGATACATGTGATAGTGATAGTGAAGAAAAAGTAGATGCATCTTCTTCTCTCAAACCTATCTCTTTTATTCCTTCTTCTAAAGAAAATAATTTTGATAGATGGGAAAGATACTTTTCACCTCATTCTCCTATTCATAATGCACCAAATGCACAAATTAGTCATGCACTTCCAAGTGAACCTCTTATTGGTGATAATTTACTTTAAAATACAACAATATAAATGCAATAAAATCAAATCGCCCATGCATATTTCAAATGATCCATCTCATTCTCTCAACTCTACTTTATCAAAAGAATGTCTAAATGATAACTCTCTTACTCTTACTTCTCACATTGCAAATGGAAATAATGCATACACTCCATCCATGGATAACATAGATGAACATAATATTCTAATTTCACATGATAATTTATTGCATATTAGAAAAGAATCAAATTATTCTCTTACCCCTCTCCCTAGTGACAATTAAAGTGATAATGAGTATGATAGTGAACATGAAAATGAATATGAAAATGAGATTGACTATGAACAATATTTAATCTATGATAATGCATGAAATAATGATGATTCTTATGTACATAGTGAAAAATAAAATGCATCACATGATTCTAACTCTTCTCTCACTCTTCCTCTCAAACATAATGCACTAACAAATGTTATTTCTAATTCTATGCATGATTCTATTTAAAATAATGCACATGTTAATGATAACATCACATCTTATAATCAATTAGAATGTGATTCACTAAAACATAAAGATACCAATGAATCTCCCAAGCCACCTCCTACTATAGTATCACCTATTTCTCACTCTTCACCTAAAGAGAATGGTAGCTCACATCCCTCCACTAAGGTCCAAGCTACCTTTCCTCTAAAGGTTTAAGTGAGCACACCCCCTCTTTGTTATCCAATTTCTAAATGTAACATTACCATGGCTAAAATTAAGGATCAAATTTAATGATTAAATGAACCACTTCAAGATGTTAATATACCATCCCAGGTGATTATTTATTTGATGCATGTAGTGGGTGAATTACAACACCAAGTACATCTTACCTTGAAAAACAAGGCTTATACATCTTGGATAGATGCCAATGATTTACATGGTAACCCTCTTCTAAAGACATTTGTAAAAGATTTATTACCTAAGCATTTACAAATACCATCATTGCCTCACTTTGATGGAATTGGAGATCCATTCATACACCTTCAAGCTTTTTAGAAGGCTTTGCCATCTCATGCGAGTCCTTTGATTCTATTGAAATTATTCTAGCAGACATTAGTGTGCGAAGCATAGAATTCATTCTTTCATCTACTCTCTATTGATTCCTTGCACACATATGATGACTTAGAGGAGGAATTTCTTACATATTAAATAGAAAACATGGGCTCTCATGTTACATATGAGAAACTTACCACATTACATCAGAATACTTCATATCTAGTTAGTGATTATATCTTATGATTTAAGATGCACATGTTAAGATTGATCTATAAACTAGCAGATTTAGAGATTCAACATATATTTATTAAGGGGCTTCATTAACCTCTCCTAGAGCATCTATTATATCAAACAGAGTCCTCTTTCAAGCACTTATGTCATATAATTCTAGGCTTGGAAAGTAACTTGGGATTGATTGAGGCAGATTCATTTGATCGAATTAATCTAGATTTTATAGTAGTACCTCTATCTATATCTCCTAACACACAACATACACCATGTCATAAACAAGATAGGAGACCTCAACTAGAAAAGCAACTAGTTAAGAATAGAGAGCTAGTTTCTAGAGCACAACCTATAATATGCATTATAGAGAATAGCAACAAGTCACTACTATAGTTTGATTCAGAGAAATATATCTCATGTGTCATATTATCAACACTAATAGATAGGAGGTTAATCACATTACCTTATACTCATCAATGAGATCCACATCTCTTACACAAATAAACACATTGACCCTTTTGTAACTATCATCATATCCATGAACACAGAGATAATGCTTGTTATGGACTCATGGATTGCATTAATAGATGTGTTGATAATGACATCATATCATTTACATAGGGGGTACCAATATATCCTCCATCATGGAGCCATAAAACTAATTCATCTATGACTGACTCATCCTAGGACATTCCTTTATAGGAATCATTGATCACTCATCATGAGAGTAATGCAAGTTTTAGGATAGAGCCTCATAAGAGATCCCTTATTCCACCTATTTAGAAGTTTGGAAACTAGTACAGTGAGAGCATCTTACATATAGAACCATAGTTCAAGGAGTACATAGTGTAGTTACATATACACATCCATCATAGTCACAGTCAAAACAACAAAGTACTGCTCTAGAGAGAGATTCACTACAACCAAGTATTTTGGGTCCTGTCTCATGTAACAACCCACTACAGTTAAGATTAGATGTACCCACATCAAAGAGTATTGATCTATAGAGATATTCAATATAGACAATTTTTTTGGGACCTATCTCACATAACAACCCACTACGATTAAGATTAGATGAGCCCCCATCACAAGTTATAGTTCTAGCTCAATCTATTGCTATGTCATATGCATCACAACAGAGGCCATAAGGTGTTATTTAAGGTAGAAATCCACTATGATTATGGATAAATGTGCCTTCTTCACAACACATAACTTTAGTTGCACATCCAATATGGTTACATTTGGTAGAGTCGCCATGCATAGCTATAGTTAGTGCATAACATATAGTATCAGATACAATATATATTCCTACACAACATGAATCGTATGGGAAATTTTTAAATTGGCCATCAAGGTTCAAATAGTGATACAAAACACATTCATACATACATTAGTTCATAGCTTCATTTAGTGGGAAATGATGGAGCCAAAGGGCCATCCTTTGCATTTTTGAGCCACTCTTAGGGAATTGAGCACACAACACTCTCTTACATTCCATTATACTAACAACTAAAATTCCTGGTTACAAATAGCCATCCCTAGCTAAACTAGCTTATCAAAATCTTGACATTACCAATATCCCATGTTACCAATATTAAACTGGTTCACTTTACCAAATCAATTTACTAAATTACAAAACAAGTATTTTTTTTTGATCTCATATGATTACAAATCAAACCTAACATCACACTTGAACATATTATGAACAATAAATTCACATCCCAAAATGCCATCTTACCAAACATATGCAATCTCAAAATCAATACCAAATCAACTATTTCTAATCAATCATTTGCAACAAATATAAAAACATACTTCAAATCCCATAACACAATGTGCATGAGTTGAAATCAAAACAATATACATATATATAACAAAGTTTTCAAAAAATATACATCATATCAAGGTACAATAAATCATGAATGGGCATCATGCCCTCACTCTCAATCTCACTCTCCCCAACAATACTAGTCCCATAATCCACTCTAGCACTCAATGGCCCCACACCTCCTTGAGATCCTAAATGCCTCTTACAATGACTCTCTCACTCTAGTATCTGACCATGCTCCTCGCACAAGTATGCATATCACTATTGAATATCTATGTACTCATTCATGATCCCCATACTCACTGATCAAAAATTGGGTGGAGGCATCTTATGCCTATCTAGCTTAGCCCTCAGCTCATCTCTCTCTCTCTCTCTCTCACACACACACACACTACCCTAACATATGCACCTATAACTATAACATCTCTTATAAAGAAATTATCATAAACACTAGCTATAATTTTTTCTCACTCTATCAAACCCTCCTCCATAACATCATCAGGTATATTCTATGTAAGATCTCAGATTGTCAACTCAATAATGGTCTCTTATTACTCATCATCTCCACTCCCTGCACCATCTTATGCTTCATCTTGAGCACCTCCCACTCTACCTACACACAAATTATAACACTAAATTAGATATATACTTTCAAATCAAACTAAATAAACACAAACCTATACACACCTAAAACATAATTACTACTTACCTCTTATCATCAAGATCAACATAAGATACTTATACTCAAGAGCATCCCCTCCATCAACAAGATATAATGGATCCCAAAAAATGACTTGACCACCATGTATTATATGCATCTATAATCCAACAATCCACATCAAGAATGTTTATAGCTGAATCTTGTGCATCTAAAGGTAATGGTGCTAGCTTAGCCTCAATAGGCCTTATACAAGTTCCTACTCTTGCTAGTGCCTATGCACTCCTCACCCACACCCATGCTACTTGAGGCACATCTTATGGAACCCAAAACTATCTAGTTACATGCTCATACTGAAAGCACTCATACACTCCAACCTAGTGGTCATGTATCTAATAACTAACCCACATATACCATAACTACACTCCATCCTTAGCCCACCTAGGAAATCCTCTATATGGCCTCCATATAATGTCACTAGATACCAATATATCTAACACTCATCTATAATGATCCATCCTAAGAGATTAGATAGCCATTTTACTCATCTAATGCTCCCCAAATGGTTGTGGAGGTACCCACCTCTCCCTCAATAATCTTATCAGCTATACAACTGCAATGTGCTCATAATCCCAATAATGCAATAACATCATTGCACTCAATATGACACTAAATGCCTCTTATGTAATCTTGTAAAGATCCTTGTATAGGTGGGAACTCATCTCAATAGTGCTATAGAAAGGACACTAGTGCTGGGCAAGAGTGCTAAAACTTGGACAATAATACTAAACCCTAGATAAGAGTGTTGACTCTTGGACATGAGCATTAGAACTAGTCAAAATTTTCCTAAGACACTTTAAATAGCTCAAAAATATTACAAATAGGCTTTCAAATAGGTAAAAATCACATGTTTTAGTTACTAACTAGGGTAACATCACCACCAACTTGAACCTAAGCTACCAACTACTCAAACTGGGTCACAGTAGGTGATCATCTCCTCAACATATTAGTGTTCCAAATCTCAACCTAGTCAATGCATAAATGAATCAAGAATCAATCCAAATTCCTTTATTACCTAGCTTTCTAAATCAAAGTAAAATACCATTTTGCCCATAACTTGAAGCCCATAAATCCATTTCTCAAACTATTTCCTTTCATAAAATCATGACAATGATACTTTCAACTTCACACAAGACTTGCTCTCTTACTATGTCATTTGCCTACTATAACATACACATCTCTATATTTATCTTACACTTAGACATACACCTTGATCATCACCAATCAAAAACTTGTTCCAATTTCAATAAATCAGTCTAATCAATCAAATAACTTCTCAATCAATTCAAATTATACCAACCTTGTTTCTATAATTATGCCACTGGTTTTGGCTCAACCTCTTTTATCACAAATTTCATCTCTCTCCCCAAAAGGGGGGCATCATTCCTATTATTCCTAAACTTACCTAGTATACCCATCCATGCTCATAAGTGGATACATCATGGTTCTTACACCTTCAATATTTAGATTATTAGATTTAGCTCATATTGATCAAAATATAAAGCGATTTAAATTACATGGGTCACTTATCATTACTTAGAACATTCAAGGGGGTTTACCTTCAGTTTACAAGTGCATAGACTATTTAGATATAGTGGTTTAGATTATAAGGATTCATAGTGACTTTGATACAGATTCAAACTTAGATACTAGATTTGAGGGCAATTACTACACATCTCACACATATAAATTCATACAACATGACATAGTTACAAGAGCAAATAACAAATTATAGGCATCGTGAAGAACATAGTGTTTTGATCTCTAGTTTTGCACATAGGTCATGGAATGATAGGTCATATCACATGTGGTTATACAAATTACCAAATTATACATATGCATCACTCACATACCATATTTATGGGTATGGCACAGATGTTCATGTTCTTCATCATCCAGGATTATATAGATGAAATGGAAAGACATGCCATTTTTTTATTACACATTGAATAGAGTTTTAGATTACACTCAACTGTACCTAAGTTTTCACTAGGTTAGACTACATAAATATTTGTAGCGGTTGGTCCACTATATTACCCAGACTCAGACTACACAAGTTTGTGTGAGATAAAGGACAAACATTGGTTTTTGGCCTCTGAGCATTTATTAGTTATAGTTTAGATATTTAGAGTGGGGTCATGATAGATTTTAATATTCACAATATAAATATTTTATACACACATTCTAGATTACATGAGTTTATATGGCATAGAGGACAAACATTGATTTTGGGCCTCCAAGCATTTCTCATCTTCAATCAGATTCAACATAGGGGGAAAGCATTACCCTCCTTCTTCACGTTACATAGATTTCACTTTTAGATTCAATACAAGGGGCATCCATTTCAAGGATTCCTTCTTTCTCCAGACACTCTTCAGATCTCCATCCACTTCCCTAGCCAAGAAGTGAGTTGGACCCTTTGTATCACATTTATCTCCACATAGTTAAGTTTAGGTATGCATTTTATTTTCTTTATTTTACTATAGTAATTCATTTAATTACATCACTAAAATATAAGTGGGGTAAATGTATACACCCTAAATTGGTCAAGAAACCACATATATCATGTATTTTCATAGTCCTTTTATAGGAGACTTTGACTGGAGATTATGAGCCTTGTTCACATTTAGCCATGTCTTTTATTTTACTTATCTTAGTCTTGCTTCATACATGAGTCACCTTTTTTCTTATTTCCAGTCATTCATAGCCTTCTAAATGGTCATACCAGCTTAGCCAGACCCTATTTCCCATGATAATCCCACCCCCTTAGGTCTTGAGCCTATAGGATAGGAGTGATAGGGTTGGAATATAGTGCTATACCCTAGGGTGTCCCATTTCCAACACTCCTATCTAATTACTTTTTAATCCCCCAATAGTTAGGTTTCCTCACTTAATGAGTCCCAATCCCTTCTTAGCTTCATCCTTAAGTTTTGTTTATTTTTCTAATGTCGACTAAATGTGAATAGATTTTCCAAATTCAAAATAATGAGTCTCCTATTTAAAGGAATTCACAAGGCATTTTATATCTAACACTTACTACTTTGGCATAATACATAATTAAAAATCAGTCAATAGTATAGCTCAACATTATACATCACACATAGATTTGCATGCTTGATGAAGGAAAGGTATAGGTCAAAGTCATTCTTACATATATTGTGTAGATTAATTATGCATGTTCCCTAAGGGAGAACTAAATTTGATCTGAGACCCTAGCTTGAGGGTTAATGTAGGTAGTGATTAGGACAACAGGGGTTCTAGATCATGCGATCATTCTTCCCATAACCCATTTTTTTCCCCCTTTTGATTTTGATGTATTTTTTACTTCATCTATGTAGATAGACCAAGGTTAGAGATTAAATGATATATAAAAGAAGATTTATCAATAGTCAAGATCTTAAATATCATAGGCAAACTAATACAAGAATAATAGACAAAACATAAAAAGTTTAGGTCTTTGTGACTAGTTTGGAAAATAGTGATAGGAACTGGACTATATTACCAAACACTAGGGTGTTGTATTTTAAACACTCCTATCCTTTCACCAAATTAAATCTATATTCAATTTTTATAAATCTTCCTAGCCCCACACAATAATTTTTAGCTTTTACAACAATCATCTTAGCTTGTTTTTCTAGATAAGTTATTTCCTTCTCTTATTACTTAATTCAACAAAATATATATTTTACCATATTAAATTATATTTTTCTACTCACTCCAAACCCTTTATTGTTTAGGAACTAGACCTTAGTTTCCTAAAAATAATAAAACACTTATGACACATGTGGTTGTGGTGTCTTATCCTATCTTTATCTAGTTTAGTTGGTTTCAAGGTTGTTGTGAAGTCTTATTCTTAGTTGCCTCAAGTTAGGTTATAGTCATGATTTCATATCCCAATGAATCTACTAAGCCATTAGTGTAGATACATAGCAATCATGCATTCCAAAGAATTTACCAAAGATGTTAGCCAATTTTTTGGCTACCATAGATAGTTTAACAAAAAACTTGTCTTGGAAATCATTAACCTTGGTTTTCAAGCTTGAAAATTATTCATAAGACATGGTTATCATTATTTAAGGTAATTTTAACAAGTTTAAGGTAAATATATTTTTAGTTTCATGCTTGTATAGTCAACACTTGCCTTGCCAAGTAGGTTCAAGAGTGTCAAAGGGTTCAAAAGTCTTTATCATGTCATGTAGTTTAGGTCAAAGTCATTTAATGTGTCCCATGATCTGTAAAAGTGAATTAAATGAAGTTAATATTCATATCTAACATTAAAACTCACTTTGAAATGAATATTTAATCATTTGTAACATCCAATAAGGGAATACGGTAAGAATGTGGAAAGTTTGTAGAATAAGGGAGTTGTTGACACATCATCCCATGTTTATACAAGTGTGAGAGAGATTAGAGAACACTTGTTGATTTGGTTTAGTTAGTTTTTATGCAGAATGTGATAATTCTCAATTAAAAAGAGTGGTTTTCAATAAGTCTATATAGGTTGTAAAGATAATACCACTTATAGACATTCTCATCTCTCTCTTCAGTCTGCACAAGTTTAAATCCATGCATTTGAGGAGGTTTGAAACTCAAATAGGGAAAAAACCTATTCATCTCTCCCATCACTCTTCTTGGTAGCTTTGAAAGGTAGTTCAATTTTTAGTTGGTACAAGTAGGAGAGAGAAAGTTTGAAACTTATCTCTTAACCATAGGAGGGGAACCTAATTCCCTTCCAATTTATGGCATTGGTTACCTAGTTAATCCCCTTAACTTTATGAACAATCGTTTAAGAAGTTAAGGGTAAAAAATGAACTTCAAATCCCTACCTAGGTTAGTTTTATCAAGTATAGAGTTTTTAAGGAAAAACAATGGATGAAGATGATTAGGTATGGTATCTTGAATATTATTCTAACTATTCACTATCATTTTCCCCCATGTTTCTGTTAACACTCCAAAATGCACCCTAGGAGTAGGCTGTTCAAGCATGTGTAGCCCTAGTGGTTGGTTTGGTACCTTATTTCCTCAAGTTGAGGATATTACCATTTTAGAACATTTGTCATGTCTATTTTACTTCCCATCAGGTGTTATCAAACCTTAACTAACCTTAAAGCATGCAACTACCTTCAACTCTTAAGCATAGTCCTATGTATATTAATTTTTAGACCTAATAGTCCTAAAAGGCCTTTAATCTCTCCTTTACCTATCATAGTTGGGATAAATAATCAAATGTAGATGAATATTATTAAGATAAAAATTTAGAGGCCCTGATTCATCATTGTATTTTACTTCTCTACATGGTATTCACACTTCTACCCTTCTATTAATGACCCTGTATGGAGGTGATTTTAAGCCTGCCAGGACTATGAGTGTGAATTCCATTATTTGGTAACACTTTGGGATAATTATAAATAATATATCATGAGGAATATGACCTACAATTTATGCATACCCTCTAAATATCGTATCCATTTTTAATCTAATCACATGGTCTCTAGCTATTTGTAGGATATAGTCATACTCTGTTATCCATGTAAGAGATGAGAGACAAGTCTTATTTTGAAGGGAATCATCCAAATAATTCACCAAATATATTAATTATACTATGGGGTTTAAATCCCACTATAAAACACACACATTCAAGTCTCATTAAAGAGGGATCTTATGATCAATTTGCTCTTGACCTATAGTCAGGATTATATGTGGTCTTTATAGGCCTGCTGATTGTGAGAGTACAAGACGAGGGGTGGGGTTTATTTTATTATTATTTTGCATAATAAATAGGTTTATGAATTATTTTTTATATTTATAACTCCCTAGATATCCTCATAACCTAAAAATTATCAGTGACTCTTCTACCCTATAGTCACAGTCAGTATTCTTTTAAATTTTTGACTGAGCCCTCATTTTGGGTTGATTGAGATAGTATTGGTCATGTCTACCTATACTATCTTCATTTATACAATTATTTATAAGAATTTTATGACTCTAAATTGTCCTTAAATACCTTACATACTCTTTAGGTCCCATCCCAATAGTCAATACCATTTTTTAGTTTGCACCATAGGTCTGATGTGAGTATGAGGGCTTGTCGTTATAAAATAGGCTGAGGGTAATGATGGTTTTTGAGGGTATAGGGTATTGATGGGCATAAATGAAACATAAAAATAATTACTTAGGGATGAGGTACATATATGTCTTGAAACAACATAATGACTATCTACATCTACCCTATTCTCACCTATAATAGAGACCACACATCACTCATGACAATCACCATAGAGCAGGACTTGAAAGAGTTATTTGGTTTCATGGTTAATAATATATGATTGGGAGAGAATGGAGACTTTAATGGCCCAAAATAACTTACCATAAAACCTAAAACATCATCAAACACTTCCATTTTATGCCTTGAAGAGTTTGCAATAAGAAGTAACACTACCAAGTTTTTGTAAATGTGAAAACCTAAATGTTTCCTTGCTCTCACACATGTGAAATAGGGGTGAGGAATACCATGTAAGGACCTTGAGGACCTATGTAACACACATAAAAACACATATTTTCAAATTTATTTAAAAAATTCACCAAAACTAATGCAACTTTATCCCCTACATAGATGAAGAAGACATTTTAACTACCTAGATTCTTAACTATTGTTCATGGAGTATAGGCCATGAATATGCATACCAATGAAAATAATTGTAAGGTCATAATACCAAATTAATCTAACCAAAGTCTTATATCTTAATTTTATTTCCCTTATACATATTGATAAAAAACTTAAAAGCTTTTCTAGACTACTAAGTAGGATGATAGGAGGAAGAGGTCAGTTTTAGACCTATCTTGCATATTTTGGAGGTGAAACTTCTATGGAATGCCTGACATGAGATGATATTTGATATATGATCTCCCCCTATAAATAAATGATTGTACAAACCCATATAACCCTAAAAAACACTTATAAACACCCAATTTTCTTGCATTTCTTCAAGTTTCAAATATTGGGATGCCATTGATGGGAAAGAGGAGGGAAAAAATAAGTCAAAAAAATTCAAAAATAAGGTGGTATGGTTGAGGGATCTTAAAGGTCATGGTTTACCCTGTATGGTTCCCATTTTATGGGTGAGAAGTGTATTTGACCCCTAAAATGGACTTTTTATGATATGAAATTGTGGTAAAATGACTTTATGATTGAAATAAGACCCCTTTAGGACCCTTATAATGCAATTTTCATTAAAAAATTCTCCTTTATAAAGTTTCACAATGAATTATGGATCATATATCATGTTTCACCATCATATGATGGATTTTAGGGTGTTTAAAAGGCTTTAAACTATTTTGAATGAATATACCATAGAAGATGAACTTTAATACATTATCTGACTTCACATTATGACCCAAATGAGGCTTGGACACCCCTCACATCTAATAACAAGGTATATATTTAGTAAATGGATTAAAATAGGCTCATATACTATGAGAACCATAAACCTTAAAATATCCAAATTAACTTGAATTTTGCTAAGGGACCTTATTTTTATCAAAGAGAGCTTAGACCATTCTTAAGACCTTAAAATTACCTTGAAATTCTTCCACTCATCTAAGAAACATCATGAACATTTATAAAATCACCTAAGAACCCAATAAAGATTATGACATATCGTGATCTCTATAAGCAATGACTAGCATAAACCATGACACCTTAATCAATGTTACAATTTCCAAGGAACATTTGGAAGATATCACAATGTTTGGAGATCACATGTATATTCTTGGGTGGGTGTCATGGGGAACTTTTTTTTTTGGTTTTAGGGGTTGAAATTTGGACTGGGAGGCCAAATTTTCAACATATTTGGTGACTCCCATGGGTTAACCAACCTATGGGTCAAGGGAACCTTCTAACTCTCTATGATAGTCATGATCTAATTGAGATGACAATATGACTTGTATGACCATTCTCTTTGACTGTCAAATAGATTAGTATTTTATAAAAATTTTAGGACTCCAACAACAACCTCAAAACACACAAATATACCAACTCAAATAACTCCTAACACCTAATAACCAAAAAGACATGACAACCAAACAACAAAGGTAGTTAACTACACTTGTGATGACAAACTTATTGAAAGTAAGACAACTACTATTAAAAGTAACTAACTTAAACCAAACTTATCTCTCTTATAGGGTTAAATGGGAAGGCCATTTTATCATCATAGCACCATGAGGTTAGATTACTTTATGAAGACCACTATCCAATCAACTCTTTTTAAATAAATGGGAAATTCCATTTACATTTGTAGATATTTGCATGTTCATAGCCTCTTAAAAGAGAAGATATACATTATTGATCCATTACAAGGTGCATGGATTGGCTATGTGAATCTAACACCTAATTATAGTCATTCCACACTTGCCTATCTTACATGAACAGTCTAATTTCTAACTCAGTCATGGGCTGATCCTAATTTATCATTCCCACATGCAGTGATTCTCTTGAAAACCCAATTGTTATGTTTTGGTTTGTGTCTTCATTATCCTCTATCTAATATGGTGAGTTGTCATAGGTATTTAACCTATTTTTAAGTATCCAAGAATGACTAATGTATATCACCAAGGTCTTCATGACTCACATATTGAGCCTCATGAGGCATAATAAAGGACAAAGCATCTTCACTTGGATTATGTTTAGAAATATAAACTTGAGGCATTACTATAGTAAACATTTCAACCTTCCATTCATCATATTGAGCCTACTCCTCTTGTGGATGAGACTTGAAAATATCAACAACTAAAGCATCCTCAATATTCCCCATAGGAGGCACAAGTCTAAGAAGAGTTACATGCTCATTAAAAATTATTGTGTACTACTGTTAGAGGTCTTCATTATCCTCTTGACATCCCATGTGATCATGATCAAGCTCTAATGCCTCATCCACTATTAGAATCTCATGCTTATTAACAAACTCATATTGGCAACCAAGAATGGGTCCTTCATCTTCAATGAAATTAGGAGCTTCAACACGAACATATAACTTTTATTGAAAACTTTCTTGTCATGCAACTATTGCAAGTTGAATAAAATTTTGACTTTCACACTTGTTAGGACTATCATGGAAGATATTAGCTTCCATGTTATCTAGTAAAAGTTGGGAATCACCCTCTTCTTGGATAACTAGAATGTATTCCTCTTGTGAGTCATATTGCATCCAAGCATTTTGTTAAATTTCATGCTCTCTTTCATTATGAAAGATTGATTTATATCTCTCCTTTCTAAGAGGTGTCCCAATGGTGATGTCTTCTTTTTGCTCAATTATATCACCTTCATCATTTGTCATTGTAGTTGAATCTCCTTCACTTATCTCATAAAGGATAGGATCCTTTTTAAGGAGTGTAATGGAAGACCCTTGAAAGGATTCTAAAATAGAGGTAAGATCTAGTGGTGTCATGGATACTTCATCCTTATCACTTAGTTTCTCACTATTGACAATCAACACCTCACTTTCTTCTACTTATTATCTTGAATGGTCATCCATGATGGGAATGTATTAGATTATTGAGGATGGAGGGGTAGGAGTTGAATGGTTTTAAATTTGTATTTAGATTAAATAATTTTATTTAATATTGACTCTTCTTTTTACCTTTGACTGCACAATTTATCTCCAAGTTAGAAACTTATATTTTGGAGCTTCTTTTTCATGTGTTACAACTTGTGGCACATAAATGAAGGTAACTTATACTAATATTTTACTATTATTTTAGATACTACTAACTCAAATAAGTTATATTTTACAAATTCAATCTCCTTTAAGTGGGATTCAAAATCAAGACTTTAACTAACCATAGATCTCCTCATGCTGAGCAGTCCTCTTAACACATACTTCTTCATTCTTTTTCACTCTCTCTTAAACAAACCTCCAAGTAAGAAAGGTTTAAAGGAATTGTGAGGGACTTGGAAGATATTTAAAATCACTTGTTTTAGAATATTTAGGGAGGATGGGTAGTTTAATGGATGACTAATATGGTATGGAGGAGGGGACATAAGGCTAATGATAATGAACTTGATGCCCGTCATATACTACTAGCCTCTCTTCTATGATTGAAATTAGACCACCTATGTCTCACATATCACAACTAATCCCTAAATGATCCTCTCTCATAATAGCTTCCAACTCTTTCTTGTCTTGCTACAATGAGACTCTCATGCTCTTGATAAGATGTCTAGGAACTTCTTTGCCATGCCCTCTTTATGTGTCAATCCACACCATGTGTCTCTCATAACCCAATAAAGTTTGTTTAAGGTTTTAAATGGATTAGTTTGAGACATGGTTAAGATGAATAGTAGTATCATTAGGCTAATAAGATTGATCAAGAGGATAGGTGGGCTACCAAGGAGGTGATTAGGACTCATAAGGGGGTTGATAATCTTGGTAGTAAAGAGGGTCATAGGACTAAGGTAAACCATCATGTTATTGGTAGAGGTTAATATAGGATTGGTAAGGATCATGATGGGGTTTATATGGGTCATAGGGTTGTCAATAAGGAGATAACGGATAGAAAAATGGTTCATATGTGGCCATTACACATCATGAAATAACTAAATAATAAAGTGGATTTCCAATCAAGTTGTTCTTACCATCAAGTGGAGACCTTCTGATGACCCTTGACTTGAAACCCTAAATATAATTATACCACTTGAGTTCTTGAAGCTTCTTGAGATGAAAAAGTGATGAAAACATCTACTATAATTACTCAAATCCTTAGTCCCACCGAGTATACTAGAACTATTAATAGTCTAAACTGCACCCTAGGAGTAGGTTGTTCAGGCCTATGTAGTCGTAGTGCTTGGTTTGGTGCCTTCCTACCTTAATTTGAGGCTCTTACCATATTGGAACCTTTTTCATGTATCTTTTACTTCCCATCAAATGTTTTCAAACCTTAACTAACCTTCAAGCATGTAACTTCCTTCAACTCTTAAGCATAGTCCTGTGTGTATCAATTTTTAGGCCTAATAGGCCTTTAATCTCTCTTTTATTTATAATAATTAAAATAAAGCATATAATAAATACTAAGAGTCTTAAAAGAATAATTCATATACCTTGATTTATCCTTGTATTTCACTTATCTACATGGTATTCACACTTTTGCCCTTCTACTAATGACCCTACTTGTAAGTGATTTGAATCCTGTCAGGACTATGAGTGTGAATTACCTTCTCTATTATCACTTTTGAATCATTATAAACAATATATAATGAGGCACATGACATTAAATTTACACACACCCTCTAAATATCTTATCCAATTTCATTTAATCACTTGGTCTTTGGCTATCTGTAGGATATAGTCACTATCTATTGTCTATGTAAGAGATGAGAGGCGAGTCTTATTTTGAAGTGAACAATCCAAATAATTCACCACATATATTAATTATGTTATGGGTTTTAAATCCCACTATATCTAATACACCTTCAAATCTCATTTAAGTGGTCTCTTATACTCAACTTACTCTTTACCTATAGTCAAGCCTGTAGGTGTTCTTTCTAAGCCTATTGATTGTGAGAGTACAAGATGAAGGGTGGGGTTTCTTGTTTTATTATTAATTTGGGTAATCAATAGGTTAGTGAATTATTTTTTATACTTATAACTCCCTAGAGATATTCATAATCTCAAAACTATTAGTGACTCTTCTACCCTATAGTCATAGTTAATGTTTTGTCAAATTATTAACCGAGCCCTTATCTTGGGGTGATTGAGATAGTGTTGGTCTTATCTACCTCAAATATATTAATTTATACACTTATTTATAAGTATTTATTATTATATAAGGTCCTTAAATACCTTCCACACTCTCTAGGTCCCATCCCAATAGTCAATTCCATTTGTTAGTCTGCACCATAAGTATGATATGACTGTGTGGGCTTCTCATTACAAAAAAGGCTAAGGGTGAGGATGGTATTTGAGGGTATAAGGTATTGAGAGGAATAAAGGAAAAATAAAAATCATGACTCAATGAAGAGTTACATATATGTATTGAAATAGCTTGATGACTATCTACATCTACCATGTTTTCACTCGCAAAATAGACCACACAACATTCATGACAGTCACCATAAATCAGGACTTGAAAATGTTTTTTGGTCTTATTATGAACCAGATATGCTTGGGAAAGAAGGGAAACTTAAATGTCCCCAAGGAACTTACCATCAAACCTAAAACATGATTAAACACTTCCATTTTATGCCTTGAAGAATGTGACAACCTAAATGTTTCCTACTCTCACACCCTCACACATGTGAACCAAGGGTGGTAAATACCATAGAATGAAACTAAGGACCTATGAAACACACATACAAACACAAATTTGCAAAATCATTTCAATAATACACCAAAATTGATATAAATTTATCCTCTACATAGATGAAGAAGACATTTTGATTGTCCATTTTCTTAAATTTTATTCATAGAGTATAGGCCATGATTATATAGACCAATGTTAAGAATAAGAAGGTAATAAGACCCCCTTCCTATTCCCAAAGTCTTAGATACTTATTTTTTCTCTCTTGTATAAATTGATAAAAAACTTGAAAGCTTTTCTAGACTACCAAAGAGGATGATGGGAGGAAGAGGTTAGTTTTGGACATGTCTTGAATATTTTAGAGGTGAAACTTATCTAGATCGACTTCCATGATCCCTAATGTAATATATGATGTCTCTCTATATGAAAATGACTATACAAATCCATAAAACCCTGTAAAACATCTTTAAACACCCTATTTTCTTACATTTATTAAAGTTTTAGACTTTAGGATTCCATTAGTGTGCAAGAGGAGGGAAAATAAAATTAATAAACATTTAAAAACAAGATGTTATGCTTGAGGGATATGAAAGGTCATGGTTTCCCACATGTGAGGCCTATTTGATGAGTGGAAAGTGGATTTGACCCCTAAAATGGATGCTTTATGATATAAAACCACCCCAAAATGACTTTATGATTGAAATAATACCACTTTGGGACCCCTATCATGAAATTTTAATTAAAAAATTGTCATTTATAAAGGTTCACAATGCAATCTATCTCATATAACATGTTTGAGCATCATTTGATGGCTTTTAGTGGGTTATGAAGGATTGAAACTATTTTGAATGAATATACCATAGAACATGACCTTGAATACATTATCAACATTCACATTATGATTAAAATGAGGCTTGGACACCCCTCACATCTACTATCAAGGTATCTCTTCAAGAAATGGCTTAAAATAGGCTCATATATTATGAGAACCACAAACCTTAAAATATTCAAATTACCTTAACTTTTACTAAGGAATAGTAATTTTGTCAAATAGAGCCTATACCATTATTAATACCTAAAAATTACCTTGAAAATATTTCAATAATATAATGATCATCATGACCATTTATCACATCACCAAATAACCCAAGATAACTTATGACATATGTTGATCTCTGAAAGCAGTGACTAACACAAACCATAACACCTTAATCAATGTTATAAGACTTCTAGGGATTATTTAAAAGACATCACAATGCATGGAGATCAGATGTATATGCTTGGGTGGGTGTCATGGGTAATTTTATTTATTTCATAGGTTGACATTTGGTCTAGAAAGCTAAATTATCAATAGTTTCTTCATAATCATGTTTGGTGTAGGGTCTAATGTCTTTATTTTGGTAATTTATACATGACAGTCTTGTTTCTAGGGAATGTGGTATCTTTAAATATGAATTATTGAATGAAATTAACCACCAAAAAGTGTGTTTAAGGTATTCAAGTTTTATCATTCTTCTCTAAATCATCAATGGTTGATAAGCTCTAAGGTTTGAGGTTACAATGCCTTATTAATAACCCTCTAAGAGGATGCTATGAACCTGTATGTCTATAGACATGTAGGTCACCATTAGAACCAAAAATTTGTATTTTAAAACTTAAATCCATCCTAATAATACTTCATGAAGGTCTTTACAAGCATATTGTAACATTTTGTCAGTTCAAACTCCTCTTCACCTCATAGCTCAAATGGATAATATATTGGGGTAGGATTTTGTAAACCTCATGAAGAATCATAGTTGTAAATGGAAATTCAATGTGATTTTAGTATATGATGGGACTGAATAATACCTATAAAATTTTAATTTATTTTCACATCCTTCAAATTAGTCAACTAGACTTAAGAGATAATGAAACATAGTGAAAAGGGTGTTGACTCAATTGACAACTTATAGACCTACTAATAAATAGTGGACACAAAGGGTATGAATGATAATGAAAATTTAAATATATAAGTGGGTTAGAGATAAAATGTAATGGAGGAGAAATATTACATCAATAAAAATCACTTTTAAAGTTATTTTATCCCAAAACCTAAAATGTTGATCTACAACTAACAAGTCTTGTTGACTGTATATAGGCATGTCAAAGAAAAATGGTAAAAACAATCATGAAGTGTTGAAAGGAAGTTTTATGAGGTTTTATATAGAATAAAATCATTATAATACATTCTATCACCCACTCAAAATTCACTTATGTGTCAATAAAAAATAACTAACTCAAATTTGCAGTCAAGAGCTCAAATGATCACCTACAACCTGCTTCTAGGAAATATAATCAAAGTAAAATTTGTATGGAGGGTGGAAGGTATATATAATAGTATTTTGAAATATAAATTTTTTATAAATTTCCTCCATTCTATTTTCATAATCTCAAGGTGTTAAAATAAACAAAATAAGTCTACTCCAGACTTGTAGCCTTGCCATCACCAAATATAAACCTACTAAGGCAAGATGGAAAAAGAGAGAAATTGAGTATGATAAGTGAATATTCATGAATTAATAGAGGTTAGGTGAGGGATAATAATTTTAATATATTTTTTATTTCTATAAAAAATTCAAATCTAATAAAAAGATGGCATATCCCTAGATTTGCAGTCATGAACCCAAAATGCCATCTATAGGTTTCTGCTTGGCAAGATGAAAACAAGAATATGTTTGATATTGAAATGGATATATATAGTTAGGACATATTAATGGGACACTAAAATAATAATCTTAAATAATTATATATTTTTAAATAATATTCTAAACTTAAATAAAGTAAATTAGGGCTAATAGATGCTTACATGCCTAAAACCCATAGTAGGTCTACTACAGTCAGTGAGGCCAAACCTTGAGCACATGAGACCTAAAAATGAAATTAAAATCATATTAAAACATTGGGAATAATGTTTCAAGGATATTTGGGGTATTTAAAGTAAAAATATTATAGTTTTAGGGGATTTTGTGCCCAAAACCATGATCTTAGTTCTCACATAGTTAATTAGCCTGAGAGGTCAACTTTGTGAAAATCGTAAGTTCTTGGAAGTAGTACATGGTGACAAAAAAAATTGGGAGGTGATGAATGAGGTATAATTATCCAAACACCTATCATTGGTTCACTCATTCAAACCCATACCTATATGAACCATCCTTTGTTGAACATTTTCATTGATTAAGGGAGTGATTATTGAGCATTGTCATTAAGTGTTGAGCTTTGATATTTAATGATATAATTGATGTCAAAAGTTCTTATAAAGATGCATGAATATTTAATTTATGTCAATCTAATATCATTTATTTCAAATTTTCTTGGTCAAGGAAGTTTTGAGGTATGTAGATGAATGAGTTCTATTTTAAGCATAATGAGTGTTGTATGAGAGTAGTGATGAAAGACTGTGGTTTTAAGAATGTTCTAATGTCATCTTGAGTAAAATCTTTGAGAATTAGCATGAGTGAGTATAGGTCAATATAGAAAATATAAAAAATCTTTTAATTCTTTATCTAGAGCTTGTGAGATGTAATTTGTAGTTGGCATAATGAAATGACCAAGCTCTGAAGAAGACGCTGTGTGCTTTGAAGATCTATGTAAGAAGTTCCAAAGATGCTCCAAATGAGCTATGAAGAAGAGAATGATTTGAATAAAAATTGATAGTGTTTGAGCATGAGAGAGATTATTTGAGTCAATACATGAGGTGTTTAGGACCTCAAAAATATTTATAAGGTCAACTCTAAAGATCTGTATATGTATCTTTAAAGATGTTATGCATATCCTAGTTGAGCTCTGAAGATATGCAAATATATCTGAAGAAGTTATGAAGAAGAGTGCATATATGAGGTTTCTTGAGCATATAAAATAGGCATTGAAACATAGGAGAGATTAAATTTTAACAATATAGAATGGCTAAAAGGTCAAATTCAAAGCATAATAAGACTTATATGACAAGACTTAGAAATCAAGAAGAGAGATGGTGGCCATATGAGGTAACAAGATTAGTTTCCATGGCATGGGTGATCAGGCAAACATTGATAGAGATGAGTCATGCTTTTCTAAGTATGTTCATGAATTTTAGATCAAGGTTTGAAAGAAAAGACTTGAAAAGTATTTCAAGGTTTCTTTAGTGAATATAATGAAGAGTTGTATACCCAAGAAGGTCTTCTTAGTGTTCATTGGCACATGTAAATTTTGCATGAGAACCTAATATATTCATGGTAGATGAGGAAGGGTTATGTCTCAAAGTTATAATAACTAGTTTATGGAAAGAGGAGATAAGTTTTATGAATGATTTTTAAGATTGGAAGATGGTCTAAACCCTCATAAAACCCTAATAGTGACCTAATGTTTAAGATCTTGTTCTAAAGAGCTCAATTTTTTTTGATATGATTAAAAAAACAATCAGAGGTTGAATTAAACTCTCCCAAGAATATTCATGTATGATTGGTTTCTCAATTGAGTAGACCCTACAAAAAAGTGTTTACCTTTTAGAAATTTATTGTATTAGATAGAGTTGACAAAGTCAAAGTTGATAAGTAGATGAAGATCAAAGTGTGAGACATGTAGTTTTTATTCATGTATATTTATAGATAGGTTCTATATCTTAGGTGTGAAAATATGGTGATCAAATTTGGCCAATATCTAAAAGGTCTAGTGGTGTAGATAGTAAGGAAATCATAAAAAAGTGAGAAGATGTTTCCTAATGTGTTTTCATGTAAGAATGATGCATTAAAATACATCATGATGTTTTTTAGGTCTTGAATGATATATCCATGCCTTGAATAATCTTGGAAGTATATGTAAGAGGTTGAAAAATTGAAGCCAAAATTGGCTTATCTAACTAAGTAGAGTCTATGTAAGAGAAGGTTAGTAGATTGGTTTGTAATACTGGTGATCAAAGTTGGCCAATCACCAAAAGGCCTAGTGGTGTAAACAATAAGGAAATAAAAAAAAGTAAGAAGATGTTTTCTAATGTGTTTTCATGTAAGAATGATGCATTAAAATACATCATGATGTTTTTTAGGTATTGAATGATATATTCATGCTTTGAAAAATCTTGGAAGTCTGTGTAAGAGGTTGAAACATTGAAGCCAAAATTGGCTTATTTGACTAAGTAGAGTTTGCATGAGAGAAGGTTAGCAGATTAGTTTGTAATACCAATAGTTTTCATTAGAACTCATGATATTATTTATTGAGTTTGATTTTATTATTTTATAGGATCATATTCATGTATTGAAATATCTTGAAGATATTCAATAATGTGTCAGATGTTCATGTTTCCTTGACTATGTTTTTGAGTTAATTGGCAGTTCTAAGTGAACATCTTGCAAAGAAGTGTTTGAGACTATTTATCCTAAATTGAAGCATTAGATGAAGTTTATGATAACCTTGAGATAATGAATTTTTTTAATTTTTAATTTTTTTCCATGGATTTTTTTCAAAATTGAGTATATGCCTCAATTATTCAAGATAGAGTTTATTTATATGCGCATAATTTTTATGAGCAGTGATTTGAAAAGGGGTTCAAGTGGTAGTTGGACATAACAGGTATTGTGTACCTAATGTAAATTTTGTTAAGGTATATTGGATTTGTGTATGAATGTGTTCCTACTATTTTAAGTGTTTGGATATGCTTCAAGAAAGATAAAAGGGTAACATGTTGTTAAGAAGACCTATTAGGTTTCCATGAGCCTAAAAGAGGAGTAAGGGCTAATTGATGTATGATAAACCTATTGTATTGATTGATTAATTATTAAGGCATGTTATTTTTAATATGTAAATACCTATTCATGGTTGACTTAATTGATTTGAATGTGGATTCAACTAATAAGGATATGATCAAGTGACTTGTATAAAAATAAGGCAGTTTAGGCCTATTTATGTATGCTTAGAGAAAGAGAGCGGGTAGGATAAGTGAATGATATAGATAATTATTGAGAAAAAATAGGTCAATAATACCATTAAAAAATTGTCATGAATATCTAACAGAAGTTTTGAATATGAGGATCAAGGTCATAAGACCTAATCAAGCCATGAAGAGGGCTAGTTGAGGGAAGAAGGCTGAAGGTCAGTTTAAGAGGGTCTAAAATGAGCAAGGAGTTGAAAGAGTATATCATCATTTATTTTATAATAAAGAAGGGTTTCTAAATATTATCAAATAATTAAGTGGTTGAGTTGGTGTTGAGTCATCTATGGGGTTGGTGCCTCCTTGCAAGTGGGTGCTTTTTAAAGCCTAGCTGAGTTGGTGCTGAGCTAGTTGAGGTTGATGCTTCATATAGAGTTAGTGCTTCACTAAAAATTATTTTTTATCTTATGGGACTATATTATATTGTCTTAATTAGTGGGTTTTATTTCCCTATAGGGTTTACAATGTATATTTTATGTTCATGTGTTTCATGCTCTTATGATTTGATGTTATGCTTACTAAGATATACATGCTTGTTAGAATGGTTCATAAATGGTTAAATGGAATAAAATGAATTTTTTTAAAGACTAATTCACCCCATCCATATTAGTCATATTGTTTTCAATAATTGGTATCAATATCCTAAGAAGCAAGGATGATTAGTCAGCAAGTTCAAGGTGGTTTTTCTACTATTAAGGCTCTATTGTTCAATTGATCTAACCATGCCTTCTAAAATTTCAGAATGAAGATATATATGATTTCACAAGGAAATGGTATTTAGAAATTAGTTATGGATGGCTATATTGCACCTCCAACTCCACATACAAATGTAATAGGTAAGAATGCTAGTGAAAATAACTCTAAGGCAATGAATGCCATTCCATGTGGCCTATCAGAGGTAAAACTTGAAAAAGTAATGCATTTTATTTTTTCCAAATACATATGGGAAAAATTTAAGACCATCTATGAAGGAGACACCAAGGTAAAGATGGCCAAGTTGCAAACCCATATAAGATAGTTTGAAATCTTGAAGATGAAACTATTACATCCTACCTACTAAGGGTTGATGAACTTGTCAATATCATAAGAGGATCAGAGGAAAACGTAATAGAGTCTACTATTACCCAAAAGATATTAAGATTAATAAATCCTAATTTTAACTCTAAGGTTTCTATAGTAGAATATATTTAATATTTGGACAAGATAGAGATAGATAGACTTCATGGCACCTTGACTACCTATGAGATGAGAACAAATGAAGGAAAACCTCTCAAGAAGGAAACAACTTTCAATGTTGAAAAGAAGTCAAAGGACAATAAGGTACAAGATGAGGTATGTTTAGATATTGATGATGATGAGCTCATATATATATTTTATAGGGAGTTGAGGTTTGGCTCAAAAAAATAAAAGGGTAAGTTACCCTTCAAATGTTTTAGTTATGGAAAAATTGGTCACTTTGCAACCAAGTATCCTAACAAGGACTTACCTTAGCATAACGAAGAACATGATGAATCTCATGAAGATGATAGAAATGTATATAAGTATAAAAAGAATAATAGACACTTCAAGAAGAATTAAGGAAGGAAAGGATCATTAAATAATAAGAAGATTTTCTATACCAAAGAAGACAACTCATCTGATGTAAGTGATTCAAACACATCTGATAGTGATGATGAAAAGAATGAGTCTAAATATGACAACAATGATTTATTTTCATAGGCATAAAATCAAATAATAAGGCTTCTTCAAATGGGAAAGGCCTCTTGATTTATGCAAAATTAGATGAAGTATACCATGTCAATGAATAAGGATAAGCTGAAGTGGATCTTGAAGCAAAACTAGTAAGTAACATAGAAGAGTTAAAACTTGAATAAGAAGAATAAGAAACTAAAGTAATTAAATTAGGACTATGAGGAGAAGATTAGAATATTTGAGGAAATGATGGAAAATACTTCCAAGGAGTATGAATAAATCATCCAACAAGTTGAAAACCAGATAGAGCTTGTGGCAGCAAGCTTAAAGGCTATAGATGAAGATTACATCATATATGAAACTGAAATAGAATATCTAAAATATGAGTTAGATAAATCATATAGAAAGGTGAAGAGATTTGTGAAATTTTAAAAGAGCACTGAGGATCTAGATGATATCATGAATAGTAAAAATATGTAAGTGACAAGATAGGTCTTGGATTTATTGAAGACCAAAAGAAAGCACCTCAAGTTGAAAAGAAAACTATTGAAGATAAGAAGGTCAACATGAAAAGACCTATCAGATATGCCAATACTACAAGTTATGATATCTATTTTAATGGTTATTGTTTTACATGTAGTCAAATTGGTCATAGATCAAGAGAATGTAGAAGATACTCCAAGAATGAGTACTCATGAAACTATGAAAGGAGAACTAATTGGTCAAAACAATATCATAGTCATCATCAACCAAATGGTATGTATGAGGTGGTCTATTATAGATTTCATAATATAGGACACATTAGAATATTCTATCCTAATAGATTTATAAGATCATCAAGTCAAAGTAGGAAGTTTGAATCTCCTAGAGTGCAAGAAAGAAGGAAAATGAAAGTATGAAAACCAAATGCAGTAATAGTAAGTCATGATCAACTCATAAACCAAGGTGGGATGTTTTCCACTATAGAACATAAGTCAAAAGTGAAGGAATTTCAAGAACACATATTAATTTCATGTGTTGACAAGGCAACCAAAGAAAAGAAGAAGGATGACAAGGTTGATGATGAGATCAAGCCTAAAGTGCAAATCAAGTTTAGAAGAATGTTAAAGAATATTCAGTCTTGTAAAGATTTGGAGATCTAGGAATATCTTGTGTTCATATTGTTTTAATTCCTTATGAAAAATGGGTGGCTCTATTAAGCTTCATGGATACATTATTCTATCAACAAAAGCATGAGGGTACAATCAAAGAAGGATTCTTTTGAGAAGATTCTAGGTTATATATGCTGCAAACAAGGAGATGAAGATGGATATTATAGATTCCTATGTTGATAACTCTATGATTTAAAGTGTAAAAGTTAGAATGATGAGAGATCTAACATTGTTATCAAGTATCTAAATTCAAACTATGTAGATAATTGGCATATAAAAGGTAAGATTTTGATATTTGTTTATATGAGTAGTTGAGCCTGATCTTTGAAGACAAAGGGGTAGTCCTTGTTTATACATTTGGTATCTAGTATGGGATAGCCATGTGTATGGTCAAGAGTTTTGTATCTTGTTATTCCATGTCAAAAAAGGTATGTGATATTGAGTTCCTAGTTCTTATAAAAAGAGATATGCTGGGTCTAAGGGAGATCTTAGTAGCTCTAAGTTATTTGTCAAGAAAGTGATTCATTTTGATATGCATGGAGTTAAGGAGAGATTGTGCTTAAGATTCTTCATAGACTTTATTTATTGATATTTTGATGAATCAACTGAGAGAGTGACCCGATTGAGATGTTTTTGAGAATGGTTATCATAGTTTATGAAGACTGTGTGTCATCTAGTGTCTTTGATAGATAGTATCATCTCCCAGGGAAAAGAGTATGATTTAAATAGTTGAAAATGATCTTTAATGTCTACTTATAATAGAATCATGGTGTATTCTTGGTTTGAGGGGGAGCTATTCATTTTATTAACTGAGCTTAATATATGTTGAAATGGTTCTATAATCTGAGTTAGTTTTGAAAGAGATGATAGTTATAGAATACCTTTGTCATTAATGTCAAAGGGGGAGAAAGATCAGAAAAGGAAAGAAAAGGAGTATAACTTAAATATTAGAATAGGAAATATCAAAAATATTAGAATAGATGAGAAAAAGGGGTAAGACTAGAAAGGGTGAGAATAAGCAAGAACTAGATCTAACAAATGATTACCATCAAGAAAAGGTTGACAAAGTTTTTTGAGTATGTTCACCATCAATGACAAAGGGGGAGATTTTTGAACATTGTCATTAGTTAAGGGAGAGATTTTTGAGCATTATCATTGAGTGTTGATCTTTGATATTTAATGTTGTCATTGATGTCAATTTTTTTTATGAAGATGCATGGTTCTTTCATTGATTTCAATCTAATATCATTAATGCCAATCTAATATCATTGATGTCAAAGGTTCTTGGTCATGTAAGCCTTAAGGTTATATATGAATGAGTTATATTACAATCATAATGAATGTTATTGTTGTATGAGATCAGTGATGAAAGAATGATGTTTTAAGAATGTTCTAATGTTGGCTTGAATAAAATCTTTGAGAAGTAGCATGAGTGAGTACAGGTCAATATATAAAATATAAAGCATCTTGTAGTTTTTTTTAGACCTTGTGATATGGAATTTTTAGGTGGCATAATGAAATGAGAAAGATCTAAAGAATAAGTTGTGTGCTCTGAAGATCTGTGTATGTAGTTCCAAAGATGCTCTGAATGAGTTACAAAGAAGATAATTCTATGAAGAACCCTTGACAATGTTTGATCACGAAAGATATTTTTTGAGGCTATACATGAGGTGTTAAGGACCTCAAAAATGTTTATATGGTCAGCTCTAAAGATCTATATATGTAGCTCTAAATATTATATAAAGATCCCAATCAAGATACAAAGATCTATAAATAACTTTGAATAAGTTTTATTGAAGTTATGAACAAGAGTGTGTATGTGAGGTTGATTGATCATACACAATAGGCATTCAAACAAAAGAGAGTTTCAAGGTGAAGACTATAGACTAGATAAAAGTTTAGATTCAAAACATAATAAGACTTGCAGGTCAAGGATTAGAAAGAAAGAAAAAAGATGGGGGACAAATGAGGTAATATGATTAGTTTCCATGGCATGTGTGAGCAATTAAACATTGATAGAGGTGAGTCAAGTTGTTCTAAGTATGTGCATGAAGTTTTAGATCAAGGTTTGCAAAAAAAGGCTTGAAAAGTATTTCAAGGTTTCTTGAGTGTACAAAATGAAAAATTGTCTACTTGAGAAGGTTTTCTTAGTTATTGTTGGCATGTGAATATTATACATGCAAACCTAATATATTCATGGTATATGAGGAAGGTTTCTAGATAAAATTTCCAAGAATTAGTTTTTGGAAAGAAGAGTTACATTTTATGAATGATCATTAAGACTAGAAGATGGTCTAAACCCTCATAAAACCTAATACTGACCTGATATTAAAGATATTATTATAAAGATCTTAGTTTTATATGATCAGACAAGTGATTGGAGGCTGAGGTCAACTCTCCCATGAATCTTTAGGTGTGATTGGTTTCTCAGGTGAGTGAGCAATCCCTACAAAAAGTGCTTGTCTTTCATAAATTTGTTGTAGCAGATAGAGTCGATCAAGTCAAAGTTGATAAGTGGATGAAGATCAAAGTGTGAAAATTGTAGTTGTTATTCATTAAGATTTATAGATAGGTTATATATCACAGGTGTGAAAATTTGGTGATTAAAGTTGGTCAGTCGCTAACAGACCTAGTGGTGCAGACAATAAGGACATCAAATAGAAGTGAGAAGAAGTTTCTTGATGTGTTTTCATACAAGAATGATGAATTGAAATAAATTATGATGTTTTTCAGGTCTTGAATCATCTATCCATGCTTTACATAATCTTTGAAGTCTATGTAAAAGGTTGAAACATTAAATCCAAAATTGGCTTATCTGATTGAGTAGAGTCTATGTGAGAAAAGGCTAGTAGATTAGTCTACAAGACCAATAGTTTTCATTAGATATCATGATCTGATTAATTGATGTTGCTCTGAGGATGTTATAAGATCATGTTCATGTATTTAAAGATCTTGAATATATTAAATCATGTGTCAGATGTTTTTGTTTCCTTGACTGTGTTTTGAGTCAGTTGGCATTTTTGAGTGAACATATTGCAGATAAGTGTTTGACCTTGTTTACCCTGAGTTAAAGCATCAAAAAAAGTTTGTGATAACCATAAGGTCATGATATTTTTGAATATTTAATTTTTTTTCATGATTGTTTGGAAAAATTGAGTATATGCCTCAATTATTCAAGATATAGTTTCTATATATGTGTAGGCCTTTTATGAGCAGTGATTTGAAAAGGGGTTCAAGTGGTAGTTAGACCTAAAAGGAACTGTGGACCTAATTTAAAGATGGTTAAGGTCTATTTGATTTGTGTATGACTATATTCCTACCATGTTAGGTGTTTGGATATGATTCAAGAAATATCAAAGGGTAACGTGTTGTTAAGAAGACCTATTAGGTCTCTATAAGCCTAAAAGAGGAGTAAAGACTAATTAATGTATGGCCAACATATTATATTGATTGACTCATGATTAAGGCATGTTATTTGTAATATTCAAATACCTATTCATGGCTGACCTAAGTGATTTGAATGTGGAACTGACTAAGAAATATATGATCAAGTGACTTGTATAAAATCAAAGTAGTTTAGGCTTATTTGTGTATGCTTAAATAGAGGAGAGGATAAGAGAATGATATAGATCATTTTTGAGCTGAATTAGGTCATGAAAAACATCATAAAAAATTCATGAATATCTAATAGAGGTTTTTCATATGAGGATCAAGGTCAAAAGACCTAATCAAACCATGAAGAGGGCTAGTTGAGCGAAAAAGGCCGAAGGTCAATTTGAGAGAGACTAAAGTGAGTAAGAGCTGAAGGAATAGATCATCTATTATAGAAGCAACATTTGTTTTTGAAGGTGATCAAACAATTAGGTGGCTAAGTTGGTGATAAATCATCTAGGGGGTTTGTGCCTCCTTACAAGTGGGTGCTTGTTAAAGCTTAGTTGAGTTGGTGTTGATCTAGTTGGGGTTGGTGCTCCATGTAGAGTTGGTGATTCACTAAACATTGATGTTTGTCTTATAGGACTGTAGTCCATTTTCTTCATTAGTGGGTTTTATTTTCCTAAAGGGTTTCCCATGTATATTTTATGCTCATGTGTTTCATGCTCTTATGATTTGATGCTTGTGATTGTTAAGATATACATGATTATTGTAATGGTTCATGAATGGTTAAATGGAATAAAATGAAAAGTTTTAAATACTAATTCACCCCTCTCTTATTCATTTTATTTCCAACATCCTTAATATTAGAGGTCTCTCTAAACCATTTTTTTGCCTTGTGAAGGAACTCAAAGAATATTTTAATTTTCTCATAATTTTATGGAGGATTTATGTGGGATATAAAGATCATAGGGGATGTTATGGAGGTCTCTGTATTCCAAATTATGGTATTTTTTCTTGGCTCAATTCCCTATGATTTATGAACCATCATTAAGATGGTAAACACCTAAAACCCTTATTGAACCTCCCTAAAAGACCCAATGAGAGAGAAGATGAAATAAATGCCTTTAGGTACACTAGTTTAGATTGGAAATTGTCAAAATGATCCTCATATCTCCCATGGGTACTTCAACAACACACTTGGTGGAATGTTTGAAAGGTATAGTGTATAGAAAAAACAAAAAAAAACCAATTATAGGCTTGTTTATGAGTGTGTAATTTGGTGTTAAGCCTCTAAATCAAGTACAGAGGCCTAGAAATCTAGGGTAGAGGTCCTATAAATTATATACACATTTATAGTTCTCTTAACATTATATATGAACTATTCAAGTAGAAATTTGGACCTAAAATGGTGAATACACTACTTTGTTGTCCAAAAAAGCTTAGTTGTAGAACTATGAAACACTTTTAGAGAGATTTCCTCCAATGTATTGAGTCATCCTATGATTTTACAAGCCTAATAAGACCATTATCATGTTTTAGAACCTATAAATTTATTTATAAACCACTCTAGTTCGTTCTTAGTCCTAAACATGCATCTAAGCTAGGGTTTTGGCCATTTCTTGGTTCACCCATCTGTAAAAGCCCTAAAATTTATAATGTATCATGATTAGGAGGTAATAAAAGTGAATCAATAATTTACTTGGAGTTTAACATGTGTGTGGGATGTGTGGAAGAAAATCTAGGCCTAAAGACTTAATTGAGGGCTAATTATAGATAAATAGGTGGAGTAAGTACACTTTCACTTAGGGTCTATCATGAAATTTTCTGCAAAGTAGGAAGATCACAGTGGGTACTCAAATATATGTTTAGTTTTTAAAGAGCATTTGTAGAATGTCTTGGACAATGAACTTTGTCTATTTTGAGGGATATAAAGCAATGAAGGCAAGTAAGAGCCTTGGGTGTGAAATGGAGTGATATAAAGTATTTGAGGCACTAAAATGGGTTAATAAAAAACTTTTTAAGGTAGGGAGAGGTGATTTTATGGAGAAGGATTGCAGTCATTAATTTGGAAACAAGATTTGAAGAATTTAAGCCCAAAGAGAGCTAGTGAAGATTGTGTGCTTTTGAAGATAAAAGAGGAAGTTTACAAAACTTGTATAAGAATGGTGTAACAACTCCTCAACCATGCCACATGTCAGCTAAATAATTTGTAACTATCCTTGTAGGTGTATAGGTGTAGCTTCAAAAGGAAGGAATTATATTCAAAAATAAAATATTATCCAAGTAACCTCCTATGCCAATTTGAATAAGGGCATCATTAGGAAAGTGCACAAATGATAATGAGAACCTTTAGGACTATTTTATTAATCATGTTCTTAATTTGAAAGTACCCCCATTATATATGACATTTGTCTATGATATTTTATGCCTCTTCTCTCTCTCCTTCTCACATTATACTGTATATGCAACCTTATTTGGCTTTGTAAAAGACCTTCACACTGGTTATGATGAATCCATACCAAAAATAAGTCTTGTATTTGCCTATTAGAATCAATTAAATCTATCTATTATATCTTCACCTTGCATATAATGATATTGTTAATGCAAGTTTTATGCACAACACATCCTTAATGAGGTAGTCTCTAATGTTTTAGGATCTCAATAGAGGTAAACTCCATTTTAGGGCATGATTTGTAGGTATGTAGTCTATTACAACCTATTGATGGAATAAATGGTAGGGCATGCAAGTTATTGATAGGGTTTTTAGATGGAGGTGTGGTTCTTAATAAGGGTAGATAATCTCTATGTGAGCTAGATGGGTAGTTAGATTTTAATCTAGAGTGGGTAGGTCTCAAAAACACATTCAATATGAGGGAAGCATAAGGTAGAAAATATAGCTTATGTGGTTTTCATGAATCAGTTCCCTAGCTAGTTTCTAAAAGGACAAGTGCTTTAAGAAACTATGCATGTTGCTAGCAAAAATTTCATACACACGATTATACATAGCTACAAAGTATAAGGAGATAAAGATGTAGGAAATTCATAGGTCTTAGACAAATTTTGATATTTTTAGAGTAGTTTTTACACACCCTTAATTAGGAGATTATGGCTTAGGCTAGTGAAGTATCTGAGGAAACTATTGCACACAAACAAAAAAATACATCCAAGAAAGCACTCATGCACAATTAAAATTACGAATCAATCAAATTAACTATTTTAACCAATATATTTAACAATATTTCAATAGTTGTTACAAATCTACATATTAGTACATAAATCAAAATAATCAAGAATCCATTCGTAGCTATTACAAACTAAAGATTATTGAAATATATAACCAAGGAAAGTAACAACTAATTACATAGAAATTGGAAATAAAATACACAAACACATTCACTGATGACCAAAAGTATTGTTCCTCCTATATTGAAAAATTAGTTGACCCAAAATCCAAGTTGGATTACAATTGTTTTTATAGACTTAGGAAAGGGTCGCCTCATCCTCCAAGTTCATGCAAGGCCATTACATGTGATAGTCAAAATATGAGTTATAAATGTGGTTCAAAAATATATGAGTCTAATTTTAGTTTCCAATTTAAAATATCCTTTACAAAAGTTATGCAACATGTGTATGTGTATAAAGATGAAGGTAATTTTTACAATTATAGCTTGAACTACATGCAAAACTTTAAATATGCATCCTTTACCAAAACCATACATACCTCCTTTTATACATTGTGAGAACAACATATTGATCTTTTAGATTAGAAAATTTATCCATGCCATTCTATTTTATACCTTTTAAAATATGATTATTGATTTTAGAACATGCATCCCCACCTCATTGGGTCTAGATCTTGGAAAAATCCACTATCAATTTGTATTGTCAATCTGCTACATGATGGAACATGAGCATGCCACATGGAAGCTATATAGGCTTCCTATGATATTTCACAAAACACAGTCCATCACTTAGTGCCTTTGCACCATGTGGAAACTTCTTGCTTGTCCTAAGACCTTTAAAAAGCTTCCATCGATCTTGTATCATTGATCTTCATGTACTAGTTTCTTGTGCACTGTTAGATCTCTAGGTACTGGGCGCTTGCAATGTTACCACTTGGAACTCTCATAGAGATTTTAAAAATCCTTTGTATAAACTCTCCCATGAGGGTGACAATTATCACCACCATGCTCATTTTAGACATCTTTTTGTTGCTATGCTTGATTATGTACTGTTGATCTTTGGTATGTGAGTTAACATGCACTATAGATTTTAGTACTTGAATTTTTGACTCCTCATGAGTTTGAAACTTGTCTTTTATATATTCGCTCTTGAAAAACATAAACACAAAAATGACTTAGCATATATATAAAGTGCTTGACTGTAGGGGTGATACTTGGCAATTCATGGGATTATGGTCTATTATTTCGATCATTTTGGTTGGGGTAATTATTATGGGGGAAACGTTATAGGATTTCTATGTGGGGACCCTAATTTCATGTTACTCAATAGTTTGGATTGATTTAGGATGTGCCCTTAGTGACTTATCCATGGTGTAGATAATAAAATATAAATTTATGTAGTACCTCAAATTTATACACTTGTAAAATACCTATTATTGTTACCAAATATTTCACCCTATAAGAGTTTTTTCAATCCTAATCTAATATTTTGGAAACATTGGAATAATTCTAGGCCTATGGGTTTCCTATATTAGAGGTATACTTCTAGGATTAAGGGATAACTCCCTAGATTGGCCTTTAAGTGTTTATCACCTATACTAACTTATTTTTTGGATGAAAAGAGGTATAAATATGCATAAAATTAAACAGTTATAAGGGGGTGATACACCATGAATATATCCACATGATCATCATACTCTTGCACTAAGAGACAAGACCTACAACACTAGATTCAAAGTCTTAGGTTACTCTAAAATTAATATTTCAAAGCATAAAGAAAAGCAAGGATAGATGTTTATCACTAGACCTCACCATACATCACTTTAAAAATTTAGAAAAGATGTTTATGAAATCAAAACCAGATTTCATGTATTATTCCAAGGCAAATTATAACATTAAACCAATAGGGATTAATCATACCAAGTTTGGAATTAGAAAACAAGAGCCAAAATGGCTAATAATTATAGAATGTGTGTGTGTGTGTGTGTGTGTGTGTGAGAGAGAGAGAGAGAGAGAGAGAGAGAGAGAGAGAGAGAGAGAGAGAGAGAGAGAGAGAGAGAGAGAGAGAGAGAGAGAGAGAGAGAGAGAGAGGAGAGAGAGAGAGAGAGAGAGAGAGCTGAGAGAGAGAGAGAGAGAGAGAGAGAGAGAGAGATAAGTTTCACCCTTGAAGAGGTATTTTTTAGTGCCTCTTCACCCAAATTACATAATGGGATCTCTCTCTAGTTTTGGATGCCCTATTAGTATAAAAAACCTATATATAAGGATGGAAACTTGATACAACATGTAAAAATAACACTAACCTACTCAAATGATAATGGGGAGAGAGAGAGAGAGAGAGAGAGAGAGAGAGAGAGAGAGAGAGAGAGAGAGAGAGAGAGAGAGAGAGAGAGAGAGAGAGAGAGAGAGAGAGAGAGAGAGAGAGAGAGAGAGAGAGAGAGAGAGAGAGAGAGAGAGAGAGAGAGAGAGAGTACTATTTACTATGATGTAGGTCTAAATGTGTTAGTGAACAAATGTAATGTAGATTGGTTAGGGGAATTATATTTTGGTGAGGTTTTGGGGTTACTAGTAAAAAAACATAGTGATCAACATTGGTTAAGTGATCAATATTAGTTTAGGTCACTGATATCAATTGGGGAAATAATATTGGTGGGGTTATGAAAGGATTTTTTGGGAAGGGAAATGGAGTTGTAGTCTTGTAAAGGGGTCATGAGGAGTCGTGAGGGGGTGAATAAGACTCAGGAAGGGCAAGGTAGAGGTTGATATGTTGAGGTAGAGAGAAGGAAGTGGGGGAGTGTTATAATTCCTCCACAGAGGAAGCTTGAGTTTTGTGAATAGTTAGATAATATATTTATAAAACCAATATAAAATGACTATTTAAAACATGAACAAACATTAAAATGTACTTAACTGGGTTGGAAGGTGAATAGCTATATCAAATAAATGGATCTAATGAGGATTGATGAATCGATGCATGAAAAAATGAGGCCAAGCATATGTTTATAATCCATGATGCTCAAAACACTATGTAGTTTGTCAATTCCTAATCTATTACAATTCATGCAGAGTGATGATAAGCCTGGATGTTGATAGTGATGCTAGAATGCTCTGATAACAAAAGCTTCATATAAATCAATGATTTTTTAACCCTATGGATAATTTGGAAGTAGGCCTAAGTGACTGATATTGGTGGGCCCACTGGCATTAGTCTAGGGCTAACCGATGTTGATTCCCCAAGACTAGGTAAAATAGGCTATATTTAGCCTTTTAGCCTGCTTCTTACTTTGACAAATGGGTTTTCTCATTAGAAAATGATCATAATGCAAGTTCAAGAGGTGATTAGGTAGCTAAGGAGTTATGAGGGGGGAAGAATAGGTTCTAGGTGGTTAGGATAGAATGACTAGGTCCTAGGGTGAGTTAGAGGCTGAGAAATGGTCATAGGGTGAGGTGGCCAGTTGAGATAGCCAAAGGAGATTTAACCAATTTAATTAAAAAATTAAATTAATTAGATGTGCACAAAGGGAAAATACATATGTTAGGGAATTAAATAAGAAATGGGTTGAGGGGTAATGTGACATAGGTAATTATGCAAGGGATTAGTACAATTCTAGTGTCTACATTTTCCCCTTTTTGTCTTGTAACTTGTATGTATAAGTTGTGAGACAAAAAAATGGTTTTCTAACCCAAGGATAGAATGGGGTATTCCCCACTCAAAACATGGACCAACATTGGTAAAACCATAATCAATGATCATTTTGAAAGAAGATAGGTGGGTAAAGCTAGGTAGGAAGTGGAAATATGGTGATAACGTGACATGCACATACACTACTTCATGCCAAAGTTGGTCAAATGATCAACATGTTAGGAGGATGAAAACATAAATAGCCAATCTACATCATATATAAGTGATAGTTGATCAGGTTAAAACCATCAAAGGTGCATCTCCAATGGTCAATGTATCCCAAATATCCAAAAAATGGAAGTGATCTTGGAAGACACAAAATGGTCATAGGTAATAGGGACTAGTTAGGGTCATGATTTGCAATACCTATAAAAAATCCAACTTTAAAATAATCATAGTACTATCTAGAATAGTGATAATAATAATATCATCATAAAGGGTCTATCTAGTTATGGATATATACGTTATCTCTAAGTCATTCATCATGGTTGGTGGAGATGTTAGTGAACCTCTTAGTTAGTTGTCATGATTGGGAGATATGCATGATCTCTAATTGCACCTAATATAGTCTATTTAAGAGTATGAAAGGGCCACATGCTCTTAGTTAAGAGAGAATTTGGAGGTAGGGAGGGGTTGGACATTAGTTTCCCTATAACAAGATGACCAATATCAGTGAGGTTGTTGACATTGATGGCATAACTATCATCATCTATTAGATTGATGTCAGTGGGTATTAGCTGATGCCAGTGGCCTAGGGCACAAAAATGTTGACACTGGCAGTTGACCAAACCTAAAAAAAAGGGTTTAGTGGGCACCTCAAAGCTCATTTATCATTTTTTGATTACCAACATTGAACTCTAGAGTTTGGTGTGTAAAAAATTGCTTTCTTTTCATGTGTGAGCCAGGTGGTGAGGTTTGAGTGGTGGAGAGGAGTTGTAAAGCACTTGAGAGTGAGTGGAGTGAGGTTGGAAATTGTGCGACACTGTTGGATCACATGAGTGGATTTGATATCAATATGGTTGCACTTATGCCTATAGACCCTATAGATAGAGTGGCTACCCTAACACCTACTATCACAGCCTACCATCACTGAGTGGATGAGGTAGGACCAATATTCACCCAATTTGTAATTTAATTGTGATTTTGTAAATTTTTGAAATAGGGGAAAAAGGGTAGGGAGGAGGGGATAAAAGAGTAGTTATAGGTTATAAAGTTAAATTGGGGAGATTTGGGTAGGTTTAGGAAGGTCAAGGGTAGTTTTAGGGTAGAAAAGAGGAGTGGGGGGTTTCGACAGTCATTGACATCAATGGATTTAGCCAATGTCATTTGACTTGTAGAGGACCAAGCTTGGTCTAAATGACTAACATCGATCAAGTAAGGACTAATGTTGGTCTCTACAAAATAAAAGAGGGGTTAAAGAGGGTCATTCAAGAGGTAACAAGGTAATTTAGGGAGTAAAGGTTAGATGTCGAGCACCATATGTTGGGCATTGGAGGGTTTATGGATGTTTATAGTGTAGGAAAAGGTTGGGTTCATAAAGAAACTAGTTAGGTGTTATTTACTAGGTGAAAATGGTTGAGATAACCTTAAGAGACCCTGTGTCAACTAAATGTTACCTACATAACCCTATGAAGGGTCTCAGGCTGATGTAGTTCTCCCAAAGGGGAAACTAGGTTAGAAGGAGGGTTAGTTGATATGAATAGTGCTTGTTTTTAATGATGTACTCATATATGGTTATAGGTGAGATAGGAGCTCACACTTTGGGATCAAATCTCATATATGCTATCAAGGATACATGTAGACATGACTCTTGATGAGTGGAAGCATATCATTATAGTTGGCCTTAGAGACTTTCAGAGATATAGTCAAGTTGTGAGGGATGTGAGCTTGATAGTGGTGTTGATAGAGTGGTGGGATCTAGCCACAAACACCTTCCATCTTCCCATAGGTGAGATGATAGTCCTACCAGAGGATGTATATCATATTTTGAGGTTACCAATTCATGGTGATGATTTATATGCATGTAGTCGAGATGAGCATGATGTGCTCATGGGCACATTATTTGGAGAGCATGCTGGGGAGATAGAGTACCACTCTGTTAGCTTCACATATGAGCCCCTATATGAGGTTGATGATGATGAGTATAGACTCTTAGTCATTCTAATGATTGGAGTGACCATTTATGCATTTCTAGATGTGAAGGGTGATAGATTTTTAATGGCTTTGATAGGTGTACTAGCTAACATGCTAGAGTAGAGGATGGTGTTTACTTGGGGTATCACATTATTCACATAACTGTATACAGAGCTATGGGGGATCAGATTACAATGATGGTATAGCCTTTACATGGGTCACTTTCTACACTACTAGGCCTATGAGCATATCATAGTGACCTGACCATTAGGCCTCCCTATCTCCATCATTGTTGTTGGGGATCAACCAACAATGTTGATTACAATATGAAAGCAATTAAATGCAGAATTAAACCAGAAAGATAAGTAACTAGAATCAGAAATAGCAAAGAATAAGAGATACAAGAAACCACCCTAAAAACTTGTATTAAACTCTTTACAGAAGGAATACAATTGTAGAAACTTCTTTTCTTCCACACCTCTCTCAGATGTACAGATCTCTTTCTAGATCTCTTTCCCTCAAGAGCTCTCTCTCTCTCAATTACAATCAACTCCAACAACCTAGATTGATTCACATATACAATCTTGTACTGTTCAACACTCAATTCTAAAATTGTGTCCCATAAGCTATGAAGATCTAATCCTATATATAATATTAGGAAACATGAGCATAAAACTACAGCCATTAGATGCACCTCCTAATCAAGGGCTCTAAACAGTCTTACTTAAAATAGAGATGTGGGCTTAAGACTAACACTTAATCCTACCATGAAAACATTCTATTTTGTCCATGGAAATAACATTCTAGATGCACAGGTGACTGACGTTGGTCCCTTCCTATCTGCACTTGACCAACATCAGTCGAACATAATCAACACCGACATCTCCCAGTTGACTCCTGACCGACATTGGTCACTCCTGACTGACGCCAGTGACTGTGTAATTATTGCAACTTGCAAACTCGCTCATTTGGTGAAGCTTTTAGCTCCACACCTTAACAATCTCCCATTTAGAGATAAACAGCTGCACCAGTACCTGTACAACAACATCTTCTAGCTCTTCTATCTTCAAACTCAATCATGAAGACCTACAAAAGTTGAATGAAGATTCAACTTCTCCTTTGTTACCGGCTTGGTTAACATATCAGCAGGGTTCTTATCTATATGGATCTTCTCCAGCTTCAACTCACCATCCTCCAATACATGTCTAATGAAGTGGTACCTAAGCTGTATATGCTTTGTTCTTGAATGAAAGGCTGAATTCTTAGCTAAATGAATTACACTCTGACTATCACTGTATAATCTGCAACTCTCTTGATCCTTTCCAAGATCTTCCATGAATCATGTCATCCATATCATTTCTTTGCTAGCCTGTACGACTGCAATATATTTTTCTTCTGTAGTTGACAAGGCAACAACCTTTTGCAACTTTGATATCTAGCTAACTGCCATTCCACCAACAGTGAAAACATATCCTATGGTGCTTCTCCTACCATCCAAATCACCTGCCATATCTGAATCTACATAACCATGTAGAGAAGTATCTGAACCTCCATAGCACAAATGCCTACTGCTAGTCCCTCTTAGATATCTAAGGATCCACTGAACTGCTTTCCAGTGCTCCTTCCCTGGATTGGCCATATACTTACTTACAACTCCCACTACTTGGGCAATATTTGGTCTAGTACAAACCATTGCATACATTAAGCTCCCTACTACGGAAGCATATGGAACTCTACTCATGTACTCTACCTCATCATGTGAATTAGGACATTGTTCTTTACTCAATTAAAAATGTCTAGCCAAAGGTGTGCTTACCGGTTTTGCATCATGCATATTGAACCGTTTCAACACCTTGTTCACATAATCCTCTTGAGACAAAATCAACCTGTGATTTTTCCTATCTCTCTTAATGCTCATGCCAAGGATTTTCTTTGCTGCTCCCAAATCCTTCATGGCAAATGTGTGAGCTAATTTCTCCTTAAGCTCAGAGATATCCTGCATGTATGATCCTGCAACCATCATATCATCTACATACAAAAATAGAATAATATATCTACCATTATCCAATATCTTAAAATACACACAATGGTCAGATTGACACCTACTGTAGCCATGCTCAGTCATAAACCTGTCAAATCTCAAATACCACTGGCTAGGAGCTTGCTTGAGGCCATACAAGCTTTTCTTCAATCTGCACACTAGCTTCTCCTTACCTTTGACCTCAAATCCTTTCGGCTGATCCATATATATTTCTTCATCCAAATCTCCATGAAGAAACACTATCTTAACATCAAGCTGCTCAAGATGCAAATCCTCAATAGCAACTAAAGACAATACAGTCCGTATAGAAGTCATTTTAACTACAGGAGAAAAAATCTCACCAAAATCAATACCTAGTTTTTGTGTAAATCCTTTCACTACCAACCTGGCCTTATATCTCATCTGTCCATTCTCACCTTCCTTCAATCTGTAGATCCATCTATTCTTTAGTGTCTTCTTTCCTGCTGGCAACTCAACCAAATCCCATATTTGGTTCTCTTTCAAGGAATCAATCTCCTCATTCATGCCTAGCTCCCACTGATTCTTGGATTCCACCTATATTGCTTCATCAAAACTCTCTAGTTCTCCACCATCAGTAAGCAATAAATAGAATAATGAAGGGGAATATCGAATTGGAGGTTTACTTACCCTTTCTAACCTCTTGATGGGCATCTAAAACTCATTCACAACATGTTATCCACCCAAATTCTTTGATAGTGACTGACCTCAGTCACTTCCAGGCCTGTAACTGGCTAACGTCAGTTTTCCTTGACCAATGTCAATTCCTTCCTGGCCGACATCGATCACTGTGTGACTGACATCGGTTCCTGTATTGCCGACATTGAGTCCTGCCTGACCGATGTCAGTCTCTATGTTTTCCTATCTGTGATTAATTTTTCTCGTGAGCTCATTTTGGACCGTCACCTCATCCAATTCTCCATTGCTCTGCCCAGATTGATTCAGCTTCTTGAGCTGATCACTATACATCACTTTTTCATTGAAAACAACATCATGGCTCCTAATTATCTTGTTAGTTCCTAGATTCCAAAACTTGAATCCAAAATCATCAGAGCCATAGCCAGTAAATGTGCACCTCATAGACTTCGCATCCAGCTTCTTTCTATTTTCCTTATCAACGTGCACAAAGGCTTCACACCAAAAACTTTGAGAAATGAGAGATCTACCTTTTTACCTATCCATGCCTCTTCTGGAATTCTGCCATCTAGAGCTATAGAGGGTCCTCTGTTAATTAGGTACACTACAGTATCCACAGCTTCTGCCCAAAACTCTAAGGGCAAATCAACATGCAATCTCATACACCTTGCACGCTCCATTACTATTCTGTTCATCCTTTCAGCAACTCCATTTTGTTGAGGTGTCCTTGGAACCATCCTTTGCCTACATATTCCATTCATATAACAGTAACTTCTAAACTTATAGCTATAGAACTCACCACCATTATCAGATCTCAGGCACTGCAATCTTCTACCTATTTCATTCTCAACCATAGATTTCCAAATCTTAAACGTGTCAAAAACATTAGATTTATTCTTAATACAATATACCCATACCTTTCTTGTAGCATCATCTATGAAAGAAACATATTACCATGATCCTCCAATAGAAGCAACCTGAGCCAGTCCCCACACGTCTGTGTGAACAAGATACAACTTGTGCTTCTTCTTTGTTGACCCAGTCTTGAGAAAACTCACCCTCTTCTATTTTCCAAAAATACAGTTCTCACAAAATTCTAGATTTATGCTTTTCAAATCTGAAAGCTTACCTTTTGACTTAAGAATGGACATTCCCTTCTCACTCATGTGGCCGAGCCTAGAGTGCCACAACTTTGCATCCACATCTGAAGTAGATAATACAAAAGGAGAAATATCAGTAATACAATTACATAAATAGAGAGTACCTACTCTCTTACCTCTGGCCAATACAAGTGCACCCTTGGTCACCTTCCAAGATTCAGCTATGAGAGTTACTGTATAACCCTAATCCCCTAACTTTCATGCAAAAATCAAATTCCTCTTCAAGCTGGGAACATGCATGACATCTCTCAACACCCATGTGTTGCCATTCTGCATTTTCAGCTGCACTTTTCCTTTGCCAACAATTTTACAAGGCTCATCATCCCCTAAATATACTATTCCAAAATATCCACGGACATAGTCACTAAAATATTCTCTATTAGGGGTTGCATGGAAAGATGCACCAGAATCTAAAACCCAAGATTCTATATTATTATGCAAAGAGAATATAAGAGCATCTTGTGCAATACCTGCAACTTTTGCTTCTTCCTTACCTTCATGCTAATTGTCTTCTTTAGGCTTTGACTAGCAATCTTTGCTTATGTGCCCTATCTTTCCACAATTCTAGCATTGTGGCTTCCTGCCATTTCTAGATTTGGATCTACCTCTCATCTTTGACTTAGACCTTGATCTCCCTTTCTTGCCCTTCTCTTTTTGCCTTCCCCTGCTCTCAAAACTTAAAGTGTTCCCTGATGTTTCCTCTATGCTTTTCCTACAAATTTCTTCATTCAAGATTACACTAACAACATCCTCTACTTTTAAAATATTTGAAGTAGATGCAGTATTACTAACTACCATTACCAAGCTATGCTAGCTTTCAGGCAAAGAACATAATATTAAAAGAGCCTTAATTTCATCATCAAACACTATTTTGATTGAATTTAATTGATTTACAATTCCATGGAAATCATTTAGATGATTAGATACAGATCCACCTTCCTGTATTTGCAAATTAAATAACTTCTTCATAAGATATACCTTATTTGAAGCTGAGGGTTTTTCATATAAATTTGCTAAAGTAGTCATCAACTCTACCGTAGACTTTGCCTATGATAAATTAGATATCACAGTAGATGCCAAACTCAATCTTATAGATCCAAGAGCCTTTCTATCAAGAACTTCTCATTCTTCATCATCCATGTCTTTGGGCTTCTTTGAAACCCCACCTAACGGTAAGTATAGATCTTTCTAATATAGATAATCCTCTATCTGCATTCTCTAATGTTGATAATTCTTGCCATTAAAATTCTCCATTCTCAGTTTAATTTCTTCTACCATTGCTTCTCCCACTCAAACATAAATCCCTATGAGTAACCTGTAATCAATACACACTAACCATATTTGAAACACCTGTTAGTCAACCTGAGCTCTGATACCACTTGTTGGGGATCAACCAACAATGTTGACTACAATATGAAAGCAATTAAATGCGGAATTAAACTAGAAAGATAAGTAACTAGAATCAGAAATAGCAAAGAATAAGAGATACAAGAAACCACCCTAAAAACTTGTATTAAACTCTTTACAGAAGGAATACAATTGAATAAAATTATTTTCTTCCACACCTCTCTCAGATGTACAGATCTCTTTCTAGATCTCTTTCCCTTAAGAGCTCTCTCTCTCAATTACAATCAACTCCAACAACCTGGATTGATTCACATATACAATCTTGTACTGTTCAACACTCAATTCTACAATTGTGTCCCATAAGCTATGAAGATATAATCCTATATATAATATTAGGAAACATGAGCATACAATTACAACCATTAGATGCACCTCCTAATCAAGGGCTATAAATAGTCTTACTTAAAATAGAGATGTGGACTTAAGACTAACACTTAATCCTACCATGCAAACATTTTATTTTGTCCACAGAAATAACATTCTGGATGCACAGGTGATCAACGTTAGTCCCTTCCTGTCTGCACCTGACCGATGTCGGTCGAACATAACCAACGCTGACATCTCCTAGTCAACTCCTGACTGATGTCGGTCGCTCCTGACCAACGCCGGTGACTATGTAATTGCTAAAACTTGCAAACTCACTCATTTGGTGAAGCTTTTAGCTCCACACCTTAACAATTGTAAGATATAGAGTGGACTTTAGATGTTGGAGAGAGTACATGGCCCACACATGGATAGATGGTGTGGTTAGAGATATTAAGTACTATAAGAGGATGGTAGATGCCCTAATACTTGTGGATGTCATATGGAGACCATATCTTACACTTCCTCCTTTTTTGTGGTAGATGATATAGCTAAGAGGAACCTAGAGCATGATGTGGGTACATGGTAGGAGAGCCAAGGAGTTGGAGAGGATACCAATAGAGTGCATCAGGTGCCAGAATGGGCTTATACAGGGAGTACCCCTTGACATGCCATGATTTAGGATGGATGACATAGAGCTACCCTTACCACTACTACAAGAGATAGAGGGGCTTGAATTTGAGGAGCTCCCAGCTAGAGGAGTTAATGATTTAGGTTGTATGGAGGCACACAGATCCTGGTGGGTAGGATAGTATACCATGATCCCATGGAGACCGCCCATTGATATATAAGCCATTGATAGAGAGAGAGAGATGCTATGATCTAGACTAGGGATGCAACACAAGCACATATATAGGTTCTACAGGGATAGGTGGCAACACTATAGGCAGTTGATAGTAGTCATAGGGTAGGCTTTATCCCTATAGACATAACTAGTGATAGCATAGTCATAGGTTTTGAATCTAGGTGGATAGGTGACATGGCTATAGGCAAAACTAATTACCATGATAGTAGAGAAAGATTCCCTAAGGGATAGATAGGTAGTTGCACCTCCTCCACCACCACAAACACCATAGGCACCACCATAAGCACCTATAATTAGCATGATGATACAACCACAAATACTATAGGCACTTATATTAGGGATTATGGGGCCTTTATAGATAGTGTTAGTTGAGAGATACAACACTACTCTGATGGAGATTGACTATTATACACAGACCCTTAGGGTGCATCTAAAGATCCCCAAGTATGTTGACTATCTAGTACACTAATGGATGACTACTTATAGCACAACATCAAGCTCTTGATGTCATAGATAGGTTGAGGACATGGGTGACACTAAGGGCCATGAAAACCTCTATAGTAGGAGTAATCAGCTAGTTTTGTATATTTATAATCTTGATATGATGTATATACACATACTAGCCTACATGTTGAAGATGTGAGATGTATATTTTTGAGATAGAGATAGACATATATACTGATGTAGCATTGATGTATACTTTGATATTCAACATATACAAGATGGTACCATTGTTATGACATGTTTTTGACTTATATGATGATGATGGTATTATAGATGTCCTTTATTGATGCCATACTATTATGATGTGAAATGTTAAATGTTATAGTTATGGTTATGATGATGTTAATATGTTATATGTTAAGAATTATGGTTATGATGATGCTAACATGTTAGTAGGTTGTTAGAGAATTTCCCATGATTGTGATGCTACAGGCACAATTGAATGTTTAGATACATCTTAGCATTTTTCCATATATTTGATGATGTATGTATAAAATATACTATGTTGGTTTTTCATTTCAGTATTTACCATATGTGCAATGGTATATGCTTTAAAATTAATGATGTTGATATAGATTCAATGTGTATTGGTAATCATAAAAATTATTGATGAAAATGTTAATTATAATTCACATAGCACAAATTGGCATTTGTATTAAATGAACTATTGAAATATGGATTGTTAGTATGGTTAGGTTGATTATCAGAAATAATTACTATGATGCTTGCTTATGATAATAAATGTGGTTAATACTAGGGATATAGTTTTTAATTTTAGTGATAAAAAACTTATACCAAAGAATTGAAAACAATCAAGTTCTCTCCTCAAGACACAACATCTAAAAGGTGAAATTGATAGGTGAACAAGATGGTTAATATGAAAGGCATGATGCTCTTTCATTGATGAGGTCCATAAGGTAGCATGCAAAGGCATACAAACATAATAAATTTTCATGCACCACACTATCGACCATATTTTTATTGGTTAAGCGATTGGTTCACTTCATGGCAAGTGAGCTTGAAGTCCCTTGTTTGTGTTTAATAAGTAATAGAGATAGGGGAATAGGGTATTATGAGCAAAGGGGTAAATGGGTAATGAAAACCTTATAGTGGGATGATATGCCCTCTTTTTAGGTAACCCAATAGCTTTCATAGGCAAGTCCATGACATAAGTCTTTCTTTTTTTTAGACTGATCACTACGAGAAGTCTATGTATGGGATTTTTGATTGGTTCTTTAGGTCATGTGAAGCTAATTGATACACGAAGCTTCAAAGTGCATGCTTGCTATAACAAAGCTAACATAGCCATCCTTTGAGAGAGTGGTATATGTTTTATATATTTGTTTTGTCTTTTCATAACTATCCTTTAAGGGATTAGTTTAATTATTACAGAAATAATATGATACATAACTATCCTTCAATGGAATAGTTTATGTTTTATTATAGTGACCCAAGAGATAATGAATTTGCTTTATATCCCAAGTTTTTTTTTAGACATTAGTCATGGAAATGACTATAAAGGCTTATGGGTGTCCCTTTATGAGGACAAAATCACCATACTTTGAAGATTTACAAAAGTGTGAGGAAGAGGGTGAAAGGAAGGTGAGTAAAATAGAAGAAGTTTTACTCAAGGGATGAGCTCAAGTTAGACATGAAGAAACATGATGCTTAATTAGAAAAATAATTGTCATAAATGTAACACATTTAAAGGCTCATGTTTTAGCTTGCCTTCAAGAGAGGACAAGTGATAAGCCCCTAATCTATATTTGTGAGTTATGATATATGGTCCAAGCCAATTAGGAGCAAACTTACCCTTTTTGATTTTCTCCATGTTAGTCACATGTTTATTATCCTTCAAGATGAGATCTTTGATATTGAAATCTCACTCTTTTAGATGCTTGTTATAGGTGTGCCTAAGGTGGTTTAGAGCCACAAGTCGGTACTCATTGAGTAACTCAATTTGGGCCAAGCATTCTTAGCCAAAATCATCATTAGAGAGGATATCTTGTAAAGATATGTGAAGATAAGGAATCTAGACTTCAAGAGGTAGGAATACCTCAGTACCATAAACCAAAGAAAAAGGTGTATCACCTATAGGGGTTTGAATGCTAGTGTGATAGGCTCATAGAGCAAAGGGAACATGCATGTGCCAATCCCTACTAAAGTCACTGACTACTTTCATGAGAATTTTGGTTAAAGATTTTTTATAAGCTTTTTATTGCCCATTTACTTGTGGATGATAGGGAGATGAGGAGCTTATCCTGATTCCAAAGGCATCATAAAGCCTCTATAAAGATCTATTCTTGAAGGATTTACCATTATCCATAATGATCTTATGTGGAATACCATAGTAGAAAATAATGTGATGATTGATAAAGTCAATAAATTTTCAGATTTTGTGGAGATAAGAGGAATCGCATCCACCCACTTAGTGAAATATTCTATCATAGTGATGATAGAGTGATGACAGAGAGATGAATATGGGTTAATCTCACTGATAAGATCTAAACCCCATTGAGAGAAGGGCCAAAAACCCTGAGCCACTTGCAAAGCATGACTTGGTACATGAATAAGATTCACATGTTGTTGGAATTTGACACAATGCCAAATGTAATCATAAAAATATTTGTTAAGGGTTGGCCAAAATAGCCAAGTCAAAGAATGTGTATATCAATCACATTCTTACTAAAGTGTCCATCACAAATTCCATCATGGACTTCCTTGACAGCATAAGGGACTTTAGGGCTAATTAGGCAATGAAGAAAGAGGCCATTAAAGCCTCACTTATAGAGAAGACCCCCAACATGGTGTAATGAATAGTGATTTTGACAAAATCACGCCACCCATTATTAGAAAGATCAGAGGGGACAACACCATAGGTGAGATAATCCACTAACTATTTTCTACAAGACATCATGAGGATTGGTTTCTACATTACCAATAAAAAGGATGTTCACTAAAACATAAGAGGGCAATGTCAAATGATGGATGATAACGTAAATATTTGAAGAAGATGATGAAGAGGGAATGTGTGAGGAAAGAGAGGCCATGGTATCAACAAATTTGTTTGTCAAATGAAGAATAGTTTGTAAGAGATAATGGTCGAAAGCAACCAATATTGTGTCTACACAATGTTTGTATCATTGTAGGATGTCATTCTTACAATGATAAGAGCCATTGATTTTATTTACCACAAGCTAGGAGTCTCTATAGATGTGGATAGACTTGACCACTAAGAAAAGGGTTGAGAACTAAGGCCTCATATTCTACAATGTTATTGGTGCACTCAAAATCTAGTTTAAAGGATATGGGCATGGGTTCACCATCGAGAGGAACAAGGATGACCCTTGCATGCCCTCTAGTTTGACATTTAAACCCATAAAAAAATTACATCATTTGATAGGTGGTATCATCAGTGGAGAGTGTGGTGATAGATTCATTGGGAAATTTGATATTAGAAGGTTGCATGTCAGGAAGAGGAGCATCAACCAACTGGTCAACAATCATTTTCCCCTTGATTAATTTTTTATGAATGAACTCCAAATTAAACTCAGTGAGAAGCATAAGTGAATGAGCCATGTGCTATTTTTGATAGGTCTCAGAGTGCATATATTTGAGAAGATAGGTGTTGGTGATGACATAGGTCTTATGATTAAGGAGATAGTGTCAAAACTTATAAGCCATGAAGACTAAAGCAAGATAAAGTTTCTTGGTGTGATTTTACTAAGTTTCAAAGTCTATAAGAATTTGGCTTATATAGTAGATAGATTATTCCTTATGGTTGTCATCCCTATGCATAATCATAACACTGATGGAGTGATTTGTTATTTAAATATAGAGATAGAAAGGTTGATCCTCCTTAGGTGGAATGAGGGTTGACAAGGAAATAAGATAACCTTTGAGGGAATCAAATGCTTTTTGACACTCCTCACTCCACTAAAAGAAGACATTCTTTTTAAGAAGGTGATGAAAGGGTTGACATCTATCTGATAATTGGGAGATAAAATGCTGAATGGAATACAATTTTATTTGCAAATTGTGAAGTTGCTTAAGGTTTCTGGGTGGAGACATTTCTAGAATGGCTCAAACCTTATCAAGATCAACCTCAATGCCAAGGAGATAAATGAAAAAGTCTAGTAGCTTATCGAAGAGGACCCCAAAGATACACTTTTTTGTGTTAAGATGAATGTTGTAATGTAGAAGATGCTAAAAAATGATCTTGAGGATAACCAAATGGTCTTGAAAATGCTTAGATTTTTTGAGCAAATGATCCATGTAGTCTTCCATGATGGTGTGAAGGAGATCATGGAAAATGTAGGTCATCACACATTGGTAAGTAACCCCAACATTTTTCAATTTAAAGGGAATAACACGATGACAAAAGGTTCCCCATGGGGTAATGAAAGTGGTTTTATGCTGGTCTTTTGAAGTAATCAAGATTTGATTATAACCAGAGAATCTGTCCATAAGAGAAACCATCTTATGGCCAACAATAAGATCCACCAGCTAGTCAATGTTAAGTAGAGGGAAATCATATTTTGGGCATGCAAGGTTTAGATCATGAAAATTAGTATAAATATGAAGTTCCCTTATGGGTTTGGTCATAGGGATGATGTTAGACACCCATTGTGGGTAATTAATGGGTTGAATGAAGTTTATGGACAAGAGGTGTTGAAGCTCCTCTTTGATGAGAAGGGCAATGCAAGGATGCATCTTACGAAGCTTATGATGAACATGCTTAGCTTTTTGATTTATGATGATGTTATGGGTTATGATTGTAGGGTCTATGCCAAGCATATCATTGTATGACCAAGCAAAATATTTACTATGATTATTGAGGAAAGTGGCATAATCCTTTTGTTTGATAAAATCTAAGGATTGGCCAACTTTAAGAATGTGAGGGTTATCTGGGGACTATAAATTGATATCAATAGTTGATTCATTTAGCATATTTTTCATCTTAGAGGGGAATGATTTATACATATAGGAGCCTTTAGCTCGCATATAGGTAAGAATGGAGTCATCATCCTAACATTGGATTGTGTTGATTGTTAGAGAGTCATCATCAATCATGTTAGGGTGAAGGAGGGGAAGGGACCTTGTTTCCCCATCGTGTTGATAGATTAAGGGTCCTAAATGAATAGTGTTCATAAAAAAAAACTAGGAGGGATGGATACCTCTAAATCTATGGGAGAAGGTGGGGGGATAAGTGAAGTTGGAGAAGGAGGTAAAGGCTCTTCAATGGTCAAAACATGGGGAACCTTAGTGATCTTGGATGGTTCTTTGAAACACACACCATGCCACTTCTTGGCATTCTTAATGGTTTTGTTGGTATGGTAATTAATGGGTGTATGAGCTCCTTGCTCATACCAACCTAGACTAGACCCTTTTTAGGCACACCTATATAGATAATTGCTAGCAAAACTAGGCTTGCCTAGGAGGAGAAGTTACATGTGAAGTTGGGTGGAAGGGAGAGGATTTCTTGTGGTAGGAACACTATTAATCCCCCACATATGTTAAATTTATGCAAATATTATGAGGACCATATGGTATGACCATCTTGATACGGGGATCATACTAGGGATGCATATGTAATCTTCCATACTCTTGTGGAGTATGGAACATATCTAGCATGAGGAGATGATATTCATTGAGAGTGAGGTAATTGAGGGCATCCTCCATGGGATCTTTCTTAAGAATCTAAGTCACAAGTAGCACTGAACTTGTTAAAGCCTTAGAAGTAGGAGGAGGAGATGTTTTTAATGGCATAAGGACATCATTGGGCCTATAAATCATGTTGTACATCTTAAACAAAGGAGGATCAGTTGGGATAATTTGCACCTAACCGTCATACTCAAATTTAAGACAAAGGTGCAAAGTTGAAGGCACATAATTCATGGCTCATATCCATGGATGTCTAAGTAGGATGTTGTATTAGAACTCTCCCTCAATAACATAGAAGAGTTATGAAATATTATGAGGACTAACATGAATATGAAGCATGATCATGCCTACTAGGGAAACTATGGTATCATTGAAAGAGTGAAGAACTGTATCTGATTATGACATATAGTGATCATTTAGCTCCAATTACCTGTAGGCATGCATGGAGATGATGTTAATACTATCACCCCCATCAACCATGACTCTCTTGACATGAGTCTTGTTGATATATGCTGTGATGATAATAATGGGGTCCTTATTGTTAGGGTGATGAGTGGGAATCTCAAAATCACTGAATGAAACTAGGGCTACAGTATTGAGGGAGCCTAAAAAAGTTGAGAAAGGTTGGGTATCATTGAGCTAAACCTTAACTACTTGAAGGGCCTTAATAAAGGCTTGATGATGCTGAGATGAGCTTTAGATTAGCTCATATAGGGACATCTTCATAGGTGTTTAGTATAGTTAATTGACCATGGATTCTTGAACCACCTTTGAATATGTTGGTTGCATGGTACCCAAAATAGAAATCTTGGGTTTTTAAGGGGGAGCTTCCTTCAAAAATGGATGAACCCAAGGTGTTGTAACCTTTTCTTTGCCTTTATCCTTTTGAGTCTATGACCAAGTGGCCACATGAATTGAGTTAATCTGGAATATAGTTGGTGAAGATGGTGAAAGACTCTTATGTGCATCCTTAGTCTCAATCTTAGGTGAGGAAGCATGAAAAGTCAGTGGTGTAACTTTTAAAGTGATAAGGAATTTTATGAGGGGTTCTTAGAAAAGAGTGTCTACCAAAGTGTTGCTAGATGATAACTATGAAAGCTTTGTAACTCTCTGTATTATGTCCAAGTGATTGGAGATATAAACAAACTTGCATGTCATCAAACCAAGAAGGTTTTAGTCTAAGAGGATGATAAGGCTTAATTAGGGGAAGGATTAATTGAGGTGATTTCAAAAATTGGTGAAAAAGAGAGGCATGAGAGCCTTCGAATAGGCTTGCACTTGTTATTACAACTAGGGTCGACACCTTCTTTTGTTTAGGAAGTATTGGAGGGGTTTTGTGTGGCACCTTTTTGGGTGAAATCATGACCATAGGTTTTGTTGACACATTTTTAGTGATAGGTGTCAAGATGCTAGAGGTTGAGGGACCACCATCAGGTAGAGGCAAGAGTGCTGGTAACTTTGCCTTTTGGTGCCCTAAGGTATAGGGTAATTTAACGAAAGTCAAGGGGTGAAACCCTAAGATTGAAGGTAAAGTTGATGGCACAATGGGTCAATGAGGCTTAGGAAGCTTGAATTCTTCCTAGGCATATGAGGTTTCAAATATAAATTCACTTATGGATGAATTATATGGGACACCAGGTGAACACCTAAAGATTTGATTTGCTTTAATGTGGTAGATGCTTGAGATGGTGAAGGTTCTGATGTTGAGGTTTGAGCCTCCTTAGGTGGAGGAGAAGGAGCTTGAACCTTGTCAAACACATTAGGGTAAATGGTTGTGAAAGGGTTATTGGTCAAGAATGAATTTTATTATGTAGGGAAAGGAGCTTTGAGCTGAAACCAAAATGTTGCATGATCTAGCTTCTTGGAGTCAAGAAAATGGAAATTCCCTACCAATTGTGAGAAGGGTTTGGATAAAATTGGTGCAAGTCTTATAATTGATTTTATATAAGACTCATGTGATTATGAAAGAGGGACATTATTGGTGGTGAACACCTTATGCCAAAGATAAGAAATAACTATAATGAGATCCTCCTCAACCAAGGTAGGAGAAGATACATGATCCTCTGATGGCAGGGGAGGGACTGGCAAAGCTAGCTCCTCAAGAAAATAAAGCAATGAGATAATTTCCCCCTTAACATGTAGATGAGGGCCTAACAAGGTGTGATCTTCCATGGGTAATAGAAGTGGTAAAATAGGCTCAATGTGAGTAGGTGTAATTGATCCCTTGATTATCATGGGATCAGATGAAAGGACTCCTCTATATATGAAAGAGGAGTGGATAGGGCACTACCTTCCATTGGTGGAGGAGAAGTAGGAGAAGAAGGATCCTGAAAGGGGAAGAGCAAATGTATGATATTCCCCTCAACATGTGGTCAAGGAGAGGTTAATGCATTTTATTTAGGTGGTAGAAGAATAGGAAATACATGCATGAGGGGAATGGGCACAACAAGCTCTTCACATGGAAGAAGGATAGGTAGAGGAGGGTCCTCTTCTCATAGAAGTAGAAGAGGCAAAATAGGTTCCTCTAGCTAAGAGAGTGGGACAAGTATGGTGGGATCCTATACTTGGGTAAGAGGAGAAGGTGGAGTAGGATAGACTAGCATTGAAGTAAAGACCACATTAATAGTGTGGATGCTATGGTTATGTGTATTCTTAACTATTTCTTGAACATTGTTCTGAGAAGAGGAGTGCTCAAGAAATGGCTTCCTAAGGACATCCAAGTTCTGGTTATTTGGCATATTGGGGTTATCCAAAACTAGATCATCCTTATCGAGCATGTCTTAAACAATATTTTTTAGGTTCTTATAGTTGTTAGCATCATGGCCTTTCAATTGATGATAGCACAAAATTGATCTTATTTATACCATGTGGGTATAGGATGGGATATATCAAACTATATGGGGGGTTTGACCTAAGGAAGGGTAATAGATCCTTACCTCAATAGCTTATCCAACATGGATGCATATGACTACCTAATTAGAGTGTACTATCTATGTTCATACTATTGTTAAATTTTTTTCATTGGGTTCTAAGAAGTCAAAGGCTTAGATTGATCTATCTTTATGGAAGACATTGACTTAATGAATATGACATTGGCTGAGCCTTTAGAATTTTGGTTGGAAGAGGAAGGTTTAGAGGAAGAGGAGTCACTAGGCTTTGAATTTGTGTTTTTTTTGCATAACTTAACTAAATCTTCATCTACTACCTACATCTCAAAATTTCATGCCATTGTGAAGGCTTCATCAAATGTGTGAAAGGTTTGAACTTAGATGATCGAGGAGATGTGTTTGGCACACACTCTTGAAAAGATTTTAATGAGCTCAAGCTAGGGTAACAAGAAATAGAGTTGATTAACGAGACCTCTCTAATGAGTAATGAAATCATCTATAGATTGATCCTCAAACTATCGAATAGAGTAAAGGTCTGTGATTTAGATCTTTTTAGAGATATTGATAAAAAATGATCTAAAAATATTTGAGCAAGTTGGGTGAAGGAAAATAAGGAGTGTTAGGTAATGGAACTATACCAATCTAGATCAGCACCCACAAAGGACATGGGGAAAGTATGAAGCAACAATGTGCCATCATGTCCTATGAGGTAACAAGCATGTCTGAACGCTCGTACGTGCTATTATGAGTCTTCCTTTCTTTGAAAGTGAGTGAACTTAGAAAGCTCCCATTGATTGGGATAAGGATGGATAGGTACTAAAGTATGGATGGTTTCATTGCATATTTGATCATATTGAAGAATGTTCTTTGATCCCAAAATAGATGTTTCTAAGCTAGACATCTTATTCATCAACATCTTGATTATATCCAGAGAGGGATTGATTTGAGAGGCACTTCCCAAGATATAGGGGGCCTGTAAAGATCTCAAATTAGCATATGACATAGGTTGTTATGGCTAGGTATATGCAACATATGGGTAATGAATCATAGGTTGAGGGGCCAAGGAGAAAGAGGCTTGTCCTATAGGATTTAGAACAAAACTTTGGCTAGGTGTTGCCATCATGGGTTGGGTTATGGTGACACTAGCTAAGGGATAGGTGATTACTCTTGTATTAATTAGTGTAAGAGTAGCCAGGATTGAAAAAACCAAGTTCTAAAATAGATTCTATCTTGGTTGAGTGGCTTGTAGTTTTGAGATTAAGGAAATCCCAATAGAAGTTAGGTTTCACTACATGGTTGGAGAAACCAAACTCTAAACATTGGATATAGCTGGGTTACTTATCAAAATGGTAGTTTGAATAACCATAAGAGGAATGGTGGAAATAATTAATGTTGTTTCCATCAAGGAAGTGGGCATACCATAAATCAAATCACCAGAAGAGTTACATGTCTGACTCATGATAAGGTAATGTTGGAGGGATTTAGTGTTGTGATCATAGAATTGAGTGAAATATTGATTACCCTCAAGTATGATGGGTGGTTGACTAAGATTGACATAGCCATGGGAACCTTCCACATCAGGATCATGCTTCATGGAAGGACTCAAAAGAAGAGGTGAGGTGGAAGAGGTTGCTGACTTGTGTGTTCAGTGAGAAAATTTGCTTGCTTTCATGTCAAGACCATGAAAAAGGGAAGAAAATTTTATCATACCCTATATTTATGACAAGAAATTAGAAAAACCCAAGTTTAATTAAAATAGGTAGGTGATTTCAACTTATTATTTGAGGTAGACTAAAAATTAGAGCAATCCATAGAGACCAATATCGATTGCCTTATCAAGGTCTGTATGTAGGAAGGATGTTGACATCAATAGCTTGATCAAGGTTGGTTATTGTGTAACCCAAAAAGGCAAAAAATTCACTATTTAGCCAACCCAGACACAAGATTTGAATATAACAGTGAATGCAATAGGCTTGTGTGTCAATAGAGAACACTCAGGGGAAATGAAGCTAGAGGTTAATAAGTCTAAAAGGATAATAACACTTAGTTTTGATATAAAATATCTTTATCAACTCAAAAGTATAGCAAGCAAAAAAAATGTAGAAAAGATCATACAACCAACTAACGTTAATTCCTAAGAATTGTTTTTAGTCTCTTAGTGGCTTATACCTTAACTAGATTATGTGAAGAGGGAGTTGGATAACAAAGGTCCTATAATCCATCTAGAGATGGTTTCAGGAGTTTTGGCTAGGGAGTCCTCAATATGTCGTTAGGTATGGGAGGTCCAAATCTATGACTTGTGATTTTGTCTAGCCAAAACACTGAACTCGCTTCATTTACCTGGTGATGTAATCTAGTTAAATCCCACCTGAGGCTTTGGGAAAGTTTGAAATATGTAAGTTGATATGTGGTTTGGAGGTGTGTAATAAAGTGTGCTATGCTTCATTAACCATATAATTAGTTTATATGTGTGACTAATATGCAAAAAGCTGACCAATGATGTAGGAAGTTTTAAAATCAAAAGCTGAAGTGTTTTCTTTGGATGCAAAACAATAAGGAAAAGAGTATGACTTTCACTACCTTGATGAATATTCAATGAGGTAAGTAAAAATAATGTTATTTTTAGATTTTCATAAGATAATTATTTCATTTATTAGTAATAGGAGAAGAGGTGAGAGAGAAGATAAAATTTAGTTCATTCCCTTTAGCTAAAAATGAAATGTGTGGTATATTATTTTTATGTAAAATAGAAGGAGAGAATGCAATAATGAAAACATCACTATTGATGCACCTATATGAATGCCATTTTTAACATCAAATAATGAACCCAATATAAACTTTTGGGTCCCACCAAGCATGCCAAAATGTTTCTATTAGTTTTTGCTATCTATTCTAAAAAGAAGAAACAAAAGTATGAATGCTAGGGATAAGTGATTAAGTACCCAAAATGATGCACACCATTATAAATATTATGAGAAATCCTATGTGGCTATGGAGGAAGACACCTGTATATAAGAAAACACTAAAAATAATTGTTGTTAGCAAAGATATGTGTGGGCTACCAAGTTACATGCTTGTTCTAGGAAGCGTAACACTTCCCTGGGGATGATAGTCTACTATTTAGAATAGAGTTTAAAAAAAACATAAATGAAAAGAGAGAGAAAAAGAGAGAGGGTTAGAATACTATTTACCATGATGTAGGTCTGAATGTGTTAGTGAACAAATGTAATGTAGGTTAGTCAGGGGAATTATATTTTGGTGAGATTGTTGGGATTGCTGGTATAAAAACATAGTCACTGACATTGGTTAGGTGATTGATGTTAGTTTAGGTCACTGATATTGGTTTGGTTAACCAATATCGATTGGGGCAATGATATTGGTGGGGTTATAAAAGGTTTTGTTAGGAAGGGAAATGGAGTTGTAGTCTTGTAAAGGAGTCATGAGGAGTTATGAGGTGGTGAATAAGACTCAAGAAGGGTAAGGTAGAGGTTGATATGCTGAGGTAAAGAGATAGAGGTGGGGGAGTGTTACAACTCCTCCATAGAGGAAGCTTAGGTTTCATGAATAGTTAAAAAGTATATTTGTGAAACCAATATAAAATGACTATTTAAAATAAGCAAAAACACCCAAATGTACTTAGCTGGGTTGGATAGGTGAATAGCTATGCTAGATAGATGGTTTTGATGAGGCTTGATGAATTGGTGTATGAATAAATGAGTACAAGTATGTTAATAATCCATGGTGCTCAAAACACTATGTAGTTTGTCATTTCCTAATCTAGAATAATTCGTGTAGAGTGACATTAAGCTTGGATGTTGATAGTGATGCTATAATGCTTTGATAACAAAATTTCCATGTGAATTAATTATTTTATGACCCTATGGAAATTTTTTAAGTAGGCATAAGTAATCGACATCAATGGGCCCACTGACATTGGTTGAGGTCTAACCGACATTGATAAAATAGGCTAGGTAAAATAGGCTATATTTATCCTTTTAGCCCACTTCTTACTTTGACAAATGGGTTTTACTATTGGAAAATGGTCATAAAACAAGGTCAAGAGGTGGTTAGGTAGCTAAGGAGTTATGAGGGGGGAAAAATAGGTCCTAGGTGGTTAGGATAGAATGACCAGGTCCTAGGGTGAGTAAGAGGGTGAGAATTGGTCATTAGGCAAGGTGGCTAGGTGAGATGGCCAAAGGATATTTAACCAATTTAATTAAACAAATAAATTAGTTAGATGTACATAAAGGGTAAATACATAGGTTAAGGAATTAAATAAGAAAGGGGCCAAGGGGTAATGAAGCCTAGGTAATTATGCAAGGGATTAACATAATTCTAGTGTCTACAGTGGGTTAAAGATGAAGGGTCATTTTTTAAGGGTGAAAATTCAAAGGGTCTACTTTGTAAGGCATTTCATCCATGACAAAAGTCCCAAGGGATCTAATTTTTAAGGGTCTAAGGGTAAGTTTGGAGGGATAAAGGAAATCTATCAAAATATTTGTTTTAGACAAAATATCTGCATACCCAATTCATTTAGGGGAATTATTTTAGAAAAAATATCCACAACAATTTCCTTGATGAAATAAGTCCAAAACATAAAGGCCAAAGGAATTGGTTGAAGGGAAAAATGCTTGAGATAAAAGTGGGATAAAAGTCTTGAAGGGTAGGTACAAAGGGAAAAATATCTTAGATAAAATAGCCATGACAAAAGTTCTGTAAACCCAATTCCATTGGGGGAATTGCTTCAGACAAAATGTTCATAATAATGTCCCCGACAAAGGTAAGTTCATTGCAAAAAATCCCATAATAATAAGTTCAAAACACAAAGTCCAAAGGAATTTAGTTAATGGACAAAATACCCATCAAAGATAAATCACATAAGTATGATAAAGATAAGCCCAGAAACATATACCCAATAGAATAATCTCGATAGAGAGATTTAGTTTATGAACACACTATCAATGCCATTTTGTTAAAGTATAAAAAGGCCAAAAATTAAATCCTCTCCCAAATTCTACATAAACATATACAAGAGGGGGCTCTAGATCAAGACCATAGTCTAAAAAAATAGGGTGGGTCCCCATTTCCATAAATAAAGAGGGGCTATTGGGTACAACAAATGGCAACTTAATGGGGAAATACTCCTGAGTATTAAAGAACCTAGAACTCTAGTTTACAATCTTAAATCAATCATGAAGTGTGCCACAAATGAATAATTAAATTAGAAACATGAAAGAGACTCCTAAGTTAATTCACATGACATTCTTGCCTTCTAATTTGTTAGATCTGTGTGTGTCAAAACATGTAGTGTATTTAACCCCTGCTATGATGAGTTTTTCAAAGGCTTGATGAAGTTGTAGGTTTCATTCTAGTATCTATTAAAGCTCAAAAAAAAAAAAAGCCCAGGCATTGATCTACTACTAGACAGGTGTCCATAGCCTTGATAGAGATACCTCAGTCTCGTTCTCCTTCTCTTTCCATTTTTGTCTTTTAATCATGATGTGTGGTACATTGACCTTATTTCATCATGTGAGCCTTTTGATTTTCTTTTACTCTTTTGAATCCATTGGTTCTTTCTTCTTTTTTTTCTTTCACTCTTCTTTTGTTATTAAATGTAAAATAGAAGATCTATAACCTTAGTGAGTTGGTATAATTTATAAAACAAAATCCTTACTAGAATATCCTTGCCAGTTACACCTATACCCAGAATTATCACTTCCACTAGGTATTTAATGTGATAAGTGCATTTAACCCAATAAAACAAAAACAAACTTTCTAAATTTGTATGAATTAATCTTAGATCAAATTCTACATTTTTGGTAAAAGTATTAAATTATGACACCATTCAGAATAATCAATGATTACCTACCTTCATCCTTAAGACTCAAAAACACAAAAATATGCCTATTATTGTCTTTAAAACTATCTGTTGACTAGATATATAAGATCATTACCTTAGAGGTCCTTCAGATGAAACATATTATTTCCCATGATCTCTAAAATCTTGAATGGTCCAATCCATAGTGGGGCAAACTTGTCATGTTGTCCTTTCTTCTCATGAGCTTTATCCCAAAGTAGCACTGTTGACCAAATTTGACCCTACAAGTCAAATTAGGACCCTTATAGGTAAAAAATTTATTTTTATATGTTTTAGGGGTCTAATAATTAGTCATACGGTATATCATAGGTCATTTAATGTTAGTTAATGTCATATTAACCTTGGTCATTAGTATTTTAATCTTTATATCATTTTGAGTCATTTTGGGGGTTAAAATAGGGCATTAAATGAGTTGTAAGACCTCCTAAGGAAATGTTAATGTGTCAAAAGGTTATGTCACATTCCCTATGTCCTATAATGTCTTAGGTAACTATTTATAACTGAAAGTGGTAGGTGGTTCAGAAGAAAGAGTAGTTTTTTTGGAAAAGAGAAGCGTTTGGAACTTGTACAACCCATGGGGAAGTGTGAAACATGGGGTAAGGTTATGAGATGACTCTTTAGATTAATTATATCCATTTACACTCTTTAATTACTTTGGAAGTGTCAAATTTGGGTTAAAACCATTCTATTCATTTTTCTCCCTTATAGGGACACAAAACTAGTCTTCTGGTTTGTACTTAGTATAGACAGTTGGAGAACTTCCAAGTCAAACACCTTTTGGAGGTGAAATTACACTTAGATAGATTCATTTTATTAAAAATATTTTGATGGCATGTGATTTATGAACCATCCTCATGAAGTTGACTATGTTTTTCTGCTTGCTAATTTGTGTACCCTTTAGGTTTTACCTTGGTTTGAGCATTTTCATATAATCTAGTTATTGAGGTGGTTTATAGATGATACTTAATATATTACCTCATGTAAACCTTTTTTTTTCATTTTTAAATGTGTTTAGATTATCCAAGTATCTTAATTTGTAAGAGGAAGCACTTTTTTATACAACAGGCAAGTTTCCAACATTTTCTAGACCTCCATACTTTATTGGCAGTTTTAGAGGGTGTAGATAGGTTCATCACCATGTATTAAATGTTTTATTTTCCCCCTCATTTTTAAATTTTATTTATATAATTAATATCCATGATATAGTCATATAACGCCAGATAATCAATCTACCATATGACTATCATACCAGTCAGCTAGGTGCCTACAAAGGGTTTAACATTGAAAAGGAGGTTTGAAGACTTTTATTAGGCATTTAAATAACTTGATGTTTAATTTGAGAATCATTTAAAGGAGCCCAAATATCATTTAAACTCACAAATCATGCATATACCCATGTTTTTCCCTCACTGCTTACCTACAACTCACATACATCTACATGTGCCATGGAGAAGGGTATCATGTGGAAAAAGATTACACATAGATTTGAATCTATTAAAGGTTTTGAACAATCTTTTTTAAGGTATTGAAATAGGTTACAAATAATTTAGGGACTAAATTCCATGCTCACTATCTAAATCCACATTTTGCTTCCTACACATTAGAATATGCACCTATAGATGGTTCTGACTGAGAGCTAAAGAGCCATGTCAAGTGTTGAAATAGGTGTCAAAAGCCTTATTGGGAGTAACAAAATATTATGTTGAACATGACAGGCCTATTTTCATGATATATTTACAAACATTATGGATAACCATTCTCAACAACATAAAATGATAGTATACAAGGACCTTTTCCCTAAAATGAGAAAACATAGGTCTGAGGTGTTTTGTTGATATATTGAAATATGGATACTAAAGGGTTTGATGAATCATAATGATTAAAGATAGTAGTACCTACATAGTATAAGTTCCATGAAAAATTTGGGAGGATAATTATTAGGGGAAGATAGTTTTTGAAAGGCCTAAAGTTGGCTATAAAGACACTAAACTCAGGCATTGATGTCTATAAGACTTTGATTCAAAAGTGAACTTGCACTCCAAGTTGATAGTTATAGACCATGCCAACATATTGGGATGGTTAAAAATGGTTTAATTGATCATTAATGGCATAAATATAATTAAAGGAGGAGATAATATTGTTTTTTTTCTTTCCATGTACACTTCTAGTCTGTATACTGAGAAAATGCTGACCTACACCCAAGATCTATTTTCCATATCATTCATAAGGAAGAGTTTAAACATTGAGATATAAATATTGGTTGGTGAAATAGATAAAAAATGGGCATGGAGGCCATTAGGAGAAGTTTATAATTTATGTTTCAAGTCCCAAGGTAACGTATAGGTGTCTATCACATAAATGTTCACCTATAACTGGCTGAGTAGACAAACAGTGAGCTAAAAACTTTGTCTAGGTGATGATATATCCCAAGTAGGATGAAAACATAGGTCAAAACCAATGTATTAATATCCTAAGGGACTTAATGGGGTTTCAAACATTATATTCAATTTCAAATTATTCAAGGAAACATACAGGTACATCATCTTAAGGTAGAACATAATCAAGAAATTATATTCAGTCTTGACTGTGTCAAGGTATGTGAGGGTTATATGATAGGTTAGAGGGATAATTAAATATTTTAATACATTAATTATGATCATTATGGTCTCATGAATATCTCATGGTAGATAGGGAATATAAATAAGACCCTTTCAAATGCAATACATCATTCACATGAAGAATCCTGCACATAGTGCTTTTATACAATCTGTCTTGGGTTTTAAGGCTTTTGGAAGGTCAAATGACCTGGTGAAGTTCTAAAAATTTGAATAGAAAAAATTTAGGACTTTTAAAACCTCATTAATTAATCACAATTTTTTGAGTAAATAGGTGAGTGACCTCTATTTTGTCTCAGATAGAGGGCACTCCCTTTGTGCATAAAACTTGCAGTCTTAGAAAAGATGGGAAAATAGATGAACCAAAAGTTTTTTGAAAATTAAAGGAAGGTATGGGAAGATTAATAAAATAAAAAAAAAGCATAATATACCTTGTATATAGGGAGGAATTTCAATAGGGTGACCTAGACCCTCAAACTTGTAGGGAAGCTTATTGGGCATGGTGAAGCCTAGAGACCAATGCCACTTCCAGATCTAGGAATGGATTCCAATAGACCAAGACATATTTATGGGGGAATGATAGATGTGTATAAACTATTGGTATGTATAATAAATCATGATAAATATATTTTGGGTGCTAAGATAACTTAGGCCTGTTAAAACAAGGTTTAGGCCTAGTGTCCAAATGAGGATTCATTCACACTTAAGGAATTAGATATGCATTATAACTTATTGGATCATATTAAAAATGTAATTAAATGTGTTTTTAATCTTCTACCTTATAGATAAAGCATAAATAATCCTTTTTTGGGATCTTAGACAACATTAGGTCTGTTAAAATGAGGAATCGAGCTTGAAAAAACAATTTTGTATGCTCACATCTCCCTTGAGGCTATGCATGGGAATATAACAAATTAAAAGATGTTTATAAGGGTATTGAAATATGAATTTATGTAATTTTTTTTAGTTTCAATATCCAATCTTTATGAATAATGCTTAAGAGGGTCAAATAGGCTAAAACCCTTACTAAACCCTTGGAAGGACCTAACTAGGAAGATGAAGTTGGAGATGCATTATAATGGCATAGTTTGATCATGAAAGTTATTGGAACTTGTAGAGGAATCTATCAGGTTCCTCCAAACCCTTTTAATTTTTATATAATTGTATGGATAGGGTACAAAATAAGGTACTTTTTACTATTTTGTGTGTTTTGCAAGTTCTAAAAGGAGTCTAAAGATGAAATCAAGTTTGGGAAGAAGATTAAGAATTAATATAAATCCCTATGGCTATTTAATGCCTTGGAAAGGCTCTTAAGTGTGAAAACAATAGATCTCATCTCAACCAATCAAAGCTAGCATAGTGACCAGGCTAGTGAAAAGTGTGAAAACTTCAAGTGGATGGCTTTTTAAGGTGTACCTAATCCTTATAAGGCCATTGAGGTTATTGAAACATATAATTCACTCCATATCATAGATTTTAATGGAAAAGTTATGCCTTTTTAGAGGCCAAGTGTGTAAGGTGCATGAAATAAGAGTTTTTTAGATTGTAGATGGTGATGGCTCACTTCCAGATGATCTAGATGATTAGGACTACAACCAATGCATGGAGAGGCATGTATGAAAGAATTGCCCTTCATACCAATAATTATACCTATCCATAATTATTTTTAGGATGTTAAAATAGGTCCAAATCATGAAGGTAGTTTTATAATCCATAAAAAGGAAATTGATGCCACTTTTCAAGAGTTTCATGCCTTGAATATCCACTTATCTCTTTTGACCTTGCATGGTTCATCCCAAATCCTCTTCTCATGCATAAATAACCTATTTTCTCAGCTTGAAAAGTGTCCTTGTGACCTTTGGAATTATCTCTTCTCCTCTCTCTCATGTTCTATAAGAACTAACCATTTTGGCCTTTATAACTTATGCTCCACCTGAGTATAGTGAAGCCCTACTCATTTGTGTACCATTTGATCAATAAGACTACTTATTTTTAACTCTTCATGACTATTCATAGTGTTTTTTACTTGGATTATTGATCTTGATTAGTGATAACTATGATTTACTTAGAATGTTGTCTCATTCTTTTATCCTATTTGTAGTTGGAAAGCTTCTTCTTGCAAGGCATGTGGAGTGTTCTAGTAAGTGTCAAGGTTGAGTGAGTTAGTCTATTCAATAGTGCCATCCAAGGCCTTTTGTCTATTCCTCCTAGCCTAAAAATTCATTCATAACCTCATAATGTAATATTGATGTGAGAAGATGCAGATTGAAGAAGAGTATGTTTGGTTAGTCTATTGGTTTCATGTGTAACATGTAGCTGGTTGGAAGTCATCAACTTATCTAATGTATCACCTCCCTTAGGATAGTTTTATTTCAATTTTCTCTCTCTCCCTTTTCCCTCCAAAGTTTAGGTGTAGTAGTGATCCAAAGTGGTACATCAAGGGAGATAGCCCTATCTAAAGATTCACCTCATTTTTAGGCTTACCCATAGCTTAGAGGTGTTTCAATTGTGCCACTTGGATGAGGAGATCTGAGACATATCCTTAAAGGCTGGAAATCTAAGTGAAAACAAGCACTAGATCTAAAATATTGAATGCTTTGACCTTTGATCTTTTATCAAACCAACTCTTGACCACATCTTGGTGTTTGTTGAATGTTTGTAAGGCCTCATTCCTTGAATCTTCCATTTCTATTATGTCTAGCAATCTTGATTTTGATTTATCATTTAGTTCCATGTAGTCTTGCATGAATTGATAAGTGGGTAAATTTAGCATAATTGGGAATATAATATTGCATCCATACACCAATAGGTAAGGTGAAGCTTTAATACTTGCTTATGTCTAGTCTAGTCTACCCAAAGAGCATACTTCAATAAATTTGTGCCAGTCCTTGGGCTTATCCCCTACTAATTTATTAATAGTATTGATCATATTCTTTCTCATTGATTCTGCTAGTCCACTTCCCTAAGGGTAATGGTTAGATTCTTGTTCATTGATTTTACTAGTCCATTTCTTATATAAAGGACTCCCTACTTGATCATGTAATGAGTAGTTTTGAGCCTTAAAGATCTCCTTATTTCTATATTGAGCTTAGGGGAACAAGTTCCTATAAGTAAATATTGTATTATATTAGTATATTATTCTCCTTTAGATACTTAGCTTCACATACCTCTTCAATGGTGATGCATGGATCTAGGTCAGTCATGAGATGAATGATACCCTAACCCTAAATGATCTTTGTAGGTTTAACCTCTATGTCAAATTATTATATCTTGGCCATCCATTTACCTCATTAATCTCCTAGATCATTCATTATCCTAGATGATAGGGTGAGATTGACCACAAGATCAGGTATGATGGTAATGACTTTATTCCTTAAGATATAATGCCAAAACCTCTTCATGACTTTAACACGAGTGAAAATATGTTTTTGATTAAGGTGGAAAACTAGGGGCTAAACCCTATACAGTCAAAAAAGACAAGAAGGCAAGAAAATAAAAGATGCCAGCATAGGAACCACGGCATAGCCAAGAACAACAGTCAGAAGCAAAACATGAACAATGGAAAGACCAGAGACAGAAAGTTCATAACTACATAACTATTGAATTAACAAGATCATTAAGTTTCTCATTCTCTACATTGTTAGCATTCCCAGAATTACCCACCACTTCCAACATAGACATATTCAAAATTTTTTTATTTTGAAGGCCTTTGTCAAAGACCTTCTCCAGCTTTTGAATTCGGTCCTTCAAGGCCCCAATTTCAATTTTCCAATCAGTCTCATTCTCTGTGCCCTCACTAGCTTCCTCAACATGCATCTTCCCCTTATTGTCAGTAATTCCCATGTGTCAGCACCCTGCTCTTCAGTGACCTCAAAAAATCAAGAAGCCTGTTTCCCTCTAGTGTCCTCTAAAATTTCCTAGATTTCCAGCTCTTTAGACTCTTCTTCCTAGGTTGCTTCATCTGAAGCACTTTCAGAATAATCAATCAGTCTAGCCTTCAGGGCTAGTTTTCTAGTGATCCACCCCAATCTATGTACTCCAAAAGGGAAACCTTCCTTACTAATTTTGGAAGGCTTGTGAGGTTTACCACCTTGGCCCCTTGTGGCCCTGCCTAGATTCCTATGGGTCCCTTCCGTAGTCTCTTCAAAATTTTATTCTTCTCCACTTCCTCTTCTTTCCCTTTTTGCTTTCAAAGGAACCGGGGTTATTAATAAGGGTCTTAATAGGGGTGGAGAAAGGGGCATCATTGGTTTTGGTAGGAGTAGGGGAAACCTAGGATTCATCAATTGCATTGCCAAACACTGGGTTGGAGGGAATGTCTTCATTAACACCTCTTATATTCTTGTTTGGCTCAAGGGAATGATGAAAATTGTAGAGATAGAAAATAATCCCCTTGTGTAGGGGAATAGGTTTTATATCTGGCTTCTTGGCCATCTTGGCTCTCACCCTTAAGATAGAGTGTTCCAAGGATTAAAGCAGGTAAAAAGGAAAGCTGATAATAACATTGCATCTAAAATAATTTAACAAAGGAAGGTGGTAGTTATAAAACCTAGTATAATTCCCCTCGAGAGTGAAGTACTTCATGAGAATGAAGCACACTCCATCCTATGGCTCTGGAAGTTTGGTGCACTCAAACCCTCCTTGATACGGGATGAGTTCTTCTCCTTCACCCAAAAATAGTTTGTGGCTAGCCATATCGATGATTTTGGTTTTCCTTTGGAGCTTTATACCTTGCATGGTCATTCTCATAGCCATAAAAATCACCTTTTCAAAGATTTCAAAGCTAATACCACCCACAGTGACCCACCTATTCAACCAAGATCTCACAAACTGCTCAATTTTTTTTTCTTCATAACCATTCAACATTTCCAAATATGGGCTGATACCTCCTTCTTTACAATAATGCCAAACTAATGAATTGTCTTTAAATTCGTAGCAGGAGATAGGTTCAATTTGAATACAGTCTCCCCCCATTCTGTAATTACAAACCCAACTAGTGAAATTCTTAATTTCCACCTTCAGCTTTGAACAAATAGCTAGCCCTTTCTTTTGTTTGTGCTGAATGCAAATGTGAAGGCTCATTTTACAAAATGCCCTGTTGTGGTGACATCTACTCCCATACTTGAAAATAATCTCCCCTTGGTTTTCATGATGTGAGCCGTGTGCCTCCCCCTCATGATACAAAGAATTAATAATGATAATCAAGGAAGTACTAAGGTTATCATTTTCCAAGATCCTTGATGGCCTTCTCCACGTGGACTGCCTTCGAAAGCTATCCTTGTCATCAATGTGCATCATTCCTAGTTCATCGTCTCTTTTTGGATGATCTCTCTAATGTTTAGGGGAATATGAGTTCCTTGTCACCATACCCTCCATCCTAAGAATTACTGACCAAGGTTGGCACAAACATCAGTGACCCTATTGCCTTCTCTGTAGGTATGGGAAATCTCAACTTCAAAAAACTTTTGTAAAAGAAACTGGATATCAGTAATGATGTCTTTTAGCTGGATTCCAACATTAGATGCTTTATTAATAGCATCTATGACCATCTTAGAATATCCTTGAATATTTAAATTTCTTATTCCTAGGGATATAACTAACTTTAATCCCCATAGTAAAGCCATAAATTCAATGTAGTTATTGCTCTGGCAACCAATTCCACCAGCATAGACAACAGATATCCATCCTTTTTCATTCCTTATAATTCCTCATCCAATATATTTACCATTCAACTTGGATGCCCCATCAAAGTTGAGTTTCATCCAATTAGGTTTAGGTGGTATCCATTTAGTCTGAAGTCTCTATAGAATTTTGGAATTATCATATATAGGGATAAGGTTTAAAACATTCCATTTGGATTTCAAATTGAGATAGGGGTTTCTCCACAACACTAATATGAGTTGTTGTAACACTTTACAAAATGGTCCTAGCAAAGGAGTTAAACACCTGAGAAATATTTCTAGCAGAGTCCCTGAAAATTCTATTATTGCGCTCTTTCCATACAGTCCAACTCAAACATGACAGAGCTTGCTTCCATAATTCCTTAATCCATGGATGTGTAAAGATTGAGTTCCAACTGAGAATTACTTCTTTAAGGTCAGAATTGCAAACCCATTCAATACCAAAGTTGTTAAGTATTTTGCCCCATAAATCCTGGGCAAACTCATAGTGGATAAAGAGGTGTGAAACTGATTCCTCTTTTGAACCACACAGAAAACATCTGTTAACCAAAGTAAACCCTCTCTTTTAAAGGTTGTCCTGAGTAAGGATTTTGTTATGGGCAGCATCCCACCAAAATAAGTTTATCTTTGGAATAAGTTTATGATTCCAAGCCTTTTTCCATACCTCCTTATTCTAAGCTTCAAGATTAAGTAGACGGTAGGCAGATTTGACAGAGAATGATCCATTCTTATCCGAACACCAATATTGTTCATCCTCCCAAGGGAAGAGAGGGATTTTGATCTCCTGAATGCACTATTAGATCTCCCAGACTCTTGGGAGAAGCTTAGGCCTGTGCACACAACAATCCAAAAGGCTTTTCTAGCTCCTTATCCCATTGTTATTTTCCATATAATCACTGACCCTATCTCCAAAGAACTGGGTAGTCAAGTCAACAATTTCTCTATAGTTTCCTTGAGAGATGAGAGCCTTGTCCCTTAACTAGGTATCCTCCTAGAATTTAATCTACTGACCATTTCCAAGTTTCCACCTAATTCCCTATTTGAGAAGGCTTCTACTTTTTAGCATTTTATTCCATATCACAGATCCCTGGGGTAATCCCACCTATTGAAGAAAGTTGGAGTCCTCAATTCTATGCATGTATTTGGCATACATTATTCCCCCCCCCACTCACTATTGTTATGGATCAGGTTCCAACTAACTTTTGAAAGAAGGGCTTTGCTCATGTTCCTGATGGATCTTATATTAGGTCCACCATGAGATTTTGGAAGACACACTTTTTCCCATCTGACTAAAGACATTCTCTATTTGTCTTCCACTTCCATCCATAAAAATTTCCTTTGGATCAATTCCAGCTTTTTAGCAAAATACGTAGGAATTTTAAAAAGAGACATGAAGTAAGTAGGAATACCATGTAGTGAAGCTCGAAGAAGTTGCAGCTTACCAGCACTGCTTGAGTAGTTTCCCCTTCCACCCAAGAAGTTTCATCTATGTTCTTTCCACAATTCCATTCCAAAAACCTGGAGATACCTCTTTGACTGAGAGTGGGAGACCCGGGTAGGTAGATGGTAGGTTAGCTTCAACACATTCTAATATATCAATGATTATATGTCTAAGTTCATTTATCAATCATAGAGTACTTGGTTTTTGCATCTTTTAGATTTGTGTTCATGAACATAATTGGATGTTTGATCTCATCCTTATTTTTCATGATGAAAACAATAATTATATGTTCTGAAGCAAATGAGTACAGGTAGAAATATTTATTAAAATCTAGACTGATTAATACTAGAGCCTATAATATTATGTATTTAATGTCTTGGAAGGGTTTTTGGGCTTCATTTGTCCACTCTATTTTGGATTCCTACTTGAGCATGGAATTTATAGGTCTAACATTTTCTAAAAATCCTAAGATAAACTTCCTTATGAAGTTAACATTTCCAACGAATGATTTAAGCTCCTTCTTGCTATTGGGTGGCTGAATTTTTAAAATCGCCTGAATTCTATTTGGATCAATGGTGATCCCATCCTTGGTGATAATGTGCCCCAAAATCTTACCTTCAATCACTCTAAATATTCTCTTCTTTGGGTTTAATGAAATACCAAACCTTCTACATCTCTCAAATATAGACTATAGGTGACTTATGTGGTCTTTCCTATTATTTAAAAATACTGTTAGATCATCCATGAAGATGATTATGCATTTTCCTATCAGTCTTTTGAATACACAATCAATGGTAGATTGAAAGGTTTTTCCTACATTTATTAGGCCAAAAGTCATCCTCTTATATGAGTAAGTCCATAACTTCATGGTAAACATCATCTTCATTCTGTCCTCAAATTGCACTAGTACTTAGTTGTAGCCCAAAAATCTATCTAAGAAGGACATCATTTTATAAACACTTACTATTTGTATCACCTCATGCAAAGAAGGCAAGGGATAATTATCATTTTTTAGAAGACTTTTTTAGGTTCTTAAAATCCACACATTTTCTAATCTCACCATTATTCTTTCTTACTGGGACCAAATTAGCCACCCAAGTAGAATGTCTTACTGGAAAGATGATTTTTGCACTTAAAAGATTCTATATTTATTTATGAATGAGAGGTTCCAGATTAGGATTGAATGGCCTTTGCCTCTATCTAAATGGTTTATGATTTGGATTTAAAGGAATCATATGAATAATGACCTGTGGGTCATATAATTTAAAATATTCATATGTCCAGGCAATGATGTCCTTATATCGAGTAATTAAATCCTTCACTCGTTACCTCTCTTTTGAGGTGTATGTGAGGCCAATATTAACATAGCATGGAATATGCTCATCTCCTATGGTTTTCATTTTGAATTTTTATTCATTGACCTTTGAATGTCTTAATTACTGAGCTTGAGGATCTATGTCAAATGGTCTTTCCAAGGAGACCAACCTAGTTGAAATTTAATTTTCTTTGAGTTGAAGAATGCCCTCTTTGTCTAATTCCTCTTGATAGAGGTGGTTAATGTCCTTGTCACTGATGATTTGGGATTTGAAATCCTCTAAATTAGTTAGAAACTAGATAATCTACTAGTCATCATCAAAGACCTAATTTTTTTTTGTTATCTAGAATAAAGGGACATGGTACAAATTCCATTAAGAATTTTTTACCATAGATTCTTGTTACAACTCCAAATTCATAGCAACAATAGTTAGTGAATCATTAGTTTGATTTTTCTCTTTGGGAAGTGTTATATATTGAAAACATTAAATCTTTTGATCAAGTTTCATGATCTATGGTTGTATCTTCTCAAATAAGATAACTTGCATTGATATTTCTTTCTAACTTGATTGACCACCAGCTTTGAGTCACCAAATACTAGTATTTAATTTACATTGTTATTAAGTACAAACTGTAATCCCAAAATTAGAGCCTCATACTTAGCTTTATTTTTAGTGCATTAAAATTACAATCTATATGATGCCAATAATTTTTTTACCTTATGGATCATCTATCTTTATTGCCATGCCTGCTCCTTACCTAGATATAACACCATCAAAATGTAACATCTAAAACTAATTGGAACCTTTGGGCTCTTGATTTTGTAATTGATTTTGAGTGGTAAAAGTATAAATACCAAGGTTGGGTGACTCATACTTTACCTCTTAATTATTTATGTTATAATCTGTAATGGGATACTTCATTCTTGGCTCTTTTTCAATCTTGATTTGATTTAAAAATCCTCTCCATGATAGCCATATATGAGAAATGTCTATAGAGAGATATTCATTAAGTGATTTGGATTAATTTATACTTAGTAGCATACTGTAGCCTTTAGGTATGTCCACCACCAAGATATTAATGGTCATTTTAATGTGTGGTTCAAAGGCTACTTAGATATGCACATCCCTTAGTTCACCAACTATAGGAACCACTGCCTTGTCTAATTGTGAAACTATCCTCTTTGAAGGGCTTAGCATCAAACCAAGTTTTTGATTTATAGTAGGCATGATAATTTTAAAAGATCTTGAATCAAATAAACAATTATGAATGTTCTTATCAAAAGCTCAGATAGTCACTAAGAAGGGTGGAAATTCTATCTTGCTCTTGTAGATGGCTTTGGTTGTAGATGCTTTCGATTTATCTGTAGATGCTTTATCTTTCTCTATAGGCATCTTACCAATAATAGACTTATAGAGTAGCTCCTTTATTTTAGTAATCTGAGCCAACTCATGAAGAGTTATATTATCCTTGATCATATTCATATCCTCAATAATGTTGTATGCTCCTTTACTTGGTTATTTCTTATTCTACTACTGATTGTTTCCCTTTAGTGGGGGTGGATTATTGTCTACTTTAGGATTAGGAGGAATCATCATGGTATTTGGAGGAGTTGATGTTATGAGTAGTTAATTATTCCTTAGATTGTATATACCTCTATATAACTACAAAAAATCATGAAATTCATCCATGTTGTCCTTCGACTCATTGTCCTCTTCACTTGGAAAGGAAAACTCATGAGTTTTAAATAACATGATAGTGCTAGATGAGTTAGGATCTTGGTGGGATTTTGGTGGATTATACATTTGGTCTTGTTTGAATATTTCCCATTGAAATTTTTTGAACATTACACATAATTCAACATAGTTGAGATCACCATGCTCAGAAGTATTATGAATTCTACACTAGTTGGGAAGAGCCATTTCTACTATGTTGATATTTGGAATATTGTTAGTATGGTTAGGCCTATTAAAAAATCTATTTTATCTCTAGAATATAGCATTTTGATTGTCAATTGGGGCATTAGCATTTCCCATCTTTCTCTACATATTCAAAAAGTTATTTCTCAACTTTTGAACCATATTCTGAATAGAATCCAATTTTCCCTTCGTAGAGCCAGTGCCTTACATAATATCATTAGGAGACATAGTAGATTATTTTTTCTATTGGTGACCATTACCCTGGGTATGATTGTTTAAAATTCTAAAATTTGGTTGTGTTATTTGTGTCAATGGAGGAATTATGTACAATTGATTTTGATTGAATACAAGAGTATTTTGATTCACATGTGGTATCAAATTTAATGCTAGAAAACTATTGTTGACATTAGGTTCTCTAAGTGTTTTAGGATTGAGTTACTTGTCTATATTGATTGATTTTTCAAATGCCCATGCCAAATTTTTAGTTACAAATGATCTCCTTAAGAACATTATAGTAATTAGATCTAGTACATTCTTATACATCTCCAATGTTAATTTCTCATTTGGTTTCTACCTTGGGATCAACTAGTTGTACATCTTCTAAAACCTTGCATTGAAAACATGAATGGGCTCATTAGATTCTCTCCTCATGATGGTGAAGTGATGGTATACCAATCTAGGATTGGTGACCTATCCAAACTACACAAGAAGAGCTACTTGACATTCATCCCAAGAAGTGATAGAAATTTCCATTAGATTTAAATACCAATCATAAGTATCATCCATTAAAGTAAAAGTGAATAATATGTATCCAACATCCTCATAGACAATATTTATTAATCTCAAATCAGATTTAAAAGATCTAATATGTTCCTCTATTTTCCTTCCTCCTATAGGAGAAAATGATGGTAAGTACTTTTTAAGATTTTGAGGTAAATCATGCACATCTCCTAGGATGGTAATATTAAATCCAAATAACTAGGGTGGGTATTGAGCCATTGGATAATTATTAGGTAAAGGGTTCCTTATTGGAGGAGGTGGATTTTTATGAACTAGGATTGTTGGCATAGTTCTAGGTCTCATATGATTTGATAAAGGTGAGACTAGAAAGCCAACTTGGGAATTATAATTGGTCACTCTCCTAGGTCACTCTAGCGCAAATCTATGAAAATGATAACTACTACTATCAAGGGTGTTGGCCCTCCTTCTATCACCAGTGGAAAATATTGATGTAGGTTTTATGCACACCGTAACCTTAACGAGGTAGCCTCTAAAATTTTAGGATCTCAATGGAGGCAAACACCACTCTAGGTCATGATTTATAGGTATATGGTCTATTATAACCTATTTATGGAATAGCTAATAGGGCATGCATGTTGTTTATAAGGTTTTTAGATGGAGGTTTGGTTCCTAATAAGGGTAGTGAATCTCTATGTGAGTTGGATGGGTAGTTGGCTTCTAATCTAGAGTGGGTAGGTCTCAAAAACAAACTCAAAATAAAAGGGAAGGGTAAGGTAGAAAATAAAGCTTCTGTGGTTTTTATGAATCACTTCCCTATAGTTTCTTAAAGGATAAGTGCTATCATAACCTATGCCTATTGATAGAAGTAATTGAACAAACACAATCAAACACAACTAACAAGTATAAGGAGATAAAGATGTTGGAAGTTCATAGGCCTCAAATAAAGGTTTTTATTTTTAGAGTAACTTTACACACCCTTAATTAGGAGATTATGGATCAGGCTAGTGAAGTATCTAAGGTAGCTATGGTACACACAAATAAAACTACATCTAAGAAAGCACTCATGCATAATTAGAATTATGAATGAATCAACTTAACTATTTTAACCAATATATGTACCAATCTTCAAATAGATATTGTGCATTTATATATTAGTATATCAATCAAAATAATCAAAAATCCATTCATAGATATTGCACACTGAAGATTATCAAAATATATAACCAAATGAAGTAATAACCAATTACATAAAAATTAGAAAGAAAATACACAAACACATTCATTGATGATCAAAATTGATGATGCTCCTGTATTCCAAAATTCTCTGACCCAAAATCCAAGTTGGATTATAATTTTTTTTATAGACATGGGGAAGGGGTCACCTCATCCTCCAAGTTCATGCAAGGTTATTACATGTGGTAGTCAAAACATGAGTTCTAACTGTGGTTCAAAACTGTATAATATTAGACTTGTATTTGTTAATTTAAAATATCCTTTGTAAAAGCTATGCAACATGCACATGTGTACTAAGATGAGGGCAATTTTTAAAATTATAGCTTGAACTGTACGTAAAAATTCAAATATGTGTCATTTGCCAAAAATGTACATGCCTTATTTTATAGTTTGTGAGAATAACCTATTGATATTTCAGATTAGCTGCTCTGTCCATTCCATTCTATTTTATACCTTTAGAAATATAAATATTAATTTTAGGACATACATCCCCACCTCATTGGGTCTAGATCTTGGAAAATTCCACTATTGATTTGCACCATCGATCTACTACATGATGGAATGTGAGCATGCCACTTAGTAGCTCTATGGGATTTTTGGGCTCTTTCACAAAACAAACTCCATTGCTTAGCACCTTTGTACCATGTGGAAATTTCTTGCTTGTCCCAAGACCTTTGAAAAGTCTCTGTCAATCTTGTACTATTGATCTTCATGTATTAGGCTCTCATGTACCATCAGATCTTTGGGTACTGGGATCCTAAAATTTTACCACTTGGCACTCTCATGGAGTTTTTGAAAAATACTTTATCTAAACATTAACATGAGGGTGACAATTTTCACCACCATGCTTGCTACGGACATCCCTTTATTTCCATGCTTGATTACACACCATCAATCTCTGGTATGTGAGTTAACATGCACCATAGATATTGTTGTTTGAATTTTTGACTCACCACAAGTTTAACACTTATCTTTTATATATTTTATCCTATAAAACATAATCACAAAATTGAATTAGAATATATATATAATAAAACTATTGGATGTAGAGGTGACACTTGAAAATTCCATGGGGATTGTGGTTTATTTTTTTGGTCATTTTGGTCAGAGTAATTATTTTGGGGGAAATATTATGAGACTTTTATATGGGGACCCTAATTTTATCGAATAAAGTGTTTGAGACACAAATTTTGAGGGGACTACATTTTTGTTAGAAAAAATGTTTGAGACACAAAGTTTGAAGGGACTACATTTTTGTTAGACACAACATCTGAGATGTAAAGTTCAAAGGAATTGGTCTAGGGGGAAAAATTTCTTAGAAAAAATATCTAAAGGAATATTCAAAGGGAAAAAGAGCTTGAGACAAAAGTCCTAAAGGGTAGGTTGCACAAAACCCAAAGGGTATGTACCCTCGGGGTCAATATTTTGGTAAAATTGTATTACCAAGATTGCTTTGGGGAATTATTTTGAGCTTTTTACATCAAAGAAAATATCTAATGATCAAAAGTATGAAGAGTTATTTTCATCGAGAAAAGGGTATGGGATAAAACCTGAAGGATATTTTCAAAAGGCTAGAGGGCACTTTCAAAAAGGCCAAAGGGTAAGTGGGTTAAGGCTAAAAGGTCATTTCTGAAGGGAAAAAATCTGAAGGGTCTACTTTGTAGGGAATTTCATTGATGATAAAAGTCCCAAAGGATCTAATTCATAAAGGCTAAAGGGTAAGTATATAAGGATAAAACAAGTCTATTAATATATTTATTTTGAATAAAAAAGTTGTAGACCTAATTCATTTAGGGGAATTGTTTTGGACAAAATGTCTACAACAATTTCCCTAACAGAATAAGTCTAAAACACAAAGGCTAAAGGAATTAGTCAAAGGGAAAAAGGCCCAGGATAAAATTCCCAAAGGGTAGGTGTGAAGGGAAAAATTTATCAAAAAAAATATCCATGACAAAAATGTTATAGACCTAATTCCTTCATGGGAATTACTTCAGACAAATGTCCACAACAATGTCCCTGACAAAGGTAAGTCTGTGGTAAGAAAAACTGTAACAATAAGTTTGAAACATAAAGTCTGAATAAATTTAGTTAATTCACAAAATAAATATCAAATAAAAATTGCATATGTATAATAAAAATAAGCTCAAAAACATAATCCCAATAGAATAAGCTCGATAGAAAGAATTAGTCTATGAACACACTTCTAGTGCTATTTTGCTAAAGTATGAAAAGACCAAAAATCAAATCCTCTCCCAAATTATGCATAAAATTATAGAAGAGGGGGATATAGATCAAGACCATAGGCTTAAAAAAAATAGGTGGGTCCCCATTTTCATAAAGAAAGAGGGGATGTTGGGTACAAAAAATCTTGAATGGATTGTGTTGACTATTTTGACCACAAGTCAAAATAAGTCAATGCCCTATAGTTCAAAACTTGTATAGGGGTATATTAAGGGCATATAGTATGTATATGATGTGTCATGGTCCTAATAATGTTATTCAATGTGTCATTATATTTGTCATGGCCACCTTTTAGTCTTTTATGTCTTATGTCATCCCTAAGGTCACAATGTAAGCTATTTATGAAATTTGTATAGTTTCCCTTGATAGAATAGTGTTAAAAATGTTTACCATCATCCATTATGTTATTATATTGTCATACATGTTAGTAATAACTAAAAAATTTGTAGGTATTAAGTTAGATCAAGAAAATGGTTATAAAAGAAGAAGTTTTAGTAGTTATATGGCCTATGCAAGTGATTTGACACATGTGGAAGGTTTAAAAATGAATATTAAAATTATTTGAGTTTAATTATACATTTTATCTACTTTGGAAGTCTTAAAATTGAACTAAAACCATTTCACTTCTCCATCACTTCACTAGGCATGCAAAACTGGTCAACATGTTTTCTCATGGTATGGCCAGTAAGAGAGGAATTGGGTAAAATGCCTATCAAAGATGATAATACACTTAGTATAATTAAATTTCATGTTAGGATTTCAAATATTGGTTTCCCATTCTTTATTAACCATTGTTTAGAAGTTAATTAGCTCTTTTTGCATGTTTATCCCCACACCCTATAGGTTTTCTCATTATTTGAGCTAATACATATAAACCAAGTATTGTACATGGTATTAAGGAACATGAAAATCCTATTCACATGATTCTTGACATTTTTTTCACATGTGGGATGAAAGAGAAGATCACAAACATCACAAATTGTTAGTTGAGAAACATTATAGAGTCTGTAGACAATTTCATCAATTGCAAGAGCTTGTATCTCAGTTTGACCTTTATATGAATGGAAATGTAAGTTAAAATGTTGTGATTTAATCATTCAATCCATAATGATCAGTATCTTATTATTAATATGTGATCTCAAGGTCATACAATGATCAAGAATATAGCCATGTTTTACACAGTCAAGTTTCTGACAAGTATCCATCTACAACTAGGTAAATGAGAGTTTTGAAGCCTAAATAGCCATTATGGAGATGCAATGAAGGGTTTTACAAGGTTTTGAACATATTATTAAATCATGAGAAACCAATTTGAGATACGCTAATGATTGAGATCAGTTGGGACAACCATCTCTCTAATGAACACAATCTTGTAGTTTGATGTGCACCTATAGGTGTCCCATAAAACACCAATCATGATTGGAATAGAAGCATTATAACTAGTTTGAGGTCCTTAAAGGTTGAAAAGGTTAATTTAAATATTGATAGGATGTCTAAAATTGATTTTAGGGCCATACATTATGCATATTGTCCATATTCTACCTTCACTACCCTGTGTCATGTAGGTACACCTACAAGTGGCTCATACAAAGTAATAAATAGTTAGAATGCATATTTTTTAAGATTTTTAAAACACTCCTTGAGGTATTGAAACATGAAAAAGGTCATATCAATCAATAGTGGAGCCATAAAGTGGCAGGTAGACTTGAATGATGTTCATAGTTAGAGAAAGTAAGGTTTATGGACTCATTACCTTAATTCATCTAAAATAAGGCCTTGTTCATTCTTTGTGCTATCATATAATCAGGTGGCATAAATTTTAGATGGATTTAAATGATCCTATATTGTATTCTAGACATAGGGGTAGTAAGATAACATGATAGGATAAGTTTTTGGTCCCAAGAGTTGATTTAACAAAGGCCTCCATTATAGACATTCTTTCACTATAGGTTTTTAGTGTTCTCTACCATATTTTAAACTTTTAATGACCTTACAATCCAAGGTGGTAGGATACAAACATGTATTCATGATAAGTGATGGTATTTAGGTGATAGGGATAATAGTGTCCCAAAAAACATTGAAAGGGGTTGATATTTAAGGTTTAAGGTAGATCACCACCTATAAGAAGATCCCAAACTTCCTTTTGAGGTGTTTACAGTTAGCTCACAATGTACATTATGTTGACATTCAAAATGGAGGCATAACCTATAGATAGGTTTCTCCATTAGAATGAGAGAAATACTAATAGCTCCAAAAAAATTAATAAAATTTGAAGTGTAGGGTTTCAATCTAGACTACTACCTAAAGATCCCCTTTTGGTCTAATAATGGTCATTTACAATTGACGATAGAGTGATAGTAAAAATTGAACCCAATAGTTTGTGTGTTATTCTTAATCAAGGCATAGTATAGACAAATTAAATCATGAAGTGACCTTGAGGACTTAAAGAAGGCCTTATTAAAATGATGTCAGGTCTAATGTTCTAATGCACACCTATAGGCATGTCACTTTCTAAGTATGGAAACATAGTACACAGTCTTTTAGTCTTGTCTAATCAAGTAGAGGTGAGTAAACCTTAAGTTAGAAAAGGATCATGGGTGTTAGAAATGTTTGAAAACACACTCATAATGATAATGATTAAGTCACATGATACTCATCACAAAGAAGAAAGCCAAGAGTCACCTTCAAAGTGCACCTACAATCCATATATAAAAACCTACACAATCATCGTTCTAGTAGTCTATCTTAGGGAGTTGGATTATTGATGGCCTTTTAGAGGAAGACAAGATATGAAAATTGGTACATATCATCTACATTACCCAAATATTCCTCTCATACATTCTAAATTCCTGAGATAATAAGGGAAGTACCCTTTATTTTATCTTAGATAGAAGGCACTCCCAAAGAAACAAACCCTACAATTTTGACATGAGGAAGAAAGAAAGTGAATTGGGAGGTCTTAAAGGCACTAAAAAATGGTAGGTTGAGTTGTTATAGACATGAAAAAACCTAAATAAGGCCTTATAATCTTGGGAAACCATCTAGAGGTGGTTGTGAGGATCTAAGGATAGTCAAGTCCACTAAACCTAAACTAGGCCTAATGCCTAAAGTGGGGTATAATACCACTTATAAGTTCAAGTGAACATTATAAGGCATTGTAGGACCTTAATTTGGAGATATAAGGTGATTCAAAACCTTTAGTTTATAGATAAAGTCATAGAGAGGTCATTTTTTGGCCTAAGAACAACTCAAGGTACACAAAATGTAGGCAAAAACTTGAGAATCCACCTTAATAAGCTCATATTTATACATATGCTTACCATGGGAGCTTAGGGAGTTAGTAATAGTCATATGGGGTCCCATATCCCTTGGACATCATAGCTTTATGAACAATCCTTAAGGGTTTAAACCATTCAATCCCTCTAAAACCCTTACTAATGACCTAATGGGAAACACAAAGAAGAAAAGGCATCCAAATGAGTTATTATGACTTTTAAAGTGAGTAAGACTTGTATACACAACACCCTTAGGCTTCTTACCATCAGATTGACTTGTACCCTATTTATACGAACAAGGTAAAAAATTAGTTTTCTTGATATATTTTGGTGTTTTTTATGTATAAAAGAGTTTAAAAGGATGATAATCACTTTCAAATGACAAATGGGACCTAATATAACTCCTCATATCAATTTATTTCTTTAATAAATCACATAGATACCTCTGCAAGCACTTTCACTTCAAGCAGTCCAAACTAGCATAGTGAATGGAAGGCGATCACCAAGTGTGAAGGTGATAAATTTAATTGGGAAGAATTTTAAGGTATATATTATGGATCTAAGTACATGAGGAATCTTGACAGGTGTCATACTATTCCATGTATGAATTGAATTAAACAACTAATGGGCATCTTGGTGATAAGTGCGAGGAATGAGTGAAAGAAGGATGAAAGTGACTATAGGTAGTGAAAAAACTTATGCAAAAGAATATTAGTGATTAGGGACAAGTAAAATGCATGTTTAATCTTTTCATTAATCCTCCCATGACATTTAAAATGTGGCAATTATTCCTAATATACTATGGAACACTCAAGAGAATCTAATGATGAAGGTAGTTTCAAGAAGCCAACTAAGAGACCTCTACACCATGTTTAAGGAGTTTGATGATTTTAAGGGACATTTATACAAATATAAATTACATGGTATATTTCATATTCCATTATTATATATATGTAACTCTCTATCTCTACTTGACACTTGTTCTTATGACTCTTGAACTTCATTCTTCTCTTTCTTCTTTCACATTCTATAAGTACTAGCCATTTTGGCACTTGTTTTCTAATTCCACACCATTTATGGTGAATCCCTACTAGTTTTATGTTGTAATTTGACTTTTAATAATATAATAAATCTATTTTTGAGTTCATAAACATCTTGTCTAAGTGTGTAAAGTGATGTATGGTGAGTTTTAGTGATAAACAACTTTGTCTTCTCTTTGTCCTTTCATGTTTGGTGAAAGAAGTTATCATTATAACAAGTCATATGGAGTTTATATAGTGTTTTTGGTTTTATTCAAGTCTTAAAGTGTCCTTATAGTCTTCTATCTGACATCTGGTCTACTTCCCTTGAGTTTTCTCAAGCATATCACCTCTATATTGAAATACTAATGTTAGAACATCTTAAGACTTTAAAGCTAGTGTTGTAGGTCTTGTTTCTTAGTTAAATAATTATGATGATCTTTTGGAAACAATTATGGTGTATCAAAACCTTATAATATCTTTATTTCATTCAAACTTCTATCCCTTTTCATACAATAAATTAGTTATTGTAGGTGACAAACACTTAAATATCAATTCAAGGAGCAAGCCCTTAAACCTAAAGGGCTAGCTATACTATATTCAACCCATAGGCCTAAAGGTATCCCAATTTTTCCCAAATATTATATTAGGCTTGAAAAACCACCTTTAGGGTGAAATATTTGATGACAATAGTTCTAGTATGCTTGGTGGAACCATTGTCCTAAAGATAACTTGTCAAGGTGAATGCTGGTCTTGACAATATCAGCTACATATTGGTGTGATACTGAGCATTTGGTGACTCATTTTAAGGTAAAATTTGGTTTTATACCATTTTTTTGTCATATATATATATTTATCATACTTCATGGTTCTTACTAGGTCATCTTCTAGTAGAGTTTTCAATCCTATCAATCCACCTCTTCAACCTAAACTTCCTCTTGAAGTTCAACACCCGTAGCCTATTCCACCCTTTAAAGAGAAAGAGGAATTTGATATCCAATAATACAAAGAGAGTGAGGAATATATTGAAGAAAATAATGCTAGGTAGCATGCCTTCATATCCTTTAACACAATAAATATAATCCATCTTGATGCCTATGATGACATTCTCCCTAATGATACAAAGAGTGTTCTTACATTCAATGGTGAAGGTCATGTCACACCTAGTGAACACATTAGGGATATCTCAAACTTCTATAGTTTTTAGAATTTCACTAAGGTTAACATTTCCTTTATACTCCTTGCCATGCCCCTTAGAGGGAAAACATGCAATTGGTATAGGGCTTTTCCCGATGGTTACATTACAACATGGGATGACTTTAGAGTTTTGATAACATCAAGGTTTATGGACAAGAGTGACCATACTTCACTCATTACCCAACTCAATGTTATCCAAAGATCCCCCAAAGAGACAATGCATGAATTTAATGAGATATTCCAAAAGACTTAGTATAGGTTGCCTCCTCCCATGAGACCACCTGCTAGTTTATGTTTCCCACATACTTTAGGGCCATTGGTACTAATATTGCCATCATGCTACAATCCATGGGTGGTTTCACATTACCTAAGGCATATGATCTTGCCATTAGATATAAGAATGACCTCATTCAAGTAGGAAACTTACCTCCAAAAGTGTTTATGACTCTATTTCCAAATATTTTTGTTGATACCCCTAATGTTGTTCAAGTTCCTAATACAAACACCAAGACTAGAGATACACCTAGGAAGGCAGATGATGCCATGGATAAAGATACATAAATTCAATGGTTATAAGATCAAGTTAGGCAAGAAATAATATAAAAAGGTGTGAATCAAAAAACCTATCCCTATCATAATCAATATGGTCAATAGTATAGGCAAGGGAGAGGTCAAGGTTAGCCAAATTTCAACAAGCCTACCAATGCATACAATCCTACTTCAACATCCAACATAAGAGCAATGGTACCAGTGCATAACAATCTGATCTAAGTAAAAGAATGTAAACAAGGACAATTAATGGATGCCAATGAGGGTGGAGAATAAGATATATTTTCTCAAGGAGGAGTCACTCCTCTACTATCAATAGAAGATGAAGTCCTAATGTAAGTAAGTAAAGGTTGGCAGCCTCAAGGAGAAAGCTTCACTTACTTCTTATTTAAAGCCACTTATGTTCTTAACTAAGGAATTTTTATTGTAGACAACACTAAATCTAAGATAAAGGATTTATGAGATGTTAATGGTGTGCCTAAAAGTTCATCTAATCCTCCTACAAGGTAATGAGGCATGACTACAAGCATGACAGTCCCTAACTACACCTCCTCTAAAATAGAATATGGGAAGGTATGTTCAAAGTGATTCAATTACTCAAGCTAAAAACACTCCCTTGCCTCCAAGAAATTAATAAAATTTAATTACTTCTTCTCTAAACATTGTAGATTCATTTAAGAGTGATAAGGCATCCATTTCCCTTTGGGATGTCCTTCATATGCTTAGCCAAAAGGAGCTCTTACAAAAATAGATATCTACCATCCATGTTAGTCCTCCATCACCAAGCCATGTTCATGGTAATTTTGATATTAATAATGCCCTAAAAAACATTATGGAACTATCTACTAAATCTGAGAAACCTCCACCTTTCTTTCTCACTCTTATAATGGGGGATAAACTAGTTCATAACTGCATAGTTGATATTATAGCTAGCACCTGCCCAAGGTTGTGGCTGACAATTTGGGCCTAAATTATGAAACACATAGTAAATGAGTGATTCAATTATATGGTACACCTAAAAATTTAGTAATATTGATCAAAGGGTTAAACTTTTTCTTGAATGATTATCCTAGTTTCCCCATCCTCAAAGACATTGTGGTTGTTGACTTACCTTCCCACTTTGCAATCTGCCTTTCAAGAGATTTCATAGCTATTATATGAGGCTAGATATTAGATAATTTGTCTTTATTAACATATAGGAGAAGATATGGAACATAAGTGAACATAGGGACTCAACCACTTGCTAGATTCCATATTGAACCCTATGTATAAACAAGCTCCAACTTGAATTATGTCATCAATGAGGAAGCTGAAGAGTCTATTGTGGATGATTGTGATTCTTCTAATCTTTAAGAAATTTTTGATTTGTTTCTAGATTAGTATGTTTCATATGATTATGAACATGATCCTTACACTTATTTTGAGCAAACTTATCTTGGCACCTATAACATTCCTAAAGGAACATTTGAGTAATCTAAGGTGAGAAATTGAGCATTCTTTTTTACAAGCTGTTGAAGGTAATTATTTTATCCATGTGTATGATGATGATATATTGAAGATAATAATATATCAATATGTTGAAAATAACCATGTCCTTCTACCTGTAATTGATGAAGTAGTCTATTTCAGTTTATTTTCCTCATTTCTTAATTTTGAAATTAAATAAAAGAAATCTAGTAATGAGGTGTGTAGAATAATACCTGGTGAAATGTGTGCATGAATCCAAATGAAAGTGGGAACTGCTATTTGTCTTGGAAGGAATAAATTGAAAATAACACAAACACTTGATAGGGGGTTATTAGATAGTTGGTTGAGTGGATTGCCTAGCATGAGGTAGATCTAAGAAGCACAATGCTTGCTAGGAGGTCATCAATCCACTTTTATGAGAATCAAGTTTGAAATGATAAAGTAAGATATGTAAATTCAATTATAATAAATTAAAGGTGTTATATAAAGTTAAATATAACTTGATTAGTAAATAAATTGATAAAATTTTGATGCTAAGGTGGTCAAGGTAAGGTTCAAAAAATTAGAGAGGCTATTATGGTCAGAGGGAAACATATAAAGTGGAGCTTGATTTGAGGAAAAAGGGTGAAAAATGATTGATAAAAAATGATTCCGTAATGAACCATCAATGGTTATATATTGGTAGATGACCGTCTATGGTTAGGTAATGTTAGTGGTTGCTTGTGCAAATTTGGGGTGAAAAACTTAGGGAATATAGAATGGGACTTTGGTCAAATAGAGGTTGGATATGGGGATAAGAATTGTAAAGTGGGGTATTGGTGGATATAATAAGGTAAAGGTATTAGAATCTAGATAAACCAAAGAACACAAGAACAAAATACCTAGAACTAAGTGAAGGAATCTTGGGGTGATGTGACTAGAGTAATGTTGCTTTAGGCCTTTTAGAGTGATTTTGATAGAGTTTCAGATCTCTAGTGACAATGCTCAGTCACTAGTATATATGTTGAATATCTAAAATAAATATTGAATCCTTTCTCACTTCCTCCTATACTCCTTTTATAGTCAAAAGTTACTAAATGAAATAAAAGAAGTTACCAATTTGATGGAGGATAAAGTTGGCTATTTTCCTAGCTTTAAAAGCTTTATTTTAAAGATAAGTTACTATTTTGAGAGTTATTAATATTTAACAAAAAGTTGGAAAAGTTTTAAGGTAAGGTGGGGAACCCTACCATCGACAACTATGTCAACTGTCAATGGTTACCCTAACTATCAGTGGTCATAGGCTTATAGGGAAAATGGGTGAAAAAAGGGTGGATTAGATGATGTGTTTTAAGGGGGTTTGGTAATGTTGAGTTATAAAAGGGTCTAGATAAAGGTCTGAAGGTAGTATGACACAAAAAAATATCATGTGTAGGTTTTAGGTGTCTATATTTTACCCCTTTTTGTTGTGTAGCTTTAAGCAAGCTATAAAACAAAAATGAGAAGCTAGTCAAAGTCTAGGTCTGGTTGTCCTGAGTAGGAGAGGAGGTATTCCCCCTCAAACTAGGAGATAATTGAGGCATAGATAAAATTAGGTCAAGGGTTAATAAATGAGATAAGGTGGGTGACAAGAAAAGGGTTGAGTAGTTGTGATGCAAACCCATGCACAAAAGTGATGAAGGGTGATAATTGAGATCATGTAATGACTAAAATTGCCAATGTTATAAAATAAGGTCAGGGTCTAAAAATAAAAAAGAGGGTAACTAGTCCAAAACATTGGTCATAGATGATTAGTTCATTCTCATCAAGCCATCCAAACAAGGTTCATGTCATTTACAGGTATCTAGGTGAAGAAGTGCTCCTATTAAACAACATAATTGGTTGAGTTGTGCATGAGGTGGTGTAATATATGCATGGTTAACTTTGGTAAAATGGGTTAGTACAGTCAAAGGACCATGTAAAATCATCAAAAAACATGTGAAGAGGTTGGGTAAAAAGGTTGGGATAGAGGGTGGCCAAGATGACTCCACATGTACTAGGTGAGAGGATGCTACATATATATTTCCCTAGATAAAATATCTAAGAGGAACTCCAGACCAAATGTAGTTCTAGGTAGGAGTGGGTTGATGATGAAAGGTTAGGTTGGAAAAGTGTAGAGAAATGTGAGGGGAGCCTAACTATTGATGGTTAGGGTACCTAAAGGGGAAACTATCAATAGTTACTCTAACTATCGATGGTTGGGGTGAAACCCTAAAAAGTTGAATGGTAAAAGTAAAAATAAGAAGTCTTTTTCACTCATTGACTTTGGTTAATAGTGTTTAGTGACTTGAGTGATTTGGATGAGTGTGTGGAGTGTGTATCTTTTTGAGGTGGAGATTCATGATTGATTGGGTTCATGTGTTCAAGTGTGATAGAGGGAGGATGAGGATGTGGCCAAGAAGTGGTGAGAGGGCTCTGACCATGCCACTAATCATAGAATGAGGTAGGGTTTATTTTAAAATTTATAGAAGGGTAATAGTTTAGGTATAGGAAAAGGGTAGAGAAGATTTGGGAAAGTAATAATAAGTTGAGTAAAACACCAAACATGAGCTTGGATGCCCTAGGTGTAGTAATAGGTGAAAATGAGGCAAAGTGGGTAAAAAAATGAGGGGGGAGAGTGAGTAAGTGAAAATAGGAAGGAGATAGGTAGGGATTTTTGTATGTATTATATGTTTATCTTAGTTTAGGGTTTATAGGTGAGGATTGGGTGGTTGGGTTTCACCATCAGTGGTCACATATAGTGACCATTTATGGTTAGACCCAAACATTGATGATTGATTGTGGATGGAAAAATAGCCCTAAGGACTATTGATGATTCCCTAAACTATTGGTGGTTGGTTAAAAGAGGGCCATCGCTAGAAGTCATTAAGGTTAATAAAAGGGGTCTAAGTAAAAAATAGGTGAGGGTGGATAATGGGTCTAAGATATAGTGCATCATTAGGGTGGAAAGATGAAAGAGTGGATCTAAGGTAGAGATTATAGGTTAATAGGGATGTGTAAAGATGGGTGTAAATAGAGATTATAGGTTAACAAGAGAGGAAAAATTAGAAATATTAATGTTGTTGTGATTGTCATGTAGTCCCATGAGTAGATTCAAATGAGGGATAGAGTCCCTAAGATATTTTTAGAGGTGCATGACATGATGATTGATGCAAAGTGGAGGCAGATGGAGGATGTGAGCCTATGGGCCATGAGACACTATCGACACCTTCCATGTGATGCAGTGATGATTGTGGAACTCATAAAAAGATGAGACCCTACCACAAACACCTTCTTGTTATCAACTAGAGAGATGTATATTTTATTGGAGTATGTTCATAGGATTATGTAACTACTGATTTGGGGGAGCTAATGTACCACATTGAGAGTGATGAGCAAGATTATTTCATGGACCTAATATATGGTGCATATCAAGTCTAGGTGAGGTAACATACTAGTGGAGTGTACTATAGGCCATTATAATAGATATCCCCATAATATAGATGCCTTCTAACCATGATGATGATGGGTATATCCTACTTTATGATACCAGATTTGAGTAGAAGATGATTTCCATGCTTGCTGTTAGGAGTGATGATATAGATGATTTTAAGGGGTTTGATTTTTGGATGGGTCCTAGTTTTACTTGTGTAGATATATAGAGATATTTGGGCCTTCAGAGCATGGAGATGAAATGGGATCAACATCAGATTTGTGCTCCACTATTGGGTATATGATCACATATAGGTACTAAGACCATTTGGGCTCCCATGTGATGGATATGCAGTGATAGACTACAGGGTTGGCTTCATGAGGTGGCAAGGTGATTTTGTACTATCAACAACTGGTGGTAGATCAAGGGATATGGATTGGTTTTGAAATATTAAGAGGGCTTGGTGGAAGGATACATTATATAGAGACCTTATGTGAGTTTTCCCTTATAGATAAGTTACAGGTACCACATGCTATCATTACAAAGTTGGTGGTGGGTTTATGGCTGAAAGGATGGAAAGACCAAACACATCCTAGTAGATTGAGTATAGAGATAGTTTTGTTTGGTGTAGGATACACCCCTAGATATTTAGTGTTATAGGAGGGAGGATTTGGAGTACCTACTTCTAGAGCTATATCCAGATGCTATTATGCTAGATTATGAGGAACTTTTAGTGAGAGATCTTATAGATGATACGAGAGTGACTGATGGATATATGGGATGGTATCAGGATAGGTATGTGGCCATATATTTTTGATGGGGGGATGGAAGCCAATAGCTTATGGATGTTGATCTTGCATAGGTACAAGGTGGATGACTAGATGGTCAGACAATGGTAGCCCTTGCAGTAGTACAGGCCCAGGTGATAGGTTTCCAAGGATAGGTAGATGTGTTGTAGGTATAGATAGTCACTTTATAGGGGTAGGTAGCCACTCTAAAAAGAGAGAAAGACATGGTGAGGGCCAACCTTAAGTTATTCACATAGGAGAGAGATTCTTTGAGATAGAGAGCAGGGGTGACTGTAATAGGGGAAGGAGTAGCTGACTCAATTTTGAGGACACAGTACCTATCCACCATTTAAGAGATCTGATATTATGAGGCTATAGTGTTATCCCAATTTCTAGATGTGATGAGATATGGGGAGCATAGGGCTAGCTTCGTTGGGGGTCTAGCAGTAGGTACACTAGGTCAATGGGATTAAATTATAGCATAGATAAGTATATCAGGGGGTCCACCTCTAGATGGTGAAGCAGGTATAGGTGGTTCTAGGTTTGGTGTTGTAAGTCCTTGATATATGATATCTTGATGATGTATTTTTTTGATATGTATATTTTAATATTGGCCAACATGCTGATGAGGCAAGATGCAGTTATTAGAGACACACATATATATTATTTTGTATTTTGATGATGTTGGTGATTATATTTATGATGATGTTTATGATCATGTTGATTATGTGGAGTAGGACGCTGATGTTGTTTATGATTATTCATGTTATGATGTTTATGATTATTCTTGTGATTATGGTTATGAGGATGTGATGTTGATTTTGATGATTAGGAGCATGATTATTTTTTATAATTTTTAGTTTAGGTATGATGATGATGTAATTATGGTTATAATTATGTAGATTATGATGATTATATATAATTATGATTATGTCATGAATATTTTTGGTTAAGATTATGTTGGTGTTGATTGGATAGTTGAGACATGATGATGATAATGTGGTGACTAAATTATCTTAATTTAAATTAGTTTAAAAAATGGATATGATGATATTATAGGTGATGTATTGAGACATATAAAAATGTTTTATTGGTAAGATGTGACAGTGTAGGTTTAACTTGATAATATTGTTGGTATTATTTTGAGGTTATAGTAGGAGAGGGTGTAAGATTATGTTTGTCATGAGAATGTTTGATTGGGTCAAAAGGCACACATGTCCCACAAAATGGATAGGAAAGAGGCATGTTGTTCTAATTAGCAAGAACCTAATAATAAGAAACCAAAGTTAGATCAACTTAGTGAACACAAGCCCACAGAGTGCTTCATAAGAGCATGCTTTGATTAAGAACAAGGGTGTGTCGATCACTTTGTGTCAAGTAAGCTCATAGTCCCTTGAGTTTAGGGAGGAGTGAAGGAAATTTGGGTGATCAACAAGAAGGTGATTGGTAAAGGGTATCTTGATGTGGGTCAGCTTGTCTCTTTTATAGGTGACCAAAATGCCGTAGAAGACATGTCCATGCCTTGTAGTAATGTGTAGACTGATCAATGTGGGAAGTCTACTAGTGCCATATATAAGAGTTGATTATGGCTTGATAGTATATTAGGTAGGCTGATCGATGCGAGAAGTTTACCAATGGCATTTCTAAGCATTGATTGTGGCTTAATTATTTTTTATTTTGTCAAAATTTTGTTCATTACTTTTGTTATTGGAGTAAGTTATTGAATATGATCAGTGCAGGAAGCTTTAAATGATTTTTCTTAGCCATCCTTCAAGGGAGTGGTCTAATATTTTGACTTTTATAGCTATCCTTCAAGGGAGCAGTCTATTTTAAGAAATTTTGAAATATGGGGCAACTATCCTTCAAGGGAACAATATACAACACTATGATTTTGAATTATGAATTCAGACATGGACAAGTCCACCTAGGCATAAAAGATCCACCAATATGAAGGCAAGACTTTAGAATAAAAGGTTATTTTTTTAATGAAAGAAATGGGTTGAGAGACAACTGATCATGGGGTTCCATCTATAGAAAGATGAAAAGCATCCATGAGAACTATGTTATGGGTAGATTTGGGTACTCATACTTAGGATCAGGTTTTATCTATGATGAATGAATCACATGGTTCTAAGTTATAATCAATTATTCCCAAAGGATAAAGGAGAATGTAAAAGTTTTGTGGACCAAGGGATGAGCTTAAGTTAGACATAGAAGTGAGTTCAATCCTTTTTAACAATAGAAAGGATGTATATGTGAAACATTGATTGGATTAGGTTTTGGTTTACCTTTGAGAAAGGAAAAATGGTAAGCACCAAATCCATGCTTGTGGGTTACAATGTAGGGTCCTAACTAGTTAAAAGTGAATTTTACCTTCTTGGCCTTCTCCATGTTAGTTACATGTTGATTTTCTTTAAGGATGAGGTTTTTGATGTTGAATTCATGCTTTCTCAAATGTTTTTTATATGCATGCTTGATTCACTCTTGATAGACATGAAGATGAGTGAGCATGGCAAGGTTATGCTCATCAAGAAGCTTTAGGAATGTGAGGCATTCTTGATAATAGTCACTATCAGAGAGGATTTCATGTAAGGATATATGAAGTGATGGAATTTGGAATTCAAGAGGCAAGATTTCCTTAGCTCCAAAGATGAGGGAAAAATGTGTTATACCCATAGTGGTTTGGATACTAGTGCAATAAGCCCATAAGGTAAAGGGGATATAGAGGTGCTAATCCTAACCAAAAGCACTGACCACCTTTGTGAGAATTTTGATGAGGATTTTGTTGGAAGCTTCTTCTTATCCAATGGCTTATGTCAGATAAGGTGAGGAGAAGCTTAAATCAATGCCAAAAGCATCACAAAGTCCTTGGACTTTCTTATTTTTAAAGGACTTGCTGTTATCATTGATTATTTTATGAGGAACATTGAAGTGACATATGATATGATGATTGATAAAATCAATGATATTTTTGGTTTTAGTTGATATAAGTATGTTGGCATCCACCTATTTGGTGAAATATTATATAATGGTGATGATATATTGATGTCATTATAAAGAATGGGGATTGATCTCCCTGATAAGGTCAAGACTCCATTTTGAAAAAGGAAAATACTATTGAGATACTTGAAGACCATAGGAAGGTGCATGATGAATATTAGAATGTTTTTGACACTTGAGGCATTTCTTGACATAGTCACAATAATCTTGATTAAGTATAAGCCAATAGTAGCCTAGGCAAAGGATACATCTGGCAATATCTAAGACACTAAAGTGTCCCCCACAGATGCCATCATGAACTTCCTTGATGGAATGAAAATATTTATGATGATGGAGATGATGGATAAGGATGCTATAAAAACCCCATTTATAGAGAATCCCTCCTATAATAGTGTAATGAGAGGTACCCTGGATAAAATCTCTATGGAAATACTTTGAAAGATCAGGGGGAAAATGCTAAGGTTAAGATAATTGAATGTTTGATCATACCACACATCAAGAGGTGACACTTCCACATTAAAAATGATGGGAAGGTCTATATTGATATATGAAGGAGTGAAAAAATGATGAATAGTAACAAATAGTTTAGATTGGGCTAGTTGGGAGGAAATTTGGGAAGCAAGAGATGCCATGGTGTCTATGAATTTATTAGTGGATCAAGGAACCGATTGGATGGTATAATGATCAAATGATGCTAAGAGTACATTGACAAGTTGTTTTTACTTCAAAAGGACGTTATTTTTGCATTGATAAGATCCTATGACCTAGTTGATGACAAGTTGGGAGTCTCCAAAGACACTGATTATTTTGATCCCCAAAGCCAAGGTAGTTTGAAGACCTATGAGTAAGGCATCATATTCAGCTATGTTATTGGTGCATTCAAAGTCAAGTTTGAAAGAAAGGGGAAGAGGTTATACATTAATGGGAATGAGGATTACTCTATCACCCCCACCATTTTAGCATTTAGAGCTGTCAAAAAACATGGTCATTTGATAGGTGGGTTCTTCTAGAGAAAGGGTTGTAATAGAATCATTTGGAAAGGTAAAAAGAAGAGATTGGTTATCAGGTAGAGGGGCTTTAGATAATTAATTAGCTATGACCTATCATTTAATGGATTTTTTTGGGAGAAACTCAAGATTGAATTTAGATAGAAGTATGAGCCACTTAGCCATACATTGGTTTTGATATGGCTTAGAGTGCATATACTTGAGGGGGTCAGTATTAGTGATGACATAAGTTTTATGATTAAGAAGATAATGATGGATCTTAGAGGCTAAAAAAATTAAGGTAAAGAATTTTTTTTAAGATGTCTATACCAGGTTTCATATTTGATTATGGTGTGACTGATGTAGTAGATGACATATTTTTTATTTTATTCATCACGATGCATGAACAAGGCCACCAAAATATGATTGGTGGTGGATATATATAGATAAAAGGGTTGGTTCTCTTTAGGAAGAATAAGGATAGGTGGAGAAAGAAGCTACTCCTTGATTACATCAAAGGATTATTGGCATTTATTGGTCCATTTGAAGGAGACATGTTTCTTTAGGAGGTGGTGGAAAGGTTGGCATTTGTTAGATAGTTGGGAGATAAAGCACCGAATCAACTAAAGTTTTCCTTGTAGGCTACAAAGTTGGGTAAGGTTAGTAGGAGGTGGCATATCCAAAATAGCTTTGACCTTGGTAGGTTCTATTTCAATTCCACAAAGAGAGACAATAAAGCTAAAGAGTTTGCCTAATAAGAATCCAAAGATATACTTTTTGTGTTTGAGATTGACATTATAATAAATTAATCATTCAAATATGATGGTGATAATAACCAGATGGTCTTGGTGATGTTTGGATTTCCTAAAGAGATCATCCACATAATCCTTGATAATTTTATGAATGAGGTCATGAAAGATATATGTCATGGCCCACTAATAGGTTGCCCTTATGTTCTTCAGTATAAAGGGCATAACCCGATAGTATAAAGTTACCCATGGGGTGATAAAATAAGTTTTATGATGATCTTTAGGGGGAATTAGAATTTGATTGTATCTCAAAAAATGATCCATGAGAGATAGCATTTCATGGTCAGTCATGAGATCAACTAGTTGATCAATGTTAGGTAGGGGAAAGTCATCTTTAGGGAAATCAAGATTAAGGTCACAAAAGTCAATGAAGAGGTGAAGGCCCCCTATAGGTTTGGTAATGGGGATGATGTTAGAAACCCATTGTGGATAGTCAATGGGTTGGATAAAGTTAATAGAAATGAGGCATTAAAGTTCTTCTTTGACGAGAAGAGCTATGTGAGGATGCATATGATATAGTTTTGGTCAAATGGGCTTAACTTCAAGATGAGTAATAATGTTATGGAGATAAATAGAAGGATCAATTCTAGACATATCTTGATAAGACCAAGCAAATTATATACTATGGTCATGAAAGAAATAAGGGTAGTCATGTCATTCTTAAGGGGTTAAAGATTAGCCTATTTTGATGATACAAGGGTCCTTTTGAGTACCCAAATTAATATCAATGGTTGATTCATTCATCATGGTTTGGTTATTATGAGGAAGAGATTTATGGATAGAAGAATCCCCTACACCAAGATAGATGAGAATGGCATTGTCATCTTGATGGTGAATGGTGTTAATAGTGGGTGAGTTGTGTTTAATCATTTTTGGGTGGATGAGAGGAATGGTTTTGGTTTGGCCCACATTTTGATATGTTAGGGGGCCCAAGCCAATCATATTGATAAAAAAAAGTTAGAGGGGATGATGTCAGAGTCTTCAAATTGGGAAGAAGGGGTTGGTGAGGATGGAATTTCTTTAGTAGTGGTAGCAATAGGTTTAAGTGATGTGGGTTCTTCTGGTGGAACAAACCCTAGTCCAAAGAATTCATGAGGTTTATAGTTTTTTATAGTAAGAAATTCATGAGGTCCTTTTTCATATAGGCTAAGACCAAACCTATTCTAAGCACATCGGTAAAGGTAGGTTTTGGCAAAGGTTGGGTTGCTTAGGTAAGAAAACTCAAAGGTGAATGGTTGGATATATGGAGTGGTAGTGGGAGCAAGAAGTGGTCGATCAAGTCCCCTATAAATTTTTTTTTTTTAATTTTTGGGGAGCCTAAAGGGGAGAATTGTGTTGATGTTAGGGTCACAGGTGTTTCTATGCAATTTCACTTTCTACATTCAAGAGAAGAAAATGAGAAACTAAAAGATGGTCAAGGCTAAAAGATACCTAGATATGATCATGCGCACCGAAATCAGACGTTGGAAGGTTCTCCTCTTTGGCTGTGGAGGAATGACACCTACAAAGAAGAAGAGACTAAACACAAAAAATGTTAGACGAGGAGACGGTGGGTTGTCAAGCAGACGCTTGATCCCAGAAGTACGAAGACTTCCTAGAAGGATATCAACCCACTGATTAAAAATAGAAATATTTGACAAAAATGGAAATAATGAAAAGACAGAATGAAAGCAAATAAAAGATGAAAAATAAAATGCATACCTAATATTCAGCGAACTGTTCTATACAGTCACCGGTGTCGGTCTCTGTGCCGGCATCAGTCTAAGGGTGCCGACGTCAGTTAAAGTGCCGGTGTCGGTCGGGGTAATGATCGGCATCAGTCGAGGAAGCAATTCTTGGACAGGTCTGGTCGAGTCTGGTCAGGTCCGGTTGAGTCTGGTTGGGTTGGGACAAGGTCTTAGGCTTTGCAGAAAGGTCTATTGTTTTGTTTGTGGTTTTATGCAGGAAGTATGAGTAGAGTTATAGACTGTGTAGTCAGGGGATAGTGGACAGAGGTGTAAAGGAGGAAGTCAGGTCAGGGTTATAGCTAAGTCTAAAATAGGGGTGATAGCAGTAATAAACAAACAATAACCAGAGAGAAACAAAAACACAGAGAGAGATACTTACCTATTACACACTGCAAGTATGATAAAAGACATGATTGAAGTCGTTGATGTGTTGCAAGATGACTGAAGCAGGATTCCTGTGCTAGAGAGAGATACGAAAGATTGATCGCAGATTGATTGGATGCAAGAAAATGGTTGATCGCCAGAGTTGATTGAATGAATGAACTGGTTGGTTGCCAGAGGTTCATGGTTTTACTAATTAATCGAAGGATGATTCAATAACTGATTGCAAAAACAGATTGGCAATCGCATGGATAATGGGTAACAGAATAACAGTTCCTGCATTCAGGTTGAGAATGTAGTGCTAAGGAGAATCGACGCCGGTAGGATCGCCAACGTCGGTCGAGAAGTGACTGACGTCGGTGACGTCGGTCAGGTGGTGACCGTGGTTGGCAGATGCAGAATGGGGGTAGAGACTAACTTTTAGCCTTCTACTCATTTTGTCATGCTGCCAAGGTCAAGGCTAGTGGGAAAGTGGTCGAGAGGGGTTAAATAGGTGAGGGAGAATAACATGAGGGATGACCAAGGGAGTCGACATGATTTCAGTGTCTACATTTGCCCCTTTTTGTCTTGTTGGTTGTTCTAGACGAACTGCAAGACAAAAATAGGAGTGAATGCCCCAGGTGTGGATAAGGTCAATTTCATCTTGTTGGTTGTTTGAATGAACTGCAAGACAAAAATAGGAAGAGGTTGGTTGCCCCGATGATGGATGAGGTATTCCCCCTCAAAGCAGGAGTCGAGGGAAGGGAACCAGGAATCGGGTGCTGATTTGACAAAGAGTGGATGAAAAAGGGGTGAGGGTGAATGCTGCAAAAGTCGTGATTGTGTGCATACCACTGCATGAGATGGTCAAGTGAAATTGTCACAGGTCAAGGGTCAAGGAGTGCCAAAATTGAAGGAATCAGGCCCCAGCATTTAGTCATCTACTGATTGGGTTATTCAATCTAAGCTGAAGCTCCAAATGGTCGTCGTGTTCTAGGTATCCTAGGCATAGGAAGTGCTCCTTGAAACATGAAAAAGTCACAAATAGTTCAGATCAACTGGCTTGCGATCCTATACTTGTGAGGGTCCAAAAATAGTCTGTGCACAATTCTACTAACCAGTCATGAGGTAGCATACATGCAAAAAACAACCAAGGCAACATTGTCTTGGAAGTGGTCAAAGTCAGAGGAGATAGGCATGATCTCCAATGGGCATTGGTCGAGGTGGAGGAATGGACGAAAGGATGTGGCCGAGCTAACCTCAGATGACCCCATGTCAACTGAGTGCTACCTACATAGCCTTGGTCGTAGGGCCTCAGGCCAATGTAGTTCTCCCCAAAGGGAGGAAGGATCAAAGGGATAGAATTGGTCTTGGTCGAGGGCAAGATCATGGTCAAAAGGAGGAAATAAGGTTTGTCCATCAGAGAGACAAACAAACGAGGGTGGTCGAGCTAACCCCAGATGATGTCGTGTCATCTGAGTGCTACCTACATAGCCCAAGTTGGAAGGGGCCTCAGACCAATGTAGTTTAGACAAAGAGAAGATTGGTCGAGGATTGGCGTGGTCAAAGTGGTCGAGAGATTGGTCTTGGTCATGATGAATGATGAGGGGAAGAAGATGATGTTGCAGCCTTTTCCAAATGGTGTATTCTGTAACATTGGTTGAGAAGTATTTCATCCCTAGCAATTTTCCATAGTCATCATGGATGTATGCTAAAAATGAATTGAGGTCTATTTATGCTTCAGCAAGTATTGGTTTATGCTTAAGATAAATTGCATATGGTCGATAGTTTCCATGTGTATTGGTGTTCATAGAAATGAGTGTGAATAGGCTATGGGAGTGGCCTGAAAAGAGAGTTGAGTTGAGGTGATTGACAAGTGATGATATGGAATGTGACCAAAGTGTAGAAGAAGTGAAAAGCATATTGCTTTTTCATTGACAAGGACCAAAATGACAGCACAGATAGGGGTTATTAGAACCAAGAGCCCCATTCATGCATGACATCGTTGACCAAATGTTGTGTTAGAATGGTAATTGGATCACTTTGACATTAAAGTGAGCTCGAAGTCCCTTGAGCAGGTGATAGGAGGAGGAAAGGGTAACCTATTTTAAGAGCAGAGATAACTTTGCCCCTTTTTATAGGAGACCCTGAGACAACTATAAGTCAAGTCCATGACTCATTTTTTTTTTTTGGTGCAGACTGATCAATGTGGGAAGTCTAGAGAGAGATGTCATTTGCTTGGTGGTCAATTGTGAAGCTGATCAATGGGGGAAGCTTTGAAGATAGTGCTGTTTATTGCCAGAGTAGTCATAGCCATCCTTCAAGGGAGTGGTCTAGAATTTTGTTTAATATAAGGGCTTTTGAATAGCTATCCTTTGAGGGAGCAGTCTATTTAATTACAGCAATGATAGTACAACTGTCCTTCGAGGGAGTAGTCTACCTTTTGATTTGATATTGATATGGTGACCATGGATATTTTGACATCTTGATTTGTTTTTACAGAAATGTGAGTCATGGACAAGATTATAGAAGGTCAAGGGCTCCCTTTTATTAGGACAAAACATCCATACATCATAAAAGGGTTATAGAGGAATTGTTAAGAGGAATAGGGATGAAAGGAATTAGGACTAAGAGGATGGGGATTGCTCAAGGGATGAGCTCAAGTTAAGTGTCAAGTGGATGAGTACTCGACTAGTAGTAGAACGGTCACAGATGCAACGCATTAAGAGGCTCAAGTTCTGGTCGTCCATCAAGAGAGGATAGACGATAAGTCCCTGATCCATACTTGTGCATGATAATGAAAGGTCTGAGCCAATTAGGAGCAAACTTGCCTCATTTACTTCGCTCCATATTGGTCACATGTTGATTCTCTTTGAGGATGAGGTCTTCGATGTTGAAATCTCATTCTCGCAGATTTTTGTCATAGGCGCGCTTGATGCGATATTGATAGACATGGAGATGATTAAGGGCAGCAAGATGACACTCATCAAGTAACTCAAGTTGTGCTAAGCGATCTTGATGAAAGTCATCATTGGAAAGGATATCATGTAGAGAAATGTGGAGAGATGAGATCTGTACTTTGAGAGGTAGGATAGCCTCTATTTCGTACACGAGAGAGAAAGGGGTAGCACCCGTAGAGGTTCGGATGGTAGTGCGGTAGGCCCACAAAGTGAAGGGAATGTGAATGTGCCAGTCGTTGCCTGTGTCGCTAACCACCTTCATGAGAATTTTAGTGATAATTTTGTTAGAAGCCTCGGCCTGCCCATTTGCTTGTGGGTAGTAAGGTGAAGAGAAACTGAGCTTGATGTCGAATGAGTCGCATAGCTTTTGGATAGTTTTGTTTTTGAAGGACTTGCCATTATCGGTGATGATCTTATGAGGGACACTAAAATGACAGATGATATGGGTGCTGATGAAGTCGATGATCTTGTCAGCTTTTGTGGAGACGAGAGGAATGGCTTCCACCCACTTGGTGAAATATACAGTGGCTGTGATGATGGATTGATGACGAAGAGATGAATGAGGGTTAATCTCACAGATGAGATCTAAACCCCATTGAGAAAAAGGCTAGAAATCCTGAGTGATTTGTAAGGTGTGACTAGGAAGATGAAGCAAGTTAGAGTGCTGCTGACACTTGATGCAACGCTGAACATAGTCACTACAGTCTTGATGAAGGGTAGGCCAATAATAACCCAGATGAAGGATGCGCTTGGAAATTGAATTCCCACTGAAATGTCTGCCACAAATCCTATCATGGACTTGCTTAATGGCTTGAGATGCTTTAGTGGAGGTGAGACAGCGAAGAAGGAGGCCGTCGAAGCCTCGCTTATAGAGAAGACCCCCTAGCATGGTATAGCGAGCGGTATGCTTGATAAAAGCTCACCTTGCATTGTTAGAGAGGTTGGGAGGAATGATAGAAAAAGATAAGAAGTCCACAAGTTGCTTATGCCAAGCATCTCGTGGGCTAGGGTCTATAGTGTTGACATGATTAATGTGAGGAGAGATATATGAAGGCAACGGCACACGATGCACCGTGACAAAAAGTTTGGATGCAGATGAGGAAAATGGGATATGCGAAGTGAGAGAAGCCATGGTGTCAGCAAATTTATTCGTGGATCGAGGAATAGTCTGCAGGAGGTAATGGTCGAAAGATGCAAGGAGAATGTCAACACCATTTTTGTACCTTTGCAAAATTTCATTTTTACAGAGGTATGAACCGTTGACCTGATTGACGACGGGCTGTGAGTCACCGAAGATGTTGATGGACTTGATGTTGAGAGAGAGGGTGGTCTGAAGTCCCAAAATTAAGGCCTCATACTCAACCATATTATTGGTAGAATCAAAGTCTAGCTTAAAAGACAGAGGCATGGGCTCCCCTTCGAGTGGGATGAGAATAACCCCATCACCCCCACCGAGTTGACATTTGGAGCCGTCAAAGAACATAGTCATCTGATAGATGGTGTCATCGGTGGAAAGCGCAGCGATAGAATCGTCAGGAAACTCACACTGTGAAGGTCGATTGTCAAGAAGAGGGGCATCTACTAGTTGATCAATGATGGTTTGCCCCTTGATAGATTTCTACTGGATGAATTTGAGATCAAACTTAGAAAGCAGCATGAGCCACCGAGCCATACGTTGACTCTGATATGGCTTGGAGTGCATATACTTGAGAGGTCGGTGTGGGTGATGACAAAGGTCTTGTGATTAATAAGATAGTGGCGGAGCTTGGTAGTAGCAAAGACTAATGCCAAATAGACTTTCTCGATATGAGTATACCGAGTTTCATAGTCGACCAGTGTTCAGCTGATATAATAGACCGCTTGCTCACGGTGATGCTCGTCTCGGTGCGTGATCATGGCACCTAACGAATGATTAGTGGCTGAGATATAAAGGTAGAAGGGTTGGTCATCTTTAGGTGGAATGAGGACTAGTGGAGAGACCAAATAGCGTTTAAGGGCTTCAAAATCCTCTTGACATTCCTTATCCCATGTAAAGGAGACGTCCTTCTTAAGGAGATGATGAAAAGGTTGGCAGCGGTCAGAAAGCTGCGAGATGAAATGGTGAATGGACTGGAGCTTCCCTTGCAAACTGCGAAGCTGCTTGAGATTGGTCAGGGGTGGCATTTTGAGGATAGCGTGAATCTTAGCGGGATCTATCTCGATGCCACGAAAGGAAACGATGAAGCCGAGAAGCTTACCAGAGAGGACCTCAAAGACACATTTCTTAGGGTTAAGATGAACATTGTACTGAAGAAGATGAGAGAAGATGATCTTGAGAATGGTCAGATGGTCATGGTGAAGCTTGGACTTGCCGAGCAGGTCATCCACATAGTCCTCCATGATTTTGTGGAGGAGATCATGGAAAATGTAGGTCATGGCACGCTGATAAGTGGCGCCTGTGTTCTTCAAGCCAAAAGGCATGACTTGATAGTAGAAAGTCCCCCATGGGGTAATGAAAGTGGTCTTGTGCTGATCTTCTGGAGTGATTAAGATTTGATTGTATCCTGAAAACCTGTCCATGAGAGATAGCATCTCATGGCCGACCGTAAGATCAACAAGCTAGTCAATGTTGGGAAGAAGAAAGTCATCTTTGGGATAGGCTAGGTTAAGGTCGCGATAGTCTGTGTAGATCCAGATCCCCCCAGTTACCTTGGTGACTGGGATGATGTTAGAGACCCACTGTGGATAATCGATGGGCTGGATGAAGGAGACAGAAAGGAGGTATTGAAGCTCCTCTTTGACAAGGAGGGCAATGCGAGGATACATCTTTTGAAGCTTTTGCCTGACAGGCTTAGCCTCTGGTTTGGTGACAATGTTATGGGTAGCGATGGTGGGGTTGATGCCAGGCATATCACTGTAAGTCCAGGCAAAGGCCTTGCTATGGTCGGAGAGGAATTGGGTATAGTCAAGCTGCTCTTGAGCGTCTAAAGATTGGCTAATCTTTAAGACATAAGGAACATTGGTAGAAGGAAGGTTGATGTCAATGGTTGATTCATTTAACATAACTTGGGTCTCAGATGGGAGGGAGTGCTGGATGAAAGAATTATCAGCGCCCATGTAAGAAAGAATGGCATCGTTGTCAATGCAATGGATAGTGTGAATGGTTGCCGACTCATCTTTGATCATGCTGGGAAAAATGAGAGGGAGAGACTTGGACACCCCATTGAGCTGATAAGTCAAGGGTTCCAGGTGGATGGTGTTTATGCAAAAAAAAAACTAGGAGGAATGGAAACCACTGACTCCATAGGTGAAGGGGGAAGAATAGGCAAGTGTGGAAGAGATTGGTCAATGGTTGGCTCGGGACAAAGGTCTACAGGGTCTTGAGTGGGGTCATGATATCCCAGGCCATACCGTTTCTTGGCATCATCATCATTGAGCGGCTTAATGGGCTGATGGGAGCCCTACTCATAGCATCCGAAACCAAAACCCTTTCATGCACACCTATAAAGGTAAGTGTGTGCAAAGGCAGGGTTGCCAAGAAATAAGAAGTCTGATGTGAAAGGTTGAGGTGAAGAAAGAGGATTACTGTCAGTAGGAGCTTGATTAAGCCCCCCATAGATGAGGTTGGTTCGGAGGTGAGGAGGACCATAAGGTATGATCGTCCCGATCCGATGGTCATAACTGGGGCTGTGATGAAGGTGTCCATACTCTTATGGAGTTTGGAACATGTCTAAGGTCAGCAAGTGATACTCCCCCAATGAAAGTCTTTGGAAGATGTCTTCCATGGGGTCTATGGTCATCGCTTGAAGGGGAGGTGTGAGGGCGATCACCTATTGCAAACTGGTCGAAGCTTTTGCGGATGGAGGCGGTGCCGGGATTGATGGCTTGATAGGAATGAGGACGTCATTTAGATGGTAGGTGGTGTTGCAAGTTTTGAAGGGCAAAGGGTCAGCGGGAATGGTGTGGACTTGTCCATCGTGCTCGAATTTCACACAATGATGCAGGGTGGAGGGGACACAGGCCATGGCGCAGATCCAGGGTCGGCCCAATAACATGTTGTATTAAAACTCTCCTTTGATGATGTAGAAGAGCTCTGGGACTATGCGTGGACCAACACAAATGTGAAGGACGACTGTGCCAATGGTCGTGGCAGTGGTGTCATTAAAGGAGTGCAAGATTGCGTCAGTTTTGGAGACGCAATTCTTGGGAAGAGCCAACTGATCAAAGGCATGGGTGGAGATAATGTTGATGCTAGTGCCTCCATCGATCATAATGCGTTTAATGCATGTCTGATCAACATAGGCGGTGATGAAGAGGGTGGCATCCTGATCTTCCATGTTGGATGTGGGAATCTCAGAATCCCTGAATGTGATGGAGGCAATAGGGGCTAAAGAGTGGTCAAGGGCAGCAAGTGGTTAGGGGTCCTCGAGTTGGACCTCCGCTGCCTGTAGGGCTTGGATGAGGGCTTGGTGATGTTGAGGCGAGGTTTAGATGAGGTCATAAAGGGACATCTTCACAGGCATTTGGTGAAGTTGTTTCAACATGGAGTCATGGATTGGTCCTGAAGAGGAAGAAGAAGAGGAGGGTTGAGGTGTGCCAAGGATAGAAATCTTAGGCTTGGGCTGTTGAGGTGGATTGATGAAAGGGTAGGTCCAAGGAATGGCAGCTTTTTCTTTTGCCTTGTCCTTTTGTGACCTAGTGGTTATGTGAATGGCATTGATTTCAAAGATGGGAGGTGAAGGAGATAAAGGGGTTGTAACCTGTTGATGAGATGTTGATGGGTTTGAAGAAGTTGGAGGGTTATGAGAAGGAGTCAGGGGGTGGTCAAGAGTGTCCTCAAAGAGAAGAGTGTCTTTCTCCAGATAGCAACGAATGATAGCCTTGAGGGCACAGCAAGTTTCGATATCGTGTCCTGGCATACAATGGTATAAGCAAATCTTCATGTCATCGAACCAGGAGGGCTTAGACCTGAGGGGTTGGAAAGGCCTGATGGGTGGAAGAGTTATGCTGGAAGTCTGCAAAAGTCAGTGCATGATCAAAGAGTATGAGCCCTCTAAAGGGTCCATGCTCGTGGATGTATGCGATGCCGGTGAATTTTTCTTGGGCGAAGTTGGAGGAGGTTTCCATACCACCTTCTGAGTTGATGGTGCGGCGACAGGCGGAGACGGTACATTCTTCATGAGAGGTACCGCCCTTTTGGGAGAGGGTAGGCTAGTAATAGGCAAAGGAAGCAAAGGAGGCAACCGGTTTTGATTAGAGGTCGAAGTGGGAAGGACTCTGGGCAAGGTCAAAGGATGAGGGCCCAAAATGGAGGGCAATGGTGACGAGGGAGGAGGCATTCACCTCTGTGGTTTGGTAGTCTTCTATGATTTGGGTTGAAGACTACTATTGGTCAAAGTCTGGTCTAGGTCCACCTTCACTTGCGGGTGAGTGAGGGTAGAAACAGTGTAAACACCGAGTGACTTGATTGGTTTAGGCGGGGTAGATAAGGGTTTTGGTTTTGATGTGATTGATGGAGATGTAGATGGTCTAGCAGTGGAAGTCTAGTTTTTGTTGATAGTCTTGGGAGGTTTTGCCATGGGAGGATTAGCAGCATGAGATGAGAGGGCACAGGCATGTTGAAGAGTTATGAGACGTTCCCACAATCCCTGATGCTCCACTTTCCTAGAAGGGAGAAGTTTGAGTTTCTCCACTAGTCAGAAAAATGGCTAAGAAGATGTGGGATGAGGTTTGGGTTCTTGAGAAGACGTTGACGATTGTGGGACTGAAGGTGTGGTAGTTTTGGCCCCAAGGCATGATGAAGTCGTGACAGGTTCGTCCTTGGTTGGAGACGAAGGAGAGATAGGTTCTTCCCTGGGTGGAGAAGAAACTGGAGAATGAAGCTCCTCAAGCGGGTAAAGGGTAGGGATGATTGTGCCCTCCACTTGCAGTCGAGGAGTAGGAAAGGTTGGGTCCTCCATGGGCAGCAAGAAGGAGGATGGTGAAATCGGCGGTGCTGGTAAGGTCGAGGCATCCTCCAAGATGAGAGAGGTTGACAGAGAACTAACTGGAGAAAGAGGTTCATCCACATGTGATGGACTAATGGATGGACTCACCTCTTGAGGTTGGTTGGAAATGAAGGGTGAGACCGTATTGACTATTCGAATGTTGTGTTCATGAGTGTTGTCAATCAAGGTCTAGACATTGTTTTGAGTTGGTGGATGATTAGGGAATGGTTGTTTGAAGATGTTGATACCCTGATTAGGGGGTGCATTGGGATTGTTGAGGATGAGGTCACCCTTTTCAAGCATGTCTTGGATTATGTTTTTAAGGGTTTTATAGTTGCCTGTGTCATGACCTTTAACACAGTGGTAGTTACAGAAGTCATTTTCCCTATACCACACAGGGATGGCACGTGAGGGATCAAATTATGGAGGTGGTCGGATCTGGGGGAGATTGAGGACCTCTTGTTTGATGAGCTTTTCTAGCACAAACGCGTATGATTCTTCGAGTGGAGTAAACTGTCGTTATATGTATCTCTGCTAAAATTGGCAGGTGGCACTCTGAGATGTGGATGGCTCAGGCTGGTTAGTTGAAGGTGAAGAGGAGGAAGATCTAACAACCATAGCATTTGCTGAAGCTTTAGATTTAGGATTGGATGAGGAAGGCTTAGAAGAGGGGTCATTGGTCTTGGAGTTGGGATTCTTGCTCTGTAACTTGACTTTATTCTCCTCGACGGCACGTAACTCAAGTTTACGGGCCATCGTGAAGGCTTCGTCAAAAGTGCAGAAGGTCTGAACCCTCAAGGTGGAAGAAATATGTTTGGTGCAGACTTGGGAGAAAAGTTCAATAAGTTCGGGTTTGGGTAAAGAAAAGGAGAGTTGATTGATAAGGCCCCTCCATCGAGCAACGAAATCAGCAATGGATTCATCCTTGAATTGGCGGATAGAATAGAGGTCTGTGATTGAGACCTTTTTGGTGATGTTGATAGAGAAATGATCGAGGAAGAGCTGGGCCAGCTGAGTGAATGTGAAGAGGGAATGGCTGGCAAGGGAGCTATACCAGTCAAGTGCAACACTTGAGAGAGACATAGGAAATGTGCATAAAATCAATGCATTGTCGTGGGCGATAAGGTAACAAGCATGTCTGAATGCTCGTAAGTGCTGTTGTGGGTCTTCCTTGCTTTGAAAGTGAGAAAATTTGGGAAGCTCCCACTGGTTGGGGTATGGTCTAATCAGAACAGAAGGATGAATGGGCTCATTGCAAATTTGTTCATATGAGAGAGTATTGCGTGAGCTGAAAATGGAGGTCTCTAGGTTAGACATCTTGTCCATCAGCATTTTGATGATGTCTACTGACGGATTGGTGGGTGGAGCGCCCCCTAGATTGTAAGGCACTTGAAAGAGGTTGGAATAGGTATATGATGTAGTTGATTGTACCAGTAAGGGCGCAACGTACAGATGACTAGTCGTAGGGATAGAAGAGGAGATTAAGGATGGTTGGGTAAAAGGCATGGCTAAGTTCGATGTTGTCACGGGAGGTTGGTTAGAGGTAACATGGGCCAATGGATAGGTAGCCACCCTAGTGTTGATAGGAGTAAGGGTAGGTGGAATAGAGACGACTAGATTCTGAAAGGGGGTAGAAAGTGGTTGAGTGGATTGAGGTTGATAGGGGGCTGAAACCCCAGTGGAAGTGGGCCCAACGATGGAGGGAGAGGCCATGCTTGGATGGTTAGTCAAAGACTGGTCATTGGTTGAGGCAATAGCCTGGGTGTCTAAGGGTTGAACTATGGATGCCGTTGATACAGCCATAGTTTCAAGAAGAGAGGTCAGCATTCCATACATTAGATTGCCCAAGGAGTCTCACATTTGGCTATTCACGAGATAGTGCTGCAAGGCTTTGACGTTGAGGTCCAAGAATCGTGTGAAATCTTGGTCCCCTTCTGGGACAATAGGCGTTTGGGTTGGGGATGGTCTAGTAGGAGTTCTTTTAGTCTCCGAGTTGAACTCCATTTTAGGGCTGGTTATGGATGGGGTAGATGGAAGCGGATGATGCCTCGCGTGATCGACTAGAGCCTTGGCTTGGCTACGAGTCAGAACCATTCAAAGCAAGGAAGAACGTCCTCACAAGCTCAAACAAGCAGATAAGAATAGAAAAGATGAAGAACACAAGCAGATCCTAAAACCCTAGAAGTAAATTATTAGGATTATAGTGGCTTATGCCTTAGAATGTGTGTAGAGGAAGATTGGCTTTTGAGTTGAGTCCTAGAAGAAGCAGTCTATGGATGGTTTCGGGTTAGTTATGGTGCTCAAGAAGTCTATGTTAGGTTTCGTACAAGGCCTGGTGCTAAGGAGCAAGCTCCCCTCACTTCACGAGTCCAGTGATAATCTGGGCCCGCTTAGCCAAAATATACTTCCCCTAGAGATTAGGCTCTGCAAGAGAATGGAGTGGGCTTTCCCCTTGGTGATGAAATCCAAGTAAGATCGCCGGGATGGGTAAGGTATCCGCTGGGTGATGAAATCCCAGTCGGGCCTTGTCTTAGGTAAGTTATGATGTTTGTTTTGTGCAAGTGGTTTGGTCGTGTAACATCAAGTGGACTAAATTAATTCAATATTCGTTTATTAATTACTAAGTGTGATCTAAGAAATACAAGCAAATAGAAATGAATGCAAAGTGTTTTAAGTCCAAGTCAAAATGTTTGTTCATATGAAGACGAATGGAGAAAGAGTCGAAGAATATGAGTTTTGACTAGTCTAGAAGTGTAAGAAAGAAAAGAAAAGTTCTTTTTAGTCCTGATTATGATGTCATTTAGAAGAGATGAAAGAGGCGAAAAAGGAAGGAACCTAATGCACCTATATGAACGAAAGAAAGAAAGAACCCAAGGAAGGCCCTAGGGTCCCACCGGGCGTGCCAAAATGTTTCTATGCAATTTTGCTTTCTACATTCAAGAGAAAAAAATGAGAAACTAAAAGATGGTCAAGGCTAGAAGATACCTGGATATGATTGTGCGCACCGAAATTAGACGTTGGAAGGTTCTCCTCTTTGGCTATGGAGGAATGACACCTGCAAAGAAGAAGAGACTAAACACAAAAAATGTTAGATGAGGAGACGGTGGGTTGTCAAGCAGACGCCTGATCCTGGAAGTACGAAGACTTCCTAGAAGGATATCAACCCACTGATTAAAAACAAAAATATTTGACAAAAATGGAAATAATGAAAAGACAGAATGAAAGCAAATAAAAGATGAAAAATAAAATGTGTACCTGATATTCAGCGAACTATTCTATACAGTCGCCGGTGTTGGTCTCTGTGCCGGCGTTGGTCAGGAAAGGGTGTCGACGTTGGTTAAAGTGTCAGCGTCGGTCAAGGCAGCAGTTCTTGGACAGGTCTGGTCGAGTCTGGTCGGGTCCGATTGAGTCTGGTCAGGTCGGGACAAGGTCTTAGGCTTTGCAGAAAGGTCTGTTGTTTTGTTTGGGGTTTTATGCAGGAAGTCTGAGTAGAGTTACAGACTGTGTAGTCAGGGGATAGTGGATAGAGGTGTAAAGAAGGAAGTCAGGTCGGGGTTATAGTCTAAGTCTAAAATAGGGGTGATAGCAGTAATAAACAAACAATAACCAGAGAGAAACAAAAACACAGAGAGAGATACTTACCTGTTACACACTGCAAGTATGATAAAAGACATGATTAAAGTCGTCGATGTGTTGCAAGATGACCGAAGCAGGATTCCTGTGCTGGATAGAGATACAAAAGATTGATCGCAGATTGATTGGATGCAAGAAAATGGTTGATTTCCAGAGTTGATTGAATGAATGAACTGGTTGGTTGCCAGAGGTTCATGGTTTTGCTGATTGATCGAAGGACGGTTTGATAACTGATCATGAAAATGGATTGGCAATCGCATGGATAACGGGTAATGGAATAACATTTCTTGTGTTCAGGTTGAGAACACAGTGCTAAGGAGAACCAACGCCGGTACGATTGCCGACGTCAGTCGAGAAGTGACCGACGTCGGCGACGTCGGTCGGGTGGTGACTGTGGTCGGCAGATGCAGAATGGGGGTAGAGACTAACTTTTAGCCTTCTACTCATTTTGTCATGCTGCAAGGTTAAGGCTAGTGGGAAAGTGGTCGAGAGGGGTTAAATAGGCGAGGGAGAATAACATGAGGGATGACCAGGGGAGTCGACACGATTTTGGTGTCTACAATAGGAAGGGTCATTTTGAAGATTCTTGTATTCATGTAGAGTAGGGAAGGCATATAATGCAAGAAGGTGATATTCCCACAGTGAGAGTCATTGAAATTTTTATTACAAGAGGTCTTCTATTGGAATTTATGACAAGGGAATAAATGAGCTAGTGGATGATTCATCATTATGGTGAGGGGAAATTTTATTGATGGTGGGTGATGTGGTGGTTTGATCAGAAGTAGGTCATGAGGTGGATGATGGAGGAATAAGAATGTTATTAGGTTGATATGCCATATTATAGGAAATAAAGGGAATAAGATCAAATTTAATTGTAATAAATTGTCCCTCATGCTCATTTTTGATGCATCATTGTAAAGTGGAAGGGACAAAATCCATTACATGGATCCAATTGTGCTCGAGTATCACATTATATTGGAACTCACCCTTGACAATGTAAAATAGCTAGAGAATGGTTGATGGTCCCAACTAGATGTGGAGGACCACAGTCCCTAAGGTAGTGGGCATTGCATCATTAAAAGAGAAAAGGACCATTGTACTCTTGAAAATGATGTTTTTGGGAAATTGTAGTTGGGCATATGCATGGGAGGAGATGATGTTGATGCTAGCTCCTCCATCAATCATTACCTATTTTATGTAGGTTTGATTGATGTATGATGTAATGAAGAGGGGAGGATCAAGATCTTTATTATGAAAAGGTATGATTTTCAAATCCTAAAAAGTGACAAGGGTGGTTTGGTAGAGGGCTCCAACAAAGGATGCAAGAGGTTGTGGATCATCTAGTTGAACCTCTATGGAATGTAGAGCCTTAATTCATTCTTAGCGATGTTGAGGTGAGGTTTTGATTAAATCATAAAGGCTCATTTTCACTGGTGTTTGATGAATTTGTTTCAACATGAGCCATTGGATGAATGGAGTGGGGTGAGGAGGTGGAGCTCCCAAAATGGAGACTTTTAGTTTTAATATTTATGAGGGTAGAAATGGAGATACTTGGGTTTGGTTGGTAGGTTGAAAGGCTTAAGGGTAAGTCCAAGGGATGATTACATTGGCTTTCACCTTATCCTTATATTGGGCTTGGGAGTGGGTAACCATATGAGTGGTGTGGATAAGGGGGCTTGATATTTTCTTTGGTTCCTCCTTTTTACTCTTGGGTAGGAGTGGTATAGTAGGTAAAGGTTGGGTTAATGGTAAGATTGGTAGTGGAGGTAAAAGGGACTCCTCAAATAGATCATCTTCTTCCAACAAATTATGGACAAGTGTTTAGAGAGCTTTGAAGTTCTTCGTATCATGTCTAGGAGTCCTATGGTAAAGACAAATCAAATTATCATTGAACCAGGTTGGTTTAGGGTAGGTGGGGTCTAAAGGTTTAATTGGAGGCAAGCTAATGGAGGAAGTTTGTAACAACCTTTACAAAATAGTTATGTAGGACTCCAAAAAAGGTGTTGAAGGTTTCTAGTTTTTGGTTTTAGCAGTGGGATATTTACTGGGTGTAGGATTTTTCAAGGAAGTTATGGTTGGGAGAATGATCTTGATTGGGGGTTTTGATTGAGCTTACTTGGACGTGATTGTCTTGGGGGTTAGAGGTTTAGATGTAGAAGGTTTGGTTATAGGTGGGAAGGTAGATAAGGATAGGTTGGTTAGGAGTGATGAAGAACTTGAAGGTTTGATAATCATAGGTGAATAAAAGGGAGATGGATTCTTGGAGGAAGAATAGGTAAAAGGGATAGTGGAGGGATGTGGTCTTAATATAGAAGTTAAATGTGAAGGAGGTGGTATGGGTATTGTTGACCATTTTGGTCCTACAGGCCAAAATTAGTCTCTTTCTTCCCCTTGCTATTATGAGCCAGTTCAAATTTGGTTCGCACAAGTCTTCTAGCAAAAGATGAACCTGTTCGAAGAATGCAAGGCTTTTTACAAAGATTCTTTAGACATTTTTTCTGAAGAAATTCACAAGGAAAGAGATCAAAAATGTTCAAGACACTTTTCCTTAAGGTTGGAAAAAGTGGTTCGATGTTAGGATTCAATGACATGATCTTTCCAAAGAGCTTAGAGCTTTAAAATTTGAACCTTGAACTTTGAAATTTGAACCATTGTTGGTTCAAGAGATTGGTTCAATCAGTTGGTTCAATCGCTTGGTTCAATCACTTTGAACTTGGAAATACTGAACTGTTGAACTGTTGAACCATTGTTGGTTTAAGCGGTTGGTTCAAGCAATTAGTTTAAGTAGTTGGTTCAAGTGTTTGGTTCAAGCAATTGGTTTAAGCGGTTGGTTATACTAGTAGGTTAAATAATACATTAAATCCACAAGGGAATTGAATGGACACGACTCCTTACAGAACACAAAGTGTTGAACCATTAAACCATTGAATCATTAAACTCCAAAAAATGGTTCAGGTTCAACGATAGAGACCTGAATAAAGAAAATGCTGAAGGAATTGACCAAATGGTGATGGGCATGTGAATGTCAACTTTATGGCAATGAAATAGCTATTGATCTTTAAATAAAAGGTACGAACCTAAAGGAATTTAAAGGCTTAAAGCCAAAAGGAAGAAATCGTTAAGGAGGGAGTCTAAAGAGCTAAAGAATTAGTAGAAGATAGCCCCTAAAGGATGAAGGAACTAGAAAAGACAAAGCTAGGAAGAGGCAAAAGAGATAAGTGTAGAAATAGATAAAATTGTCCAAGTGGCAAAGGAAGGTGTCGACTCAAGGAGTTACTCTAGCGATTGACACAATATCTATCAAGTGGTCATCAAGGGGCACAAATAGTGAATGATGCAACCCATTTTTCTTCACTTTGCATTGATGAGTAGACAAACCACATGAATGGCTTGAAGGAGCAGTCCTATTTGTAGACAAATGGTGTGGACCATAATTTAACATATGATGTTTAATATATATTAAACACCTAAAATCAAGATATGAGCTGACACAACATTATCTATCAAGCAACTTCCTCTTCCCAATGCTTTAAATGCACATGGGCCACTTGTAAAAGGGTGCCAAAAGGCCTCTTTCTTCCTCTATATATTGTAACTTATCATTTTAGAAGAAATCTCTTGGCTTGCAAGGTGGAGGTCTACCAAATTTTACCTTGAATCAAGACATAGCTTTTTTTACCTCCATTTGAGTTTACACTTTTGCATATGTCTATGGCTTTGTTTTGTGTTAAGTCATTTTCCTTCATGCTTTCATAGAATGATTCCATCATGTCTAGTGTATTGTGAGTTCTTATTTTGCAGGTTAGCTAGAAGTGTCCACAACAGAGTATAGGCGTATGTGAATAAGCTGCCATAGTGTGTCTTAGAACACCTCTGGTAGTTCTTCCTCCTTGTATCTCTAGAGGACCCCTAGCACACTGATGTAGAAGAGTTTCTCATATCAAATGAAGTGTATGCTAACATGTTCTTGGTGGAAAGTGTAGGCTCAATCTAATTATATCAAACCATTTTTGGTGCATCACCTTTTAGTTTATGTTCTATTTTCATCAATCTTTCTCTTTTCACCCCCCATTGTTAGTAGTAGAAAATACAAGACCATAGAGATACATCAAAGGGAGCTAGCCCTTATCTAGAGATTCTCCCCCCAGTTTTGCCATACCCACACCAAGAGGGGAGTTTCCATTGTGATGCTTGGAAGATAGGAGATCATCCTCCTGTCAAGGGTGCAATCCATAGCATCAACAATTTTTGGCATGCTCGATGGGACCACATTTTAACACTCAAAAAATTTCTAGGATTGGTGCTGGTCCTGTTATAGTAGAATGAACCATTAATACAACATCTAAATTTTAATCAGGGGATTATGGGACAAGTTTGTCCAAAAAGTTGAAGAATTTTGGTTTTTTCTTCAACCAACCAGCCTTTGGAGGCTTTTTCATCAACCCCAATGGCGACTCTGAGTTAAATCAGCTAGTTAAGCAGTCTTGGTGCCATCAAGAAATCATATTTTGGTATGTATAATTACATTGCTTATAACCATAAACCTTGTTTTCCTTCATATAGTTTTGATCAAGCTCAGGTTCATGAAATCACCTCAAGAAACAACGATGCCTACGGTTATGAGTTTTTCCCTTTGCAGGTTGGTGAAACATTTTAGGCTTTGCCTCTTCCTCCTCAATTTGAGCAAATCCTTGGCTAGCCTGGCTATGATCCTTACCAACCTTGTGTTGATCCTTATCAGGTCCAATATGACCAGTCTTAGCCCTATCATGAGCTATATCAGTCTTATGCCTAGTCTTCTCAGTGTGTCACTTCTCCTACTCAACCTAATCTCTTTGCCAATCAACCCATTTCCACCTTTAAACAAACACTACTAGGATATGAAAAGTATGTATTAGAGATTGACACCAGAAGGGGATGTGGTGAAGAAATCCTTGATCATGTCATCCATCAAGTGAGAAATGAACTAGATCTGGTTAAGAGTAAATGGACTTCCATTGAAAGAGCCAATTGGTAAAGGCTTAAAAATGAGATGCTAGATGTGAGTGGTTTGATTGCATCTTTGGAAGGGAGGCTAAGTATTCATGAGAGGAAGCCTTACCAAGTCTATCAACTTACATACCCAATTGCCCCAAGTTTCATATCAGCCATACGCAGTTCCTGCTCATAAGCCAAGTCAAACCTATCAAAGTCCTTTCCCCAATCATGTTGAGGAGAGTCCCGAAATAGTAAATCTTATTTTTAAGGCCAATCTTGATAAGCAGATTGAATTGGAAAATCTTCAAATGCAATAGTCTATTTTAGAAACAAGGGAAGTGGAATCCAAATTGTCACTACCCTCTCACATTGTAGCCCCATCACCCCAAAAGGAAATGTCCAGTCCTAATATCATGAGCTAGAATAAATTAGTTGAGTCATGGAAAAACAAGGAGGAGAAAGACATTGTCTAAGAGTGTGAGGTAAAAAATGAGGCTAGTCCTTTGAAAGTCACTCCCACCCTTCCTTAGGAAGCTTCTTGTATTCCATGGTAGCCTTCATGCACTCCCCATTTCCATGATGATTCCTATGAGCTCCAAGAAAGACTCTTTCAAGAAAATCTAGCTAAGCAAATTGAGGAATCAGAAGTAAAGGTGAGATTGCTTAGTGAAGGAGAGATGGAGGTTTTAGACCTTAAAGAGGAGCCTATGCCAAAAGACACCCCTTCTACCAATCCCCAAGTCTCTCAACATGATGTCCAGATTCCAAGTTGGAGGAGTGCCTATCATGAACTGACTCAGGACCTTGAAGAAGATAAAGCTACTCTAACTCATCATGATGATGCTTGTGACCTCCAAGAAAGGCTCTTCAAAGAAAATATAGCCAAGAAAATTATAGAGTTGGAATCCAGAATTAGGTTCATTAGCCAAAGTGTGATGGATGGTTCAGATCAAGCAGAAGATCCTACATTTGAACACACCCCATCTACACCCCTCCAAGAGAGCTATCAAGCCACATCTGATATAGATGAAGTATTGGCCAAATGGAAGGAGGACAATCATTTGATTCTAGCTCAAGGATTGCCTTCACTTCCACCTAAGTTTAACCTTTAGCTTTCCACTTCATCCCTTCTCAAGGAGGAACCTATTTTGAAAGATGCAAGTGAAGAAGAAAGGATCCAATTTTTAGCTAATCAAGAAGCTCTCATGGATGTCAATGAGGAACAAATCATCATGGATGCTCCTTTTGAAGACATCATCAACAATGGAGAAGACATAGGTCATGTATACATGCAGATGTTCCAGCAATATGAAGAGGAAAGTAAGCATGGTGAGCTCTCTCCTCCCTTGTTTGATGAACTTCCTTGTTGCTTTGATGAGGAGGATGACCATGCCATGGAGCCTGAGTTGGAGGAAGATCAGGAGGATGTCTTTGAACAATTAGAGACTCTGATCCTTGAGTAGGAAAAGGAGAAGCCTGTCTATCTTGAGAATAGCTTTAAAGAAGAGAGCCTTGAACAAGAAGGTGATGTTCTATGGGATGAGAAATCACTCCGTGATTCCATTTCAGACATCAAAATAGTCACCCTTCTTCAAGAAAGCCATGAAGGAGCAGAAGGTGAGTTTGACAGGGTCTTCAATAAAGTAGAAGGGAATGGGTAAAACCATGATGCATGTCAAAGGAGCTATGCATATCAAAGGGCTTATGGTGATGAGCCATTAGCCATCAATTTCTTGGTAAAACATGCCAGCATGAAGAACCAATAGGAGGTAAGCTTATCAGAACAATAAGAATACATATATGTTGGAAGCATGTTTGCTTCTGATTCACCCAGATATGAGCCAATCAAGGTGGCAAGCAAGAAGAGCAAGTCATCAAGTCTCCATTCCATTCAACCACTTATCTGGCATCATAAGTTTTCTTGCCATGAAGGGGACTTAATAATTTTTCCCTTTGATCCAAGAGGGAGGCAAATATACCTGGTTAATTATACATAGTAGTTTGCTTTCAATTTTCTTTCCCTATTTTCCCTAGTGTTGTTTACATAAGTAGTGTTTTTTATCCTTTGTTGTGTGTGTTTTCCTTTGTGTTTGGGGTAAAAGCTTCATGATTGATTCTTGGATCTCTCTAGGCTATTGATAACTTTTCAAGCTACATTCTGACTCTGTGCCCAATGGACTTTGAGGCTACTGGTTTCTTAAGCATAGCAGGCATGCTTCCCCTAAGAGTCACCAATTTGTTGACCATTTTGGTCTTATAGGCCAAAATCAATCTCTTTCTTCCCCTTGCTATTTTGAGCTAGTTCAAATTTAGTTCACACAAGTCTTCTGGTAAAAGATGAACTAGTTTGAAGAATGCAAGGCTTTTTACAAAGCTTCTTCAGACATTTTGTTTGAAGAAATTCACAAGGAAAGAGACCAAAAATGTTCAAGACACTTTTCCTTAAGGTTGGAAAAAGTGGTTTGACATCAAGATTCAATGACATGATCTTTCCAAAGAGATTATAACTTTGAACTTTGAACCTTGAACTTTGAACTTTGAACCATTGTTGGTTTAAGCGATTGGTTTAATCGCTTGGTTCAATCACTTGGTTTAATTAGTTGGTTTAATCAGTTGGTTCAATCAGTTGGTTCAATCACTTGATTCAATAGCTTGGATTAATCTCTTGGTTCAATCACTTGGTTCAATTGCTTTGAACTTGGAAATATTGAACCATTGAACCGTTGAACTATTGAACCATTGTTGGTTCAAGTTGTTGGTTCAAGTGATTGGTTCAAGCAGTTGGTTTAAGCAATTAGTTTAAGTGGTTGGTTCTACCAGTAGGTTCAATAATACATTAAATCCACAAGGGAATTGAATAGATGTGACTCCTTATAGAACACAAAGTGTTAAACCATTGAACTATTGAAGTCCAAAAAATAGTTCAGGTTCAACCAGAAGGTTCAATGATAGAGACCCGAACAAAGAAAAGGTTGAAGGAATTGACCAAATGGTGATGGGTGCATGAAGGTCAACTTTATGGCAATGAAATATCCATTGATCTTTAAATAAAAGGTATGAACCTGAAGGAATTCAAAGGCTTAAAGCTAAAAGGAAGAAATCATCGAGGAGGGAGTCCAAAGAGATGAAGAATTAGCAGAAGATAGCCCTTGAAGGATGAAGGAACTAGAAAAGACAAAGCCAAGAAGAGGAAAAAGAGCCAAGTGCAAAAATAGACAAAACAGTCCAAGTGGCTAAGGAAGGTGTCGACTCAAGGAGTTACTCCAGCAGTTGACACAGTATCTGCCAAGTGGTCATCAAGGGGCATGAACAGTGAATGGTGTGACCCATTTTTATTCACTTTGCATTGATGATCAAACAAATTGTGTGAATGCCTTGAAGGAGTGGTCTTGTTTGCAGACAAATGACATGGCCCATAATTTCACATATGATGTTTAATATATCTTAAACACCTAAAATCAAAATAAGAGCTGACACAACATTATCTATGAGGTGGCTTCCTCTTCCCAATGCTCAGAACGCACATGGGACACTTGTAAAAGGGTGCCAAAAGGCCTCTTTCTTCCTATATATATTGTAACTTCTCATTTTAGAAGAAATCTCTTGGCTTGCAAGGTAGAGCTTTGCCAAATTTTACCTTGAATCAAGACAACTTTTTTTACCTCCATTTGAGTTTACACTTTTGCATATGTCTATGGCTTTGTTTTGTGTTAAGTCATTTTCCTTCATGCTTTCATAGAATGATTCTAGCATGTCTAGTGTATTGTGAGTTCTTCTTTTGTAGGTTAGCCATAAGTGTCCACAACAAAGTATAGGCATATGTGAACAGGCTGCCATAAGTGTGTCTTAGAACACCTCTGGTAGTTCTTCCTCCCTGTATCTCTAGAGGACCCCTAGCTCACTGATGTAGAAGAGTTTCTCATATCAAATGAAGTGTATGCTAGTGTGTTCTTGGTGGAAAGTGTAGGCTCAATCTAAGTAGATCAAACCATTTTTTGTGTATCACCTTTTAGTTTAGGTTTTATTTTCAGCAATCTTTCTCTCTTTCCACCCCCCCCATTGTTAGAAGTAGAAAATCCAAGACCATAGAGATACATCAAAGGGAACTAGCCCTTATCTAGAGATTCTCCCCCCAGTTTTTCCATACCCATAACAAGAGGGGATTTTACATTGTGATGCTTGGAAGATAGGAGATCATCCTCCTGTCAAGGGTGCAATCCACAACGTCAACATGTATATTTAGTGGTGGAGGTTTTGTTAGTCCTTACTTATTAAGGGACTTAATGGGATTAGGCTTTGATGGGTTTTATGGGGTTAAGTACAATATTAAAGGAGGGTAAGTATGATTAGGTGTGGGAAGGATCCTTAGATTCTTGATTTTTTTGGTGAAAGAAGCATGAGGTAACTTGGTCATTTTAGGTGTAAGTATTTGAGATGATTCATTTACAACTTTAGAGGAGGTGGTTGGTAGGGTGGTAATAATAGGTTTAAGCATGGACTCAAGTGAATTTGAATATTTAGATTTGTTTTGATAAGGAAGGCCAAGTTGAATCCAAAAGGTGGATCTATCAAAGTTAGGATGGGATGTGAACTCTAAACTTTGGACCAACCTAGAGAAGGGATTATAAACAGGGGTAGTTATTTGAGTATTAGTAACAAAGATTAATCTGTTAGGTGAAGAAGGAGTGGTTTTAGTATTAGTATCTTTGGTTGAAGGTTCCAACAGTGGTAATTGGGTAGATGAGGTGACCTCTTTTTGGGGAATGGTTTCCTAAGATGGTTATATGATAGGAGAGGTAGGTGTGGTGCCCTCAAGGGAAAGAATGGGTATGGTTTCTTCCTTGGATTAGTCATTCAAATAATTAGGTGATTCTACTACTTGGATTGGAGGAGTGGAAGAAGCAATTAAAACAATGGGTATCTCCTTAGTTGTTTCCACAAAAGGAGAAGTAAATAAAGTCATGGTCACATCAAGTGAGGAGAGAGAAGTGGTTAATTCCTTTGTTTGGGTATCTAAAGGATTTTTTTCCTCTATTTGGGTGATTGAGGTAATGGTCTCTTAAATTATGGTAACATTAGTGATAACATTGATTGTATGTGCCTCATGGGAGATAGAAGATTCGGGTTTATTGTCATGATGTTGGATGGAAGGAGCGTGATTTGGGAAAGGCTTATGGAAAATGTCAAAATATTGATTAGAGGGTGCATTGGGGTTATAAAATGTGAGCTTCCCACTATCAATTAGATTTTGGACAAGACTTTTAAAGGTATTACATCTATCAATGCCATGTCTAATAGTTTGGTGAAAGGCACAATGGTCATTTTCATTATACCACTTGGGTATAGGGTAAGAAGAATCAAATTGTTAGGGTGGTTTAATTAGTATAAGTTGGATAAGGTTCACCTTGAGAAATTTATCCAAAATAGATGCATATGACTCCCCAATAGGAGTATATTGTTTTGGGGATGCTTGATTTTGGGTTTTATTTTGATGATAAAGAGGTTTGGAAGAATTGTTTTGATGTGATTGGTTTATAGTTGGAGGTGGGGAAGATTTTAGAACCATAAAATTTTTGGATGTTTTTGTCTTAGTATTGGATTGGCTAGTGGTTTTAGTAGAGGGAGGGTCATTGGGTTTGATATTAGAATTCTTATTTCAAAATTTCAATTTCCCTTCATCAATGGCATGGTTTAAGTTTTTGTGCCATGGAGAATGCCTCATCAAATGTTTGGAAGGTTTGAACTTGAAAAGTAGGTACAATATGCTTAGCACAAGCCCTAGAGAAAAGTTTGATTAATTTGGGTTAGGGTAAGGTTAAAGATATTTGATTGATGAGGCCTCTCCATCTAGCCACAAAATCAACAATTGACTCGTCATCAAATTGTTTGATAGAATAGAGGTCAGTTATGGAAACCTTTTTAGTTATGTTTACCAAGAAATGTTCTAAAAAGATTTGGGATAGTTGGGAGAAGGAAAAGATGGAATGTTTAGAGAGATATCTATACCAATCAAGGGTAGTTCCTGATAAAGACATCAGGAAGGTTCAGAGGAGTAGAGCATCATCATATGCGATCAAGTAACAAGAGTGATAAAATTCTCTCAAATTTTGTTGGAGATCTTCCTTGCCTTGGAATTTGGAAAATTTAGGAAATTTCCATTGTGGAGCATAAGAGTGGATGGGAATGGATGGATGAATAGGTTCATTGCAAATTTGGTCATAGGATAAGAGTGTATGAGATCTAGAAATAGATGATTCCAAGTTAGCCATTTTTTCCATTAGCATCTTGATCAAATCTAGCTAAGGTTAGGAAGATGCATAATTGAGGGGTGCATTTTGTTGGGGTTGAGTGACAAATATATAAGGATAATTAGTAGAAGGGACTGAAGAGGCCACATATTGGTAAGTGGTAAAAAATGGTTAAGATGGTGCTACATAAGAGATGATAGGCATAAATGGTTTATTATAAGGTGGTATGTACCCATATTGATAGGTTTCCATAAGTACTTGTTAGGGAATGGATGTAGGCTCACTAAAAGGTATGGTTGAGGTGACAGGTGGAGGTTGGGTAGGTTGAGGTTAGGTGGTGACTCTAGTGCTAATATGTGGTAGTGTTTTGGGTAAAGAAAGCACTAGATTCTAAAATGGGGTAGCAATAGAGGTATTGGTTGGGACAAAGGGAAGGGAAGAGGTAGGGGTAGAAGATAACCCAAAGATAAGTTGAGAATAGGTAACTAGAGGTAGAGTTGAACCTACATGTGAAGTATGGGGTGTGGTAAGAGGTGTTTGGTTAGAGGTTAGAATATTAGATTGGGTTCGAGTAGTGGTGGTGGATTGAATGTTTGAATAAGATGAGGCTTGGGTTATCAAAGGTTGGGTTGAGGTAGTACCCACCATAAGATGGGATGACATTCCATAAGAAAGGTTGGTAAGGGAACCAAAGCAATGGAGGGATGGTGAGGCATGGTGTTAAGGTAGAGTTAAAGTGATACCTGATTGTTATCAAGGAAGGTGGTGAAGTCAAAATCACCTTTAGATACAACCAAAATTTGGGTAGGAGGGGGGAAAATGAGGTGACCCCTCATCATTGAAATTGTACTCCATGGAGGAAGAAGAGGATGGTGGTGGTTGGTTGGTTTGATTTCTCAGTTGTTGTCTAGTAAATACCATATGAGAAATTGGGGGATATTATGGAAAAACTCACACCTCAAACAAAGAGCAACTAAAAGAACTCAAATCAATCAATACATATAATGAAAACATGTTTATCCTAGGATTCTTTTAAAATCACTTTTGGCTTATACCTTAGAGAGTGTGAAGAGGGAGTTTGGCTTGTAAATCATGTACTAAAGTGGATTAGAACTTTGGTACATGGCTTGATATTGGGGCCTATCCCCTCAATTCATGGTCCCGTAGCGATAAGAGTGTTAGGTGCTTATCTAAAATATACTAATTTTAGAGTTTTTACTCAACTAGAGAGCTGATTTGGTTCTCCCCTTAGTGGTCAAATCCAAGTAGGATATCCAAGAAGGGGTAAGGTTACCACTAGGTGATGAAATCCTAGTCGAGCGTTGTCTCAGGTATGTTTTGATGTGTTAATTATTTTATGGGTTGGTTTAGTGTGTGATAAAAAATGTAAGCTAAAATAAATTACTTTGACTCCTACGTTACTAGATGAAATAAGATCAACAAGCAATCAATGAATGCAGAAGTTTTATTTTATGCTTAAAAGGAAACATTTAGATTTCATTTGATGAGAAAATAATAAATGAAGAAAAGGGAATTGGGTCACATAAGGCATGCCAAAATGTTTCAATTTATTTTCATCATTTCTTAATTTTGAAATTAAATAAAATAAATCTAGTAACAGGTCGTGTAGAAGAATACCTGGTGAAATGCACACATGAATCCAAATGAAAGTGGGAACTCCTCTTTGTCTAGGAAGGAATAACCTACAAATAACATAGACACTTGAAAAGGGGTTGTTAGATGGTTGTTTGAGTGGATTGCCTAGTGTGAGCAAGATCCAAGAAGCATAATGCTTATTATGAGGCTATCAATCTAATTTTATGATAATCAAGTCTAAAATGATAAAAGAAGATATGTACATTCAATGATAAGAAAGTAAAGGCATGCTAGAAAGTAAAAGATAACTTTATTATTAAATAAATTGATAAAATTTTTATGCTAGGGTGGTTAGGGTCAGGTTTAGGAAATTAGAGAGGGTATTATGGTCAAAGGGAAACACATAAAGTGGAGCTTGATTTGAGGTAAAAGGGTGAAAAAGGCTTACTGGAAAATGATGGCATAGTGAATCATTGGTAGTTAGGAGAACCATCAATAGTTGAGGTAAATTTTTAGTGGTTGGTTAACCATCAATAGTTATAGATGACCATCAGTGGTTAGATAACCATTGATGGTTGCATGTACAAATTTGGGGTGAATAAATTAGGGAGTATAGAATGGGACTTTGGTCAAATAGAAGTTGGATACAGGGCTAAGAAGTGTAAAGTGGGGCATTAGTGGATATGATAAGGTAAATGTATTATAATTTAGATAAACCAAATAACACAAGCACAAAATACCTAGAACTAAGTGGAGGAATCTTGGGGTGATGTGACCAGAGTAATAATGCTTCAAGCCTTTTAGATTGATTTTGATAGAGTTTTGGATTTTTAGTGATAATGCTCACTCACTGGTATGAATACTAAATACATAAAATAAAGCTTGAATCCTTGATAACTAATTGCTCCTCCTTTCTCACTTCCTCCTATGCTCCTTTTATAAGTAGAAGTTACTAAATGAAATAAAGGAAGTTACCAATTTGATGGAGGATAAAGTTGCCTATTTTCAAAAATTTAAAAGCTTCATTTTAAAGAAAAGTTTCCATTTAGAGAGTTGTTAATATTTCACAAAGAGTTTGAAATTTTTTAAAGTTTTAAGGCAAGGTGGGGAACCCAACCATCAATGGTTATGCCAACCGTTAACGGTTACCCTAACCATTGGTGGTCGTAGGCCTAAAGGGAAAACTAATGAAAAAAGGGGTGGATTAGATGATGTGTTTCAAGGGGGTTTGGTAACGTTGAGTTATAAAGGGGTATATATAAAGGTTTAAAGGTAGTGTGACACAAAAAACTGTCATGTGTAGGTTTTAGGTGTCTACATAGCCCTTGAAGATGGTATTCATGAGGAAGAAGATGACATATGGTAAAGGTTCAATGATATAAGTCAAGAGTTTGAGAAGCTAGGGAAGATTATTCTTCCTCTAAATAAGTGTGAATCTAATGATATGTTTGCTAATAAGCCTAACAAGAATATTTTTGAGTGTCCTATTGATCAATAAAGAGAAGAGCTTAGTAAACATTAAAGTGTATGTATTATTATTGTCAAAGAACTTGGAGCTCTAGAGGGGCCTAGTGAAGTTAACATAGAAGTTTTTGATTTTGAATAATAGTCAACACTTTAACTTGAATATGAATCATATATATATGGGTTAGAGCATAAAAGAGATGAGCATGATTGTCTCATGCATCAAGATCACCATGGTAGTGAATGGAGTGAAGGTGACATAGTCCTAATCACTCCTAATCTACAATTTGAGGAGTACATATCAGGTATGATATAGATCATGTTAGTTGTAGATCCAAAAAAGGTATTTTTTGGATATAAGAGAACATTCATGAAATCCCAAAGTAGTCTACTTACATGCATGAGAAGACATAATGATGTTATGTCATTTCACCAACTACATAATCAAGAGTTTGATGATGAGCATGCTTCATATGAAAATTTGATTTCATGAGGTGAAAAAGATGAAATAAAAACCATATTTTACCCTAGTTGAATCATGGTAGGTCATTTTTCACCTTAAGAGCGAGGTCATGTAAATACTAGGTTAGGCATGTATCTTTGTTTTAGTTGTGTGTGTGTTCCATAAGTGTTATTGAGAACACATGTGTGTTTCCTTTGGTGTGTATTTTTTTTTTTGGTGTGGTTTAAACAAAAATTGAGCATAAAATTTATGAATATGTGACTCCCTATCGCAATGGATGGGAGTAGGCTACTAGTCTTGGCCTAGCAAGCATACCACCCCTAGGAAATTGTCAAGAATGTTGAATATTTTAACCAAAAGTAAAAAAAAGTCAAACCCTTATATTTTAAAACTTTTATAGGGGTATATTAGGTTTTTATAGGATGTATCATGTTCCTAATATTGTTATTCAGTGTGTCATTATATTTTTCATGGCACCTTTTAGTCTTTTATGTCTCATGTCATCCCTAAGGTCACTATTTGAGCTATTTATGAAAATTGTATAGTTTCCATTGATATAAAAGCATTGAATATTTTTATCAACATCTCATATGTCATATTATTATTATCCATGTTATTAATAACTAAAAAACTTGTAGGTATTAAGTCATATCAAGAAAACAATTAGAAAAGAAGAAGTTTTGGTAGTTGTATGACCTATGCAAGTGATTTGGAATGTGTGAAAGGTTTCAAAGTGAATATTAATATTTAATTCATTAAATTATATGTTTTATATACTTTTAAAGTCTAAAAATTGGCCTAAAACCATTTCACTTCTCCATCACTTCACTAGGCATGCATAAATGGTCAATAGGGTTTCTCATGATATGACCAGTAGGAGAGGAATTGGTTCAAATGCCTATGATGGATGATAATAAACTTAGTCCACTTACATTTCATGGAAATATTTAAAATATTGGTTTAAAATTATTTATGAACCATTTCTTATAAGTCAACTACCTTTTTATTCATGTTTATCCCCATTATTTTGCTAAATTTTGTCTATTTCAAGTCTAAAAGAAAACAAAAAAGAATGATGGGGATAAGTGATTAGAATTAACCTAGATTAGTTTGTGCACCATATCTAAAAATTGTGAGAACTCCTATTTAGATGGGAAGGACTACCTACAAGTAAGAAAACACTACCACAAGATGTTTATTATTAGTTAAATGAGTGGGCTGCCAAGCTACGTGCTTGTTCTAGGAAGTGTGAAGCTTCCTTAGAGATGATAGTCCAATTTTAAAATACAAATGAGTAATAAATAAATAAAAGAGAGGTAAATAAAGAGTGAAAGAGAGATAATATTACTATTATTTATAACCTGAGTGTAGTAGAGAGTGTCAGGGTGCAGGTGGTGTACTTTGTTTATATTTTAGAAGTTATTTGGGTAGGTTTTGGAGAGGTTAGGAAATCCATAGTCATCGACATCAATGAGGTAGTGACCAATATCAGTTATACTACTAAGGTCGGTGGTGAAAGTGACTGATGTTGATTAGGCTACTGAGGTCAATAGGGGAAATAATTGCCTAAGAGCTTGCAGAAGGCCTTTTTAGGTTTGGGAAATGGTTTTGATTAGGTCTGGGAGGTTGGGGAGAGTTATGAGAAAGTATGAGTTGGGTAGATCTGATCTAAGGTTTGGTGTGTCAGGTTAAGGGGAAATAAGCAAAGAAAATTTATAACTCCCTCATGGGGGTTCAGTTAGGAGTGTGTAAAGTAATGCATAGTAGATATAAAGTGATAGCAGAATAAATGTTTAAAATAAATATAGAATAAGTGATGTACTTAGCTATGGTTACTATATGATAAGTGCTAGATTGATGGTCCTTATTAGGGAGTTTGAACCTAAATGCCTGAACATAGAGAACAAGCAAGTGCTATTGGTCCTCAAGAGCTCAATTCATAATCATGATTGACTTATACAAGATGACATCATATGAAGATGTTGAAAATCAAATTCCCAAAGCTTAAATGCAAGCAAGAATGAATTTTCTTGATTTCTATTGACTTGAACTTTAAGTTGGAGTTTGGCTTATATCACCAACATCAACAATCCCACCGATGTCAGTCATGGGTTGATCGATGTTGGTGGCCCTAAAATAGGTAAACCTTACTATTTTTGGCCTATTTTATATTGTTCTTCATGCCAAGTGTGGCACCCAATAATAAGAGGTTAAGGAGGTAGTTTATTAGAAATTTAGTTTGGAAGTGAGAATAAGTCTTGGGTAGTTAGGATGAGGGGACCAGGTCTTGAGGTGACTCATCAGGTGAGAATTAGTCATAAGGTAAGGTGGCCAATAAAAGTGGCAACAAGGGTTTTTAATTAAATTAATTAAATATTTTAAATTAATTTAATGTGTGATGGGTAAAATCATGGGTTAGGGAGGTTAATTGTTATTATTGAAAAATGGGTTAAAAGGGGTTTCAGCATAGGGAGTTACACATGTGTGTGTGACATAATTTTGGTGTATACATTTGCCCCTTTTTATCTTGTAATTTTTACTGACAATTTTGCAAGATAAAAATAGGAGTTAGATGCTCCAAGTATTGGATAAGTATTCAGTGGTAGTAATGATAGAATGATGACATAGGGATGAATGAGGGTTAATCTCTCTGATTAGATCTAGGCCCCATTAGGAGAAGGGTCAAAAGTCTTTGGTGACTTGGAATGAATGAATAGGAATGTGAAGGAGGTTAGCATGTTGTTGACACTTGACACAATGCCAAACATAATCAGTATAGTCTTGATGGAGCATAGGCCAATAATATCCAAGTCAAAGATACACTTAGAAACTACGTGACCATTAAAATGCCCACCAAAAATCTCATCATGGACTTCCTTAATAATGAAGGGAGTTTTAGTACTAGTGAGGCATCTAAGGAGAAGAACATCAAAAGCTCATTTATAGATAATTCCCCTTATTATAGTATAATGAGTGACATGTTTTATGAAGGCCCATTTCCCATTATTAGAGAGATAAGAAGGGGTAATAGAGAAGGAAAGATAATCTATGAGTTGCTTGTACCATAAGTAATGTGGGTTAGATATTACATTTCCAACAAAGAGGATGTTAGTTGAGACATAAGAGGGTAATATTAAATGATGCACGGTGACATTGATTCTCGAGGAAGAGGATGAAGAGGGTATGTGTGAAGTAAGTGAAGCCATCATGTTAGAAAACTTGTTAATAGATAGAGGAACAATTTATAAGAGATAAGAGTCAAATGATCTTAATAACGTATCTAAATGATGTTTATACCAATACAAAATTTCATTTTTGCATAGGTAGGAACCATTAACCTGATTAACTACTAGCAGAGAATCACCAAAAATGGTTATGGATTTGATACCCAAGAAGAGAGCTATTTGAAGTCCTAAGATCAAAGCCTCATATTCGGCCATATTATTAGTGCATTCAAAATCTAGTTTAAATGATAAAGGCATAGGATTACCATCTAGAGGAATAAGAATGACCCCTACACCCCCACCATGTTGACATTTAGATCCATCAAAGAACATCCTCATTTGATAAGAGATGTCATCGGTGGAGAGAATTACAATGGATTCATTAGGGAATTCAAGGTTTGAAGGTTGATTTTTAGGTAAAGGGGTAACAAATAATTGGTCAATGATTATTTTCTACTTAATAGACTTTTTCTAAATGAATTCTAAATCAAATTCAGCCATAAACATAAACCACCAAGCTACACATTGGTTGTGATATGGCTTAGAATGCATGTATTTAAGGGGATTAGTATGGGTGACCACATAGGTTTTGTGGTTTAGGAGATAATGGCATAGCTTAGAGGTGGAAAAGACCAATGCAAGGTAAAGTTTTTTAGTATGGGTATATCAAGTCTCATAATCAATAAGTGTGCATCTTATGTAGTAAACCACTTGATCTCAATGTTGGTCATCTCTATGTGCAATCATAGCACCTAGAGAATGGTCTATTGTGAAGATGTATAGGTAGAAAGGATGATTTTACTTAGGTGGAATGAGAACCAATGGGGAAAGGAGGTATTGTTTAAGTGCATCAAAAGATTATTGGCAATTGGTATTCCAATATAAGGAGGCATCCTTTTTGAGGAGATAGTTAAAGGGTTAGCAATGATATGATAATTGGGAAATGAAGCAAAAAATTGACTAAAGTTTTCCTTGTAGGTTGTGGATTTATTTGATATTAGTAGGTGGAGGCATCTCTGGGATTGCTCTAACCTTAGCAGGATTGACCTCTATGCCACAAAGATAAATAATAAAACCTAAGAGCTTACCAAAAATAACACCAAAGACACAGTTCTTAGGGTTTAGTCAAATTTTATATTAGAAGAGATGAGTAAATATGATTTTAAGAATCATCAAGTTGTCTTGATGAAGTTTAGACTTGTTGAGTGAGTCATCCATGTAATTTTCCATAATTTTGTGTAGGAGATCATGAAAAATGTAGGTCTTGATGCATTAGTATGTTATACCAACATTATTTAGGCCAAAAGGCATGACCCAATAACAGAAAGTCCCCCATGGGGTAATGAAGGTTATCTTATGCTGATCCTTAGGAGTAACTAGGATCTGATTATATCCAGAGAATTTGTCCATAATTGATAACATCTCATGGCTGGCCATTAGATCAACAAGTTGGTCAATACTTGGCAATAGAAAGTCATCTTTTGGACAAGCAAGGTTTTAATTATGATAGTCAGTGAAAATGTGGATTCTCCCAGTTGCTTTTGTGATAAGAACAATATTGGAAATCCATTATAGGTAGTTAATGGGTTAGATAAAGTTAATATAAAGGAGGCATTGGAGATCTTCTTTGACAAAGAGAGCATTACGAGGATGCATCTTGTGAAGCTTCTACTTAATAGTTTTAGCATCTTGATTGGTGACAATGTTATGGGTGATGATAGAGGGGTCAATACTAGGCATGCCATCATAAGACCAAGCAAAGGATTTGCTATGGTCATTAAGAAAGGTGGCACAATCAAATTTCTCAAAGGAATCTAAATATTGGCCAATCTTGAGGATGCGAGGGTTATCATGAGAGGGCAAGTTGATGTCAATTTTTGATTTATTTAACATATCTTGTGTTTTTAATGGGAGTGATAATTGGATATAATAATCATCCACACCTAAGTAGGTGAGAATTGCATCATCATCTTGTCATTGGATAGTGTTAATAGTGGGAGAGTCTTCAATTATTTTAGGATGAATGAGAGGAAGGGACCTTGTTTCCTTACCCTAAAAATAGGTGAGAGGCTCCAAATGGATGGAATTTATTAATTTTTTTTAGGAGGTATAGATACCTCTGATTTTATAGGTGATGGTGGAGAAGGAGAGACTAATTCTTCAATAATTGGTACATGGGAAGTCTTAATGATTTTAGCTGGTTTGTCATATCCCACTCCAGGCCTCTTTTTGTCATTTTTAATGGTGTTGCTAGTAGGATATTCAATAGGCATATGAAAATCTTATTCATAACAACCCAAACCAAATCCTTTCCAAGCACACCTATAGAGATAGGTGTGAGTGAATCTAGGGTTACTCAAGAAAGAGAAGTCATAGGTAAATGGTTGTGGTAAAGAACATGGATTACTGATAGTGGGAGCTTAATCAATTCCCCCATATGTAAAATTGGTTCATAGGTTAGGGGACCCATAAGGGATGACCATCCCAATATGAAGATAATAATTTGGGTGCATGTGAAGCCTTACATACTCTTGTGGAGTATAAAACATGTTGAGCATCAACAAATGATATTCACTGAGTGATAAATGTTGAAAGGTCTCTTCCATGGGAACTTTGTCAAGAATTTGTGTTGCCAGTATTTGAGTAACCATGGGAGTGGAGCTTGTATAAATAGCATGTGAGGAAGATGATGTTTTCAATGGAATGAGAAAATCATTGGGACTATAAGTCATGTTTCATGTTTTAAATAGAGGTGGGTTAGCAGGTATGACATGTACATGTCCATCATGTTCAAAACTTGACACAGTGGTGAAAAGTTGAGGGTACACATGCCATAACACATATCCAAGGTTGTCCAAGTAGTATGTTATATTAGAACTCTCCTTCTACAACATATAAGAGTTTGAGAATAGTGTGGGGACCTACATGGATATGTAAGACAATAGTGCCCACCATAGTAGTTATATTATCGTTAAAGGAGTAGAGTACCTCTTCAATTTGAGACACATAATTATCAGGAAGGGATAACTATTTATAGTCATGGGTGGAAATAATATTAATAATATCTCCCCCATCAATCATAAATCTCTTGATATGAGTTTGATTAATATATGCAGTAATAAAAAGGGTAGAATCCTGATGTTTAGGGTGTTGTAGTGGGATTTCCAAATCACTGAAAGAAATTAGGGAGATGGAATTAAGGGAGCCAACCAAAGCTAAAATATGTTGGGGATCATTTGATTTTACCTCAATCTCTTGTAAGGCACTAATAAAAGCTTGATGATGTTGGGATGAGTTTTGAATTTACTCATAAAAAGACATTTTCACAGGGGTTTGGTAGAGTTATTTCACCATCGATCTTTGAATAACACCCAAAGATGTTATTTTAAGAATGCCCAAGATGGAAATATTAGGATTAGGAGGAGGAGTGTCTTTAGCGAAGGGATGAGCCTAAGGATTATCAACTTTTTCCTTAGCTTTATCTTTTTGGTTTTGTGACTGTGTGGACACATTAACTATGTTGATCTAAAATGTTGGTGAAGGAGGTGGTAAAGGGGTTACAACCACATATTTGAGTTTGAATTTAGGTGGAATATTAGGAGGCACTATGGATGTCAAAGGTGGAATAACAAGAAGGTTAATTGGAGTATCATCGAAGAGAGTTTTGACACCGTAGTGTTGCCAAATGACTACTATGAGGGCTTTACAACTCGTAGTATCATGTCTAGGTGAATGATGATATAAACACACTTGTGTATAATTAAACCAAGATGGATTCATTCTAAGGGGACTATAATGCTTAATGGGAGGAAGAGTTATTATGGAAGATTTCAATAATTGATGTAGGAAAAAGCTCTGAGAGCTTACAAGTGGGCTCACACTTGTTATGCTAATAGGAGTGGGCACTTTCTTGTGTTTCAGTGTTGAAAAGGTAAATTTTACATGGTGATTTGTTTGGTGATAGTGGAGTTACATGTTTTACTATTACTTTCCTAGTGTTAGATGTGAAAGGTCTACCAAATGGAAAAGGTAGGAGTGGAGGTAACTTCACCATTTGTTTTACTTGGGTTGGTAATACTCCAACTAAATTAGAGGGGTGTGGTCCCAAAATGGATGGTAAATTTGAGGGTAGGGATCAACGAGATCGAGGAAGCTTAATTTTTTTTTATAATTTAGGTCACAAAACTCTAACTTATGGTTGAGGATCTAAATTTAATTTCACTTGTGGATGAATTAAATTAGAGATGGGCATACACATAAGGGTCTGATCTACTTTAATGTGGCTAATTCCTATGAGGGTGAGGGTTTTGACATAGATGGTTGAAATTTAGGTGATTTTGGTGAAGAAGTTTTAGCTTTATCAAATACCTTGGGGTAAAGGGTAGTGAGAGGGTTCATGGTAAAGATCGACATTCATTGTGTTAGATAAGAAGTTTTAAGCCGATCCCAAAATACCGCATGGTCTAGCTTCGTGGAGTCAAGAAATTATAGACCTTTTACCAACTATGAGAAGGGTTTAGATGAAGTTGAAGTAGGCCTTACAGTTGTGTATTTATAATTCTATAGTGTTTGGGACAGAGGGAAATTATTAGTTTATACTAATTCAGGCCAAAGATGAGAAAGAATCGTAAGGGGGTCCTCTTTGATAGAGATAGGAGAAGAGACATGGTTTGCCATGGGTGGAGGGGAAGTAGGTGAAGAAGGTTCCTCAAGAGGGTAAATCATAGGTATTATGGCTCCCTCAACATGTGGGTGAGGCATGGGTAAAGTATGATCTTCTATAGGTAAAATAATGGGTAAGAGTGGTATAATTAGAGTAGGCACAATAGGTCTCTCGTCTATTATGGGAGTAGATAATACTAACTCCTCTAAGTGCAAAGGTGGAGTGGGTGGGGTACTACTCTCTATAGGTGGAGGATAGGTAGGTGAAGAAGGTTCCTCAAGAGGGTATAATGTATGAATGATTTTCCCTTCAACATGTGGTTGAGGAATGGGTAGGGTGTGGTGTTCAAGTGGTAAGAGGATAGGTAATACTGGTGCAAATGGAATTGGCATTATAGGCTCCTCAAGTGGTAAAAAAAGTGGTAAAGGAGGCTCTTCCTCTTGAGGGAGTAGAATAGGTGAAATAAGATCTTTGACTTGAGGAAGAAGAATGAGTAAAATAGATGCTACTGAATGTGGGGGAGGAGTTGATGAAATGGATGTTTCTAGTTGAGGGGAAGGTTAAACTAGAGGTAAAAGAAAAACCATATTAACCATATGGATATTATGATTACCTAAGTTAGTCATGGTCTAAACAATATTTTGATTTGGTGAATGTTTAGGAAAAGGGTGTTTTAACACATCCATGCTTTGATTGAGGGGTGCATTAGGATTATCCAAGATGAGATCACCTCTATCAAACATATCTTGAACAATGTTCTTGAGTGTCTTATAGTTATTAGAATTGTGGCCTTTAAATCGATGGTAACCACAAAACTTATCTTCCTTGTACCAAGTTGGGATAGGATGGGAAGGGTCAAACTATGTAGGAGGTTTGATCTAAGGAAGGGTTATGACACATTGTTGCAATAGTTTCTCTAAAATGGATGTATATGACTCCCCAATGGAAGTGTATTGTCTTTGTTCATACCATTGTTAGAATTGCTTGGTCAAATTTTGGGAAGTCAAGGAATTTGATTGGTTTGTGGTTGTGGAAGAGGTTAAATTAATGACCACCACATTGGTGGAGCCTTTAAATTTTTGGTTAGAGGGAGAAGTTCTAGAGGAGGAGTCATTTGATTTGGAATTGGGATTCTTACTTCACAACTTGACTTTGCCTTCATTTATAGCACAAACCTCAATTTTTCATGCCATTGTAAAGGCCTCATTAAATGTGCAAAAAGTTTGTACCCAGAGTGTGGATGAGATGTGCTTAGCACATACCCTTGAGAAGAGCTCAGTAAGCTCAGGTTGGGATAAGGATAAGGAGAGTTGATTGATCAAGCTTCTCCAATGAGTGAAAAAATTTGTAATAGACTCATCATAAAATTGTCTAATAGAATAAAGGTCTATTATAGAAACCTTATTAGAAATGTTAATAGAGAAATGGTCTAGGAATATTTGTGTGAGTTAGGTAAATGAGAAAAGGGAGTGTTGAGGTATAGAGATATACCAATCTAAGGAAACACCTGAAAGAGACATAGGGAAAGTGTGAAGTAGTAACACATCATCATGCCCTATTAAATAACAAACATGTATAAATTCTTGTAAGTGTTATTATGGGTCCTCTTTACTCTATAAATGAGTAAATTTAGGGAGTTACCATTGGCTTGGATAAGGGTGAATAGGCATAGAAGGATGGATTGGTTCATTATATATCTAATCATAAGATAACACATTTTTTGAACTAGAAATGGATGTCTCTAGATTAGACATCTTGTCCATCATCATCTTAATGAGTTCTAGAGGGGGATTGGTTTGGGGGATACCCCCTAAGTTATAAGGAACTTGATAAGAAGTAGAGGGAGCATATGACATAGCTTGTTGAGGTTGTGTTGGGGAAACATAAGGATAATGAGTCAGAGGTTGGGGTGTAGAAAGAAAAAGGGCTTGTCCCATTGGGTTGGAGATTATGCCTTGGTTGGTTGTTGTTATTACAGGTTGGATTATTGGCATGGTTAGACTAGATGAAGGGTGAGTCATAAATCGAGTAATTATAGGCTTGAGGGTAGATGGAATAGGTACCACTAAATTTTGGAATGGGGTGTGACTTGAATAAACTATTTGTGGTTGTGAAAGTAGGGAAGTCACACTAGGGTTTAGGTAGGATTGGGAAATTAGAGATGCTATACTTTGGACATTGTTTATAGTTGGGTTACTCATCGAAGTGGTGGTTTGGGTAACCATGGGGAAAATAGTGGAGGGAACTAAAATAGAGTTTATCTCCATTAAAGAGGTTGGCATACCATAGATTGGTTCACCTGAAGAATTATGGGTTCAACTCATAACAAGGTAATGCTAAAGGGATACCACATTGTGATCAAGAAATTTAGCAAAATCTTGATCTCCCTCAGGCATAATGGGAATTTGGTTAGGGTTGGGAGTATGCTTTGTATCTAAAGTATGCTCCATGACATAATTAGAAGTGAGAGGGGAAGGTGGAAGTGGTTGACAAATTGCGTAATCAGTAAGAATTTTGGCTTGAGCTCATGTCAATACCATGCAAGAGGAAGTATAAATAGTCTTACTACCCTATATTAGAAACAAAATAAGGAAAAACCAAGTTTGAGTGTGGGTAAGTGGGTTATTTTAGCTTGCTATTTTGAATAGATAAAATTACATAGTTACTGATGTTGATCACTTAACTGATGTTGGTAGAAAAAGTTTGCTGATGTCAGTGGATTAATTGATGTTGGTAGGTAAAATCTACTGATGCCAGTAGGGTTAACTGATGTCGATCACTGTGATATCCTAGGAGATGGAAAATATTATTTTTTAAGAAACCAAAATTTTAAACTAGGTAAAATAGTGGATGTAAGAGGTCTGTATAAGAAGGAAGAACATGTAAAAAAACCTAAGATAATAGGTTATACAAATTGAGTATTACAAATAGTATTGATTTTGTGAATCAATAGGAAAACACCCTTACCAACTCCAAAATATAGAAGGCAATAGAAAAGCATAAAAAGAACATATAACCAACAACTATTAAGTCCTAGGGATTAATTTTTAGTCTCGTGTTGGCTTATGCCTTAATTAGATAGTGAGAAGAGAATTTAGTTATCAAAGGTACTAGAAATCAATCTAAAGCTAGTGTTAGGTTAGTTTTAGTGTTCAAGAGAAAATTTGTGTTAGACCAGGTATATGGCTTGTTATAAGATCTTGCTCTTTGGACTTCATGAACCTGGAGCTGAGCCAGGCTGCTTAGCCAAAATATACCTTCTGTCTAGAGTTTATACTCTACCAAAGAATGAGTGGGTTCCCCCCTTGGTGGTGAAATCCAAGTAGGATAGCTGGGTAGGGTAATGTGATCCACCAGGTGATGAAATATTGATGGGCCTTTTCTTAGGTGAGTTTAGATGTTTTTTGTGTGAATGTGATTTGGTTGTGTAACATATGTGCACTACAATTTATTCAAAATACTTGTAATTAACTAGGTGAGCTAATATGTGGCAAGCAAACAATGAAATACAGTAAGTTTTAGACCCAAATATGAATTTTTTAGATTAAAATAAAAACAAAGATGAAATAGGAATAGAGAATGAAATTCACTATCCTAATGTGCATGCAAGAAGAAGTAAATAAGAGATTCTTTTTAACTTGTAAAAAAAATGATAAATTACTTTTAGAGGCAAAGAGAAAAGAAAGAAAATTTTAGTTTAATTCTTTTAAACAGAAAATAAAATGTTAAGTTTTTCATTTTAGGAGAGGAGAAGGAGAAAGTGCAAGAAATGAATTTTTCACTATAATGCACCTATATGAATGCTTAAAACAAGAAATGAACCCAAGAAAAACTCTAGGGTCCCACCAGGTGTGACATAAATGTTTAGCTAAATTTTGTCTATTTCAAGTCAAAAGGAAAATAGAAAAGAATGATGGGGATAAGTGATTAGAATGAACCTAGATTGGTTTGTGTGCCATATCTAGACATTTTGATCACTCCTCTTTGGCTAGGGAGGGCTACCTACAAGTAAGAGAACACTAACACAATATGTTTATTAATAGCTAAATGAGTGGGTTGCCAAGCTATGCACTTATTTTAGGAAGTGTGAAACTTCTTTAGAGATGACAGTCCACTTTTGAGAGACAAAAGAGTAATAAATAACTAAAAGAGAGGTAAAGAGAGAGTGAAAGAGAGATAATATTACCTCAACTTGAGTGCAGTAGAGAGTGTCAGGGTATAGGTGGTTAGAAGTTGTTTGGGTAGGTTTTGGAGAGGTTAATTAATGCATAGTTGTGGACATCAGTGAGGTAGTGACTGATATCAGTTATATTGCTAAGGTCAATGGTGAAGGTGACTGATGTCAATTAGGCTGCCAAGGTTGGTAGGGGCAATAATTACCTAGGGGATTATATAAGGCTTTTTTGGGTCTGACAAATGGTTTTGATCAAGTTTGGGAGGTTGGGGAGAGTTATGAGAGAGAAAGTATGGGTTGGGTAGATTGGCTCAGAGGTTTGGTCTATTAAGCTAAGGGGAAACAAGCAAGGAAGCTTTGTAACTCCCTCATGGGGGTTCAGTTAGGAGTGTGTAAAGTAATGCATAGTAGATATAAAGTGATAGTAGAATAAATGTTTAAAATACCTAAAAAATAAGTGATGTATTTAGATATGGTTACTAAATGATAAGTGCCAAATTGATGGTCCCTATTAGGGAGTTTGAACTTGAATGCCTGAACATAGAGAACAAGTGGGTGTTGTTGTTCCTCAAGAGCTTATTTCCTAATCATGATTGACTTACATAAGATGATATTAAGCTAAGATGTATAAAATTGAATTCCAAGAGCTTGAATGTAAGTAAGATGTTAGGAACCCATGCCTTACCCTTCTCTTTGCAGTATTAGTGTAATAATTGCTATGGATGCATATGCTTTTTAAGTCATCCCTTAGAGCATATTTGAATTATCCCACATACAAGGGAAGTAGTAGTTGTTAGAATAGAGTTAGTATATAAGTAAGTGTTGAGGCCTAATGAAGGAATCCATGAATTTATTGTATTGAGCTTGCTCAAAGGATGTTGCCCCCTCGAAGTGGACTGTGATCAATATAAGCTTTCTGTGTTTCTGTTATTCGTAAGAGTTATTTTATTTTCACATATTTTGATTAAATATGTTATAGGAGGTAATATTCTATAGGAGGTTCTTCTCATCTAGTATCAGAGCACTTTCTTGGCTTTGTGGGTAGATTTAGAGTAGTTTTTTTTTTAAAGCAGGGCTTTCTAGGAGCTGTGCCATTTCTAGTAAGATTTTTTTTCATTACAGGTTCCATCATTTCAGATTGGGTAAATACCAATCTGCTTAACTATGGGAAGTGCTTGGACATAATCCCTAAAACTCATTATGAGGAGTACCACAAGAACCCCAAAGTAGTTAGCCCATTGAGAGGACCTGCCAGCGAAAAGGGCAATGACCCCATCCCGATTGACTAGTTCCCACTTGTGAGGTAAACCAAAAGCTATCGTTAAGGGGTAAACTTAGAGCCAAAATTTTTTGGAGAGTGGTACTCAATCAGATAGCTTTGGTGGCTAGAGAGAATTTTAAAAAATCCTTTAGGTAGCCAAATAAACTTGGGGTCCATATCCAGCTTATCAGGTTCAGAGAGAAAAAAACAACATATCCACAGTTGAGGATATTTCCAACCACACAGTTGTAGACAATCCATTTCTAAAGTAGCAATAAAAAATAGCAGCAAAAAAAAATAGCAGCAAAAAAAAAATCATGGAGGAAGAAATCACCACTAACAACTGGTTATGGTCACCACTCATGCAGGCACAAAAATCATGGAGGAAGAAATCACCACATTGAAATCTCAGGTTATAGAGTTAATCGATATGATGTGTGGCTTGAATCAACAGAATAACATCTTACTCAATAGAGTGCAGAAGGAGGAGTCTTCTTCAGAGCATCGCTCCTTTGCTTCTAACTTCTCATGTGGACCTAAGCTAGACTTTCCATAATTCAATGGTATAGATCCTACAGGATGGATATATCAAGATGAACAATTCTTCAACCTCCACAATACTTATTCTATAAACAAAGTCTCAATTAATTCTTTTCATCTAGAATAAGAAGCACTTTAGTGGTACCGTTGGTATCTCAAGACAAATGATGAACCTGATTGGTCAAATTTGGCATCCTTAATTTTGGGCAGGTTTGGTCCCTCAGCATTTAAGGATATCACAAGAGATCTCACCAAACTCCATCAAATAGGTACTGTTCATGAATATCAGATTGAATTTGAAAAACTTGCTAATCACACTAAAGGGTTGGCAGATGACTTATTCAAAAGCTACTTTGTTAGTGGCCTCAAAGAGATGATCCACTCAAAGGTAAAAATGTTTAAACCTAAAAATATGATGGATGCTTTGGGTCTGGCTAAGTTAGCAGAAGATAAATTCTCCACACAGCGTCAACCTCCCACCTTTTCACCAACAAAGAACACAATGAATCAATAGACAACCATAACCACACCAATCAAGCACCTGACTGAGGCAGAGATGTGGGCTTGTAAAGAGAAAGGATTATGTTACAACTATGATGAAAAATGGGTTAAGGGTCATAGGTGCATCCAATAAAAACTTTAATTGCTAGATGTGGAGTCACTACCAGAGCAAGACAACAAGCCTGATATTCCAAAATTTCAAGATGCTCAAGAAGAACTCATCACTAAATTGGACCCAACAGTGTATGCACTAGTAGGTGTCACCACTCCCCAAACCATGAAGGTCAAAGGGTGCTTCAAAAATATCCCTCTTATAATCCTCATTGACTCGGGTAGTACTCACAATTTCATCAATCCTCACATTACTAAGGTGGTAGACTGCTTTGTATACCCTTGTTCTAGCTTTGAAGTCATGATTACTAATGGGGGCACATTTCCATGTAAAGGGAAGTGTCGAAATGTGTGTATTACAATGGGCAATTATAATTTTTGCTCTGATATGTTTGCCCTACCTTTAGGAGGGTGTGTTGTGGTCTTAGGGGCATAATGGCTTCACACATTAGGACCTATTTTATGGGACTTCTCTGAGCTTTGGATGTAGTTCACAGATAATGGTTAGAAGCACACCTTAAAAGGGTTATTACCAAGATCTACTAGCATCATCAATTCTCATCACATGGAATTTTTTTTGAAGAAAGGCTCACATGGGGTCACTGCACAACTACATTCCATTTAACTCCAGCCCCCCATTGCTACTAACCATAGATGAGCTTCTTGATGAGCTCCATGGGGCCAAATTCTTCTTCAAGTTGGATTTGCATTTTGGCTATCATCAAATCTGAGTGCATCTTGATGACATTTCCAAGACAGCCTTCCATATGCATGAAGGTCACTATGAGTTCCTTGTCATGTCATTTGGCCTTACAAATGCCCCTTCCACTTTTCAAGCACTCATGAATAAAATCTTTTGACCTTTTCTCTGTCAATTTATTTTAGTTTTCTTTGATGACATTTTGATCTACAGCTGCACATGGGCCAAGCATCTACAACATATTGACAGGGCATTACAATTATTAGCAGATAATCAATTATGTGCCAAGCAATCCAAGTGTTCATTTGGTCAAGAGGAAATTGACTATCTGGGGCACATTGTTTCAGCCAATGGGGTTCATGTAGACCCAAAAAAAATTAGTGCTATGCATAATTGGCCTTGACCAACTACCCTCAAGAGCCTTCATGGTTTCTTAGGCCTGACAAGATACTATCACAAGTTCATCAAAGATTATGGAAAGATCACAGCTCCTTTGACTTGCTTATTGAAGAAGGATGCTTTCACCTGGGGTACAACAACTAATTAGGTATTCATCAAACTTAAACAAGCTATGTGTAGCACATCAGTTTTGGCACTTCCAAACTTCACCAAAACTTTCACCATCAAAAGCGATGCCAGTGGCTTCAGATTGGGTGCTATTATTCTCTAAGAGGGTTGACCAATTGCCTTCACTAGCAAAGCCCTTTCTGACCATAATTTAGCTTTGTCTACATATGAAAAGGAAATGATGGAAATTTTACATGCAGTATAAAAATGGAGACCCTACTTACTGGGAAATCATTTTTGCATCAAAATTGATCATCAAAATTTGAAATATTTCTTGGAACAATGGGTCTCATCCCCGGCTCAGTAGAAGTGGGTCAGCAAACTCATGGGTTATGATTATGAGATCACCTATAAGAAGAGAAAAGACAATGTTGTGACTGATACTCTCTCAAGAACCTTCAAGGACCAGCCTTCCCTCTCTACCATCTCCATGACCATTCTAAAACGGTTGGAATCTATCCAACAAGGGTATGCAAATGGTCCCTCCTTATGCCACCTCATTCATTAATTGGCCACTAACCCCTCTACAATACTGCATTATTCATGAGACGGTGCTTCTCTATGATACAAGGGTCATCTGGTGCTTTCCCAAAGTCCAAACCTACATTAGGCCATCTTCTATGAAATCCATGTTTCCCCCTCAGTAGGGCACTCAAGATTTCTCAAAACCTATGAGTGGGCACGTTGACACTTATTTTGGAAAGGCATGAAAGCTGAAATTAAATAGATGGTGGCCGAATGTGATACCTGCCAATGAAATAAAGGTGAAACCACATTGACTCCCAATTTTATTGAGCCTTTGCCCATTCTTACTAGGATTTGGACATATATTTCCATGTATTTCATTAAGGGCCTCCCTAAATCTGGGGGAAAGATAGTGATCCTAGTCATAGTTGATTGCCTCTCTAAATATAGTCATTTTTGTACACTTAGCCACCCATACACAACCTCTATAGTCATATAGGTTTTCTTGGATTAGATATTTCATCTTCATGGCATTCCTTATTTAATTGTCTTAGATCGTGATGCCACTTTCACCAACCATTTTTGGATGGAACTATTTCATTGCACAAGCACACAATTGATAATGAGCTCTAGGTACCACCCATAAATAGATGGCCAGATAGAAATAGTCAAAAAATGCTTGGAGACATTCCTTCATTAATTTGATTTAGAACAACAACATCAATGGGCAAGTGGCTTCCCCTAGCTAAATGGTGGTACAATACCCAATACCACACTTCCACCAAAATGACTCCCTATGAAGTAGTTTATGGTCAAGCACCACCACCACTTCTTCCATATAATCCTAGTAGCTCACCAGTTTAGGTAGTTGACACTACTCTCAAAAATTGGGATCAGATTCTCCACACCTTGCAGGACAATCTCCACATGGCACATAAATAAATGAAGTAACAGGCTGATTAGCACCGATATGAGCATACCTTCCAACCTGGTGATATGGTCTTTCTTTATCTGTAGCCATACGAGTAATCATCATTGAAACTAAAAGGTTGCCAAAAGCTTGCACCAAAGTTTTATGGGTCATATAAGGTTCTCAAGAATATTGGGTTAGTTTCTTACAAGTTAGAGCTTCCACCTTCCTCCCAAGTTCATCCCTTCTTTCATGTCTCCTGTTTGAAGCAAGTTCTTGGATCCAACATCTGAGTGCAGATAGTTTTACCAACACTTGATAATGAAGGATCCATCCTTCTCAAGCTGGAAGCAATCCTGGACAGGTGCACCTGCCAACTTTGATCCCGCTCCATCACAAAGGTCTTAATCCAATGGCATAACATGCGACTAGAAGATGCAACATGGGAACCACTCTTCTTTTTCTAAGGGGGAGGGGATGTTAGGAACCCATGCCTTGCCCTTCTCTTTGCAGTATTAGTGTAATAATTGCTATGGATGCATATGCTTTATAAGTCATCCCTTAGATCATATTTGAATTATTTCACATACAAGGGAAGTAGTAGTTGTTAGAATAGAGTTAGTATATAAGTAAGTGTTGAGGCCCAATGAAGGAATCCATGAATTTATTGTATTAAGCTTGCTCAAAGGAGGTTGCCCCCTCAAAGTGGCCTGTGATCAATATAAGCTTTCTGTGTCTCTATTATTCATAAGAGTTCTTTTATTTTCACATATTTTGATTAAATATATTGTAAGAGGTAATCTGTTGTAGGAGGTTCTTCTCATAAGAATGAATTTTCTTGATTTCTACTGACTTAAACTTGAGGTTGGAGTTTGGCTTATATCACTGATGTCGTTAATCTTGCTGACATCGACCGTGGGTTGACTGACATTAGTGGCCCTAAAATAAGTAAACCTTGCTATTTTTGGCCTATTTTCTATTATTCTTCATTCTAAGTGTGTCACCCATTATAAAATGGTAAAAATAAGAAGTTAAAAAGGAGGTAGTTGATTAGGAATTTAGTTTGGAAGTGGGAATAAGTCTTGGGTAGTTAGGATGAGGGGACCAAGTCTTGAGGTGACTCATCAGTTGAGAATTAGTCATAGGGAGAGGTGGCCAGGTAAGGTGGAAATAGGGGTTTTTAATTAACTTAATTAATTATTTTAAATTAATTAAATATGTGAGGGGTAAAATCATGGGTTAGGGAGGTTAATTGTTATTATTTAAAAATAGGTTAAAAGGGGTTTTGACACAAGGAGTTACACACATGTGTGTGACATAATTTTGGTGTCTACACCCATACCCTATAGGTTTTTTATTTATCTAAGATAATCCATAAAAACCAATTACTATACATGTTCCTCAAGAACATGAACATCTTATTCACATGATTTTTGACATGGGTTTCACATGTGGGATCAAAGATAAGAACATAAGCATCTCAAATTATTGATTGAAAAACACTATGGAGTCTACAGATAACTTCATTAGCTACAAGAGCTTGCATCTCAACTTGACCTTCATATGAATGGAAATTTAAGTTGACATGTTGTGATTTGATTTCTAATCCATAGTGAGCAGTCTCTTATTATGAATATGTGATCTCAAGGTCATATAATGATCAAGAATACAATCATGTTTCACACAATCAAGTTTCCTATAAGTATCCATCTACAGTGAGGTAAATGAGAGTTTTGAGGTCTAAATACCCATGATGGAAATTAAATTAAGCATTTTACAAGGTGTTTAACATATTATTCAAGTTTAAGCAACCAAATTGAGCTATGCCAATGATTGAGATCAATTGAGACGAACATCTCTCTAATGAACACAATCATGTAGCTTGATGTGCACCTATAAGTGTCCCATAGAAGACCAATCATGATTGAAATGGAAGCATTGGAATTGGTTTGAGTTCCTTCAAGGTTGAAAGGGTCAATTTAAATATTGATAGGTGGTCTAAAATTGATTATGGGGCCATACACTATGCATATTATCCATATTATACCTTCAGTACCCTGTGTCATGTAGGTACACCTATAGGTGGCTCATACAAAGTAATGAAAAATGAGAATGTAGATGTTTGATGCTTATTTAAACACCCATTGAAGTTTTGAAACATGGATAAGGTCATAACGATCAATAGTGGAGCCATAGAGTTGTAGGCATACTTGAATCATGTCCATAGTTGGAGAAAGTAACTTGGTCCACATAAACTTGTTTTATAAACTATCAAAGTTATTAGAAATATAAATTTGACATGGATGTCTTAGTGCTTAAATTTATATAAACTCCTCTTATGCAATAAGATTTTAAAATTTTAAGTTTATAAGTTATTTGGAGATAATTTAATTATAAAAAATGACTTGTTTTTTGTATTTTTGCAGCTAAAATGGAGTACACCGACAAAGTGGTAGATTGGAAAAGTGAATGAGAATTTGGGTGGAAAATGAATCACTAGAAAGTATATAAATAGAATTAACCCTACCCATTGTAAAGGGTTGGATCTTTGTTTCTCCAAAACACTTATAATTAGCTACTTTGGTTTTTATCATATCCTTATTTTTTTAACCATACTATTATGTTGGAATAATTTCAATGGATTTATCATGGTTGATGTATAATTTGATTATCAACAAGAATGTCTTGATAAATAGAAGGATTTGGATTTATTATTTTCAACCTATGCATTCAAATTGTTGTTGTGGCCTCTTTTGTCATTGTTAAATTACCTTTGTCATATGCATTAGCTTAAATCATGACTATGCACACTCTCATCAGATGAGAGAATAATTTTTGTATTCATATGGTCAAGAAATTGGATTTGTCTTCATTACAACAAGGTTTATTTATTTCACCCTTTTCTTTTTCATCTTCTTATCAAATTTATTACATTAGGGCTTCATTCAATAACAATATATTTTTACTTATTTATCCTGATTGTGTTTATTATTTCATGACCATTTTTACCTCATTATTGAATGACTAAATGCATGGGAATGAAAAATTAAAGATAGTATTTTTAAATGTTTTCATCTAAAACCCTAACTTCATATTTGGGTAAATGTATACACATGTTTCATTATTTTTGATATCTGATTGGAACCTAGTTAGCTAAAATTACCATCCCATTAATTTATAGAATAGAACATTGTCAAAATTTAGTTTCAAGTTTCACACTATCAAGTCCCTTGATTATAACCATCACAATGTAAAAATGAGTGAAGATGAATGTGCCATGACTTAGTAGATATATAACTTGGGAAGACCCACTTACAAAGGAATCTTTTCAAGAGAGGATTAATGTGATTCACCACCTCTAAAATCCCAACATCTGTGTTGCCATCCCAAATGACACATCAATAATTTTGATGCTAGAAGAAGGGCATCAGTGCATAAAACTTAAAATTAAAAAAAAAATATAAACCTAAACAATAGGAGAATTTCCCACACTTAATTAAACTACATTTTAAATTGGAAATTAGATTAATATTTAGTAGATAAAATTCTATTGGGGATGGGTTTGAATTGTTAGAGATCAGTGAACATTGAAAACCAAGAGAAACAAAGGAAAACTAAGAATTAGATAAATCTACTCAGCAAGTAGCTTGCATACCACTATAGATTCCTTTATAAAAACATTTTATGCCCCTCATAACCCACAAATGGTGGATAATACTGCCTATATTGGTGGAGGTAGAATCCCTATAAATGTTCCAGGGATTGCCCATGACCTACTTAAGAATCCTGATAAGTTTTGAAAAAAATACATACCTAATGGGATTCAAACAACCAAAAATCACATCCAAGCATTCAAAATGTCATTATCCAAAAATTTTAATATAAAGATGTTGGTTTTTACTTGTTTCCTTAATCTTTATGGAAGGTTGCATATGCATGGTACCTTGGATTTCAAAATGGATATATCACCTCTTTGATTGATTTAAGAACAATGTTTATCAATCGCTTTAGGATGTCCATTGATCCATATATATTTTACCATAACCTCATTTATATGTATAGGAAACCAAATAAACCAATTAATGTCTTTAAAGCATTCTTATAAAATTTGTACTAAAGGTTGAAAGACCCATACATATAAATTGGAGTGGTTGCCATCCAAACCTACCTAAGGGATTTGGATTCCATGAATTATATGTTTATTAGGAGAACCTTAGTAGCACTTATGTCCTTGTCATTAGCCTATAATAAAGCAATTAATATTACATAATAGATGGTACAAAAAGGCTATGGAGTTTATCATTTACCTTCATTAGGATAACCTGGTGCTTACAACTAACTTCTAATGATCATCTAGGCTCTTCAACACAACATTTAATTGATGAACCCAATCCTAGGTGCTATGTATGGAATCCCAAATCTAGTATAAAACCTAATGCCTATGAAAAAATTCCCAATAGTCAATTTAATTTCCTCAAAATCATGTTGTGTCATAGACAAATAATAAATATCTTGTTCCTATTATTTACAATAATATTATTACCATGCCTAACATGAGTGGTTATGTTGCCTCTACTGGTAGCCAATAGGCCATCCCATAATTTTTAAATAATTAGATGCCTATAAATAACACCCATGATAGGACCAAAGTTCCCCAAAGCTCTGACACAACTTGTCAAATTTAAGAGCACACATGATTACCAATGTATAAGCAACTTAAACATGCAGAAATACCAGAAGAACAAATAACTATCAATGAGAAATAACACAGAAACTGAGAGGCAACACATAATTGTATTCAACTCATTACAAAGGAAATTACAATAAAGAGATCACACTCTTCTCCACCTCTACAAGGCCTTCTACCTCAAGGGCTCCCAGTAATCTTCCCACCTGAGTAATCTTCTCTCATAGGTCACAACCAACAACTAACACAAGCTGTTGTTCACCTCATTGTACATCCGATACAATCGAGTATGAACCGGTACTCCAAGTAGATCTAACCATGATCCTGCTCCTGATGTATTGCTGTCACCTTGGATCTAGCTCCCCCACCAATCTCCATTTGACCCTCGCATTCACATACCCTAGCAGACTGACCCTGATCTTACTTATCACATGTAGATCTCCTCCATGATCCTACAACACCCTGCATATCAAACCTGATCTTACATACATGGGGAATCCTACTTGATTCCACCATGGGAAGAACTCTCCAAGCTCCACACTTGGGTTCTACAAGTTCAACACTTAAAAATAAAGCCCATGAGTCTATTATATAGATCTCATGCATACACTAATTAGACGGGTGGCTCAAAGACTTGAACTGGTCTTTAACATACAAACTCTGCGTTTACTTAACTAACTATTCATCAACAACAGTTCTGACTGCCATAGGTGACCGACGTCAGTCCCTACCTTCCTAGAGGTGATCGATGCTGGCCGATCTCCTATCGATGCTAGTTTCCTCTACGCTTCCCCTGACCGACGTTGGTTGTGGCCTATCGATGCTGGTGACTGTCAAGCTACGAAAAACCTCCTCCTTCTATTTGCAACAAGGTGAAGCTTTTAACTCCACACCCTAACAACCCATAACTAAACACATCATATTTACCCTATGTTTATAAATGTTATTACACATGTGGATAGCCCACAACTATAAATAGGAAATTAGTCAAATGTTAGTGTCAACCCTAAAGTAGCAAACTTAAAAAAATGGTTTGAAGGTTGATAAACAACATGGTTAATTTGTGTAGGCAAGTGCCAAAAAACATTAAAAAAACATGAATAACCCCATAAAAAATAGAAACTTTATATTTTAGATAACCAATAGGCAATGAAACATGGGGCCTAACAATGAATGAGTGCCCTGTCTATTTGACAATGCAAATTAGAACAATAAACTACCTCAAACTCAGTGCATCTAAATAATTTAGCATTTTACACCTATTTTAGGTTTCACAACATGACCGACCATGCCAAAATTGATTTTTCTCAGTTTAATTTAGCCTTAAACATCTTTTGAAAGGATATAGATAACATTGAAATAGTTCTTGCACATGATAATGATATCTCAAGCCAAAGTGGAGGACACCCCGGTATAACTATAGTCTTTGAAACATTAAAAATCCCATTTGAGAGAAATAATGAGCCTAAATATAACTTGGGTGAGGTCTATGAATTCAAATAATTTAAAGCAAAAATAACTATCAGTTGAGGAGTAAGCACCAAGGTCCATTAATTACATTTATTCCTTCAAACAACACTCAAGTTCCACCTGAAGAGAACTCAACCAACAACCCATTTTTTACTAAGGAATCACCCATATCTTGTCAACCCAAGAGTAACTATATGCCCCATAAAATTAACAAACTAGTGAAACCAATCAAATAAGGATATAACATTGTATATGACTTGAAACAAACTAAGTCCAATATAATGATGTTTGACTTGCTCCAAATTTATAACTAGAAAGACATGTTGTTGAAAAAATTATCTGCTATTAAAGGGAAAGAAGGAAATAATCTTAATGATGCTCATGTTTTAATATACAAAGAAAAATGAAACTCCCCCTTTCCTCCTATAAATCCATATTTTTGGCAATAACTTACACAATTATTTATAGGATTCATGTGCTTCAATGTGATGCCTTATACAATTTTTCCATAATCGGGTTTGACCCCTGAAAAGTCAAGAAGGAAAGTTTTCAATTGGATAAGTCATAGGTTAAGGTTGTTGGATATTTGAACCATATACACATGTAGTTGGCATATGATCCTAGGGTGTAATAATTTATTGATATTCAGGTAGTGGATATCCTTAATGCTTATATTATGATTTTCAGTAAAGATTGGTCAATAACACTAAATGGTTACATGGTAAATAACTTATATCACATTTGGCTCCCATGGAGAGGCATACCAAATTAGATCTGAACTGAACATGAGCCTAAAATGACTCACATTATCACAAAGTATAACATAATAAATTAAGTCTTGTGCGAAGAGTTTGAACTTAGGCTCTATCCACTTGAGAGAGAGCAATAGCTTACAAAAAAACTTTGCACTAACATGTTTTCCATGTAATTAAATTTAGAATTTTAGGAGTTAGATCAAATAGATTAGGCTGATTTCCTCTCTACATGTGAGATAACGTCAATCCCTAGAGCTACCACGACATATGAAAAGGTGAAACATGTTGATCCAAGTGAAAACAAGGAACATATAAGCTCTTTAGATAAAAATATAACCATTATAAATAGATTGGTACCTACTTCTACCACTGAGGATCTAACTATATGATCTTTATCAGATGAGAAACCAAGCATCTACCCACTTGAGGTTGAGAAAATCAATGGAGAGGTCAATACAGCTGCAACACCTCTTTATCATAATCTTATGACATAACTAAAAATCACTTGTGGATTCTAAAATTTGATGGATCTATGTCCAAGAGTGGGTTTTCTACTATTTTTGACATAATTAACCCATGAGGTAAACCATACTTAACTATATTTCACTTGTAATTTTATTGCACGAACAATGTAGCTAAATATGAGGCACTATTTCACAGTCTCCAATTTACTCTAAAGAAGAAGGTAGAGAATTTAAAAGTGTTTAGTGACTCAGAAATGGTTTCAAATTGTAGATAAATATTTGAGTAATATGGATTAAAATATATAATTTAATCAACCTAAAACATCAAACTACCTAGGTAAGATCTAGAGCTATTAAGACCAAATGCAACTAAATGAATAAACTATTCAAATCAATCACTCTAATCCTAAATCAAAATGATTTAAATGATGATTAAATAGATGCAAAATCAAGAGGATGAGATTGATTACATCAAAATCATAATGTAGACATGGTGATTGCTTGATCAAGGATGTTGAATGGATGCTTGAGATCAGTTTGGCATGGAGACTCTATAAGCTTCCTATATTGCTCCTTATGTGTACATGAAGGCTTTAGGGTTTATGGAATATATCCCACGGTGGGATGAGGTTTTTTAAATATATTTTGGAGGGATAAATCAATGGATGAGATTCAAATTTGGATGAGGGAGATCAAGCGTTGAGAATTAAAAGGAATTTAAAATTCCTTGGAAGCCTCTAGATTTGGAGGCATCTAGAGAGGAGGGGTAATGATAGAGAGGGTTTAGATTTTGAGGGTTCTATAATCCTTCTTAGGATTAATGATGATTATATGGGGGGATTAGATAGGTATTAGGTAGGTGATTAGGTGCTACAGGTGTAGAAGGCCTAGGCATAGGCTAATAGTTGGGTCATTGGGAATTTGAAATTCATAAATAATAGATAAGTAGGATTAAGATGGGGATAATGGGGATTTTGAATAATTAATGATGATATGGGATAGAATAAGGTTAGTAAATGAAAGGGGATATAGGGTAATGTTAAATAAATGATTAGGAAGGCAGGATACATTAGTGGGATAAAAGGGGATAAATGAGATTAGTGGAATCACTATATAAATGAGATAAATGACACTCGCCATGTCTACATCAATGAGATAAATGAGATAAATTAAAATCACCATGTTTACATTATCACCATGTGGAATTAGGGACTATAGTTTGTAGGAGGGCCTAGGTAAAGGCTAGTATGTGGGTCATTGGGATTTTAAAATTCCTAAATAATAGATAAGTAGGATTAGGCTGGGGATAATGGGGATTTAGAATAATTAATGATGATATGGGATAAAATAAGGTTATTAAATGAAGGGGGATAAAGGGTAATGTTAGATAAATAATTAGGGAGGATAAATTAGTGGGATGAAAGGGGATAAATGAGATTAGTGGAATTAGTGTATAAATGAAATAAATGACAATCACCATGTCTACATTAAATTCATAATGTAGACATGGTTATTTCTTGATCAAGGATATTGGATGGATGCTTGAGATTGGTTTGGCATGGAGACTCTATAAGCTTCCTAGATTGCTCCTTATGTGTACATGAAGGCTTTAGGGATTATGAAATAGGTCCTATGGAGGGATGAGGTTATTTAAATATATTTTAGAGGAAGAGATCAATCGATGAGATTAAAATTTAGATGAGGGAGATCAAGGGTTGAGAATTAAAATGAATTTAAAATTCTTTGGAAGCCTCTAGATTTGGAGGCTTCTAGAGAGGAGGGGTAATAATAGAGAGGGTTTTAGATTTGGAGGGTTCTAGAATCCTTCTTAGGGTTAGTGATGATTATATGGGGGGATTATATAGGTATTAGGTAGGTGATTAGGGACTATATGTGTAGGAAGGCCTAGGCATAGGATAGTAGGTGGGTCATTGGGAATTTAAAATTCCCAAATAATAGATAAGTAGGGTTAGAATGGGGATAATGTGGATTTATAATAATTAATGATGATATGGGATAGAATAAGGTTAGTAAATCAATGGGGATAAAGGGTAATGTTAGATAAATGATTAGGAAGGGAGGATAAATTGGTGAGATAAAAGGGGATAAATGAGATTAGTGGAATTAGTGTCATTTATCTCCTAATTCTAAATAAGAACCATAATGTTAGATGGTATCAGGAATGAGCTAGTAGGGTATGATTCCCCCTCAAGGGAGCATGTGGGGAAAGCTAACCTAGATGGTAGTGTCCCACCATGGTCTCTAAAATTTAGATGGATAGTTGAGAAATATGGATTAAACTATATAATTTAATCAACCCAAAACATCAAACTACATAGGTAAGATTTAGAGCCATTAAGACCAAATGAAATTAAATGAATAAAATATTTAAATCAAGCACTCTAATATTAAAGATAAATTCTCTAAATCATGATTAAATGGATGAAAAATAAAGAGGATGAGATTTATCACCTCTCAGACTCATAATTAAGACATGGTTATTACTTGATCAAATATGTTGGATGGATGCTTGAGATTGGTTTGGCATGGAAACTATATAAGCTTCCTAGATTGTTCCTTATGTGGACATGAAGGCTTTATGGATTCATCAGATATCTCTCATGGAGGGATGAGGTTGGTTAAATATATTTTTGAGGGAGAGATAAATAGATGAGATTCAAATTTAAATGAGGGAGATCAAGGGTTGAGGATTAAAAGGAATTTAAAATTCCTTGGAATCTTTAGATTTGGAGGATTCTATAGATGAGGGGTAAGAATAGAGAGGGTTATAGAGTTAGAAGATTATAAAATCCTTCTTAGGATTAATGATGATTATACAGGGGGATTATATAGGGATTAGGCAGGTGATTAGGGACTAGGGGTGTAGTAAGGCCTAGGCATAGGCTAGTAGGTGGGCCATTGGGAATTTAAAATTCCTAAATAATATATAAGTAGGATTAGGATAGGAATAATGGGGTTTTAAAATAATTAATGATGAGATGGGATAGAATAAGGTTAGTAAATGAAGGGGATAATGGGGTTTTAAAATAATTAATGATGAGATGGGATAGAATAAGGTTAGTAAATGAAGGGGATAAAGGGGAATGTTATATAAATGATTAGGAAGGGATGATAAATTAGCAAGTTAAAGAGGATAAATGAGACCAGTGGAATTAGTGTTGATTAATAAGAATATTAATGATGATAATGTAGGTGAGCAAATTTAGATGCATAAAAAAACAAGTAAGTAGAAAGTATGATTTAAATGATAATAATTTATCTAGATACCATAGCCAACTATGAAACTTGATATAAGATTTTGATGCATTCAATATTCAAACATTACCTCATAGAAAAAACTATACAACAAATGCATTGGCAATAACTACGAGTACTCTGGAACTTGTAGCTAAATCCAAGTTAAGAATTTTCTTAGTGGAGATAATATATACTCATTTATTTATTGATAATATTAGGAAATTTTGGGTATTCAATGATGATCTATATATCATTTATTTCATCATGAACACAGATGTGTTTGAATCATAGGTTATAAATGAAGATGATAGAGAAGAGTTTGAAATATATGAGGAAGGTGTAATAAATATAAAAACCAATAGTTTACCTAAGGGCATGGTATCTATATAAATTTTTTTTGACATGGATTTCCAAGGATAAAATGATAAACCAACCCTTACCAAAGGTATGTTACACCAACATTACAATCTAGGCAATGCAAACGAATCAAAACATGTGCTTTTAAGCACAAAATGCATAAAAAGGAAAAGACAAGGGTTGGTTCAAGCCCTAAATTAATTAAAAGAGGTTATAGCATGGAGATATGAATACTTTAAGGTGTTTTACACTTTCATTCTCACATATACTATCTCTCTGAAGTTGAGAGTTAAATCATTACATCAGAGGCAAAGAGTGGTAAATTTGTTACAAGAGCCATCTATATTCAAGGAGTTACATAAGTTTCTCTTATCAAGGATAATATTTTCCATTAGGCACTTCATGTGGGTGTTTAATTTGGTGATAGTTCAAAATAAGAATAGAGAGATATGACTTTGTGTGACTTCCACAACATGAACAAATTTAAAAAAAGAGATAACTACTTGTTGCCTTCACTAGATGAAGTCTTACAAATAGTGAATGACTCTCAAATGATGTCATTTATTTATGGGTACTCAAGCTATAATTAGGTAATGGTCAACTATGAGTAATTAATCAATATAACATTCATGATAAAGTGGGGTATATTCACATATAAAATGATGCTATTTAGCCTATCAATGTGGGTTATACTTTCAAATGTGACATAGACATTAAATTTAAGGATATTTTTAGTAAATGCATAGTTATATGCATGACCAACCTAACTGTATTTTACAAGAATTATGAAGAACACATACGAGACTTGAGAGAAATATTGAAAAGGTTTAGAGATCATGGAATCTACCTAAATCCAAAGAAGTGCATATTTGGGGTCATAAAGGGTAAGTTACTGGGTCACATTATTTCAAAATGAGGCATTTAAATATATCTTGAGTGGAAGTAATTATAAAAATTCCATTACTTGATAATAGAATTGAGCTGAAGTCATTCTTAAAAAAAATTAAGTTCATGAAGAAGTTCATTTTGGGATCTGAAGATATATTCCAACTTCTAAATAACATGGTAAATAAGGATGATAAGATTGAATGGTTGACCAAAGCACAAACAAATTTTTCTCTGATCAAGACAACAATTATAAACACACTAGTGTTTATTATTCCTGACTATACATATCCATTATACATATATTATTTCACTTCAAAATACTCGATTGATGTTGTACTAACATATAATAAAGAGGTTGGAGATGAGATATCTTTTTCTTCATGAGTTATCCACTTCAAAATACTAAACTAAGATATTCAACTATTGGAAAACTAGATTTTGCCTTAATCAAAGCAATCAAGAAGTTTAGGTATTATATCCTATGTACCAAGGTATTTAAAGTTTTGCCTAACCCCATAGTGAAATTTATGCTAATGCAAAATTATTTGGGTGATCAAAGAGGAAAGTGGATGACCATTTCCAATAGTTTGACTTGTAAATCCAACCCATGATGATTATATGAGGTTAAGGACTCAGTAAGGAAATGGTTTAAGTAGACCAATAGATCATTTACCAATAGTAAACAATGTAAGATATTACAAATGATGACTGGTACTAGGGTGTAGTTCACTATTTTCTCAATAATGAGTGTATAAGTCACTTGAATTCCACTCAAAGAAGAGCCTTATGACTGAAAATTAGTAATTATATGATCAAGTTAGGCATATTATACATGTTGGGAGTCTTTTATCCCTAGTTTTGCTCAAGTAAGTATTTATTGCATGCCTAGTATGAGGAAAAAACCAATGAGCTACTGCATCAACATATCACATGAGTAGTGACCTCACACACTCACTTGACACATGCATGTTAGACTAGTTAATATCGATCCTACCATATGGTGGTGGATAGAATTGACTTTATCATACTTAAGTGCTTAGGTTAGCACATTTAGTCATTATTACTACAAACATGAATATAGAGTTAACCATTTGGTTCATTCACATAGTTCATGTATGTATCTATTATCATAAAAATATATTTAACACCAAAAAAAATTAGTGCATCAAGATTCATATATAAATTAATGGTTCCATTGATCTCATTTAATAAGATTACAAAGATACTTCATTAAGTACTCAATCTCTCTATATCTCTATCTTGACAACAACCTGACATCTATATCTTGTTCATAAGTAAAGAAAAGGGGTATTTATACAAAAATTAACCCCTCTCAGGTTACATATTTAATGAATTATAGATGATAAGCCAATGATTATTTCAAAGAAATAAGTCATTAGGAATTGCTACAATTAAGTCCCTTTTGATTTGAGCCTAACAACTCCTATATACTCTCTCTATAATATATATTTGTGTTCATTCTCCTCTTCTATGATCTAGTGCTATATTCATGATTATATTAATCTTTTATACTGTTGCAAATTAATTTATAAATATCTCCACTTCCTATACCCTTGTACTAGTCTTGCACTTTTCCAAGTCCTACATTTTATGTTCCTCATTATCTATTTTCTTGTCTTTTACAACTTGATATTCCATGCCAAGGTCTTCCACGTTGTTCTTCCATGTCTCTTTTATACACCATTCTCTCCCACATCATTCTATCATGCCAAGGTACTTTGAGATATTAATTAAAAATACTTAAAATATATTACTACAAAATTAGGGGTCCAACATCACCCCTTACTAAACTAATAATTTATCCCAGACTATGCTACAATTTATTCAAACAACAAAATTTAGAACCTACCTAATGCACTTGGTATTTGAGCTCCTCCCATTGGTTGAGGGTTGTCTAAAGATTAGAAGTAATGACTTCCACTTCTACTCTCAGTAATTTCATCTCATTGGGTTACTTTAGAAAATTATTAGCTTGAGTCATCAAAATTTCAAGCTAAGTAGTTGTAGTTTTGTGATCATCCTTGAGTGCTCTGAACTTCAATAAAACCTATCCTTGAAGTGTTAAGAATATATAATTAATATCATACCAATGGGTACTTTTTTATTTTTCAATTATTATACATATTAGAAGACTTTTTCATGTTGAGCCATGTCCTTGATGTTCAATGAATTTTCATCAAATTGTTGAAGTTGTTGTTCCTCAAGCAGTAGTAATGCTTCCAATATTTTACTCAGCTATGCCAAGTTTACAAAACCCCATTAGTGATGGGAATGTTAGCATTAAATTTATTAAAAAAGGCATGGTAGATGTCACCTAATTTTTACATTTATTGAGCATGAGTTCCTTGAGCATCTCTAATTTATTGATAGCCTCACTAGTAACATAGATACCATATACAAGCGCTAGTTCCTTCCTCAAAATTTTGTGATAAAGGTCTAATTTCCTAAGTTGAGACACCTTGGACACATCCTATTATTACTTAATCTCTTCAATTTATTCATTAAGATTGCACCATTTCAAATGATCTTCTATATATAAGTATATAACCTCTCTATGATTATAGTGAATTTGGCCAACATCATGGATACAAAGAATGTTTTACCTAGAAACCTCTAGGTCAAACTTTATGAGGGATGTGCCTACTTTAACTGGAGATCATTTGAGGGGATCCACCTAAAGCACATCCAAAACATCTACCAGATCTAGGTTTATATTAGTACTATCCTCTAGGAGATTAAATAGGCCATCATCATGATATACATCCATCACAAAAGATAACTCATGCCAAGTTTATTTAGTGGATTCATATTCAAGGAAGTAATCACACAAATATAGTTTCTTTTTTGGTATATTTTGTTGGAACATGGCATAAGTGGGAGGGTCTTAATTACCCACATTCATCTGCTACTACTCTACCTCTTACATATGTTCCTTTCCATTTTGGGGGTTTCCCTCAAGATCTATAACTTCTTGACTCTTTTCTCATTGTTTGATTGTATTAATGCCAAGGTCCTCTATGTTGGGGCCTTACCCTTTATTTACTTCTTCCTCAAGATTTGTCTTTTCAATGTGTAGAGTAAATGTTACTCTACGTTGCATTCAAATTTTTAGACGAGCACTACAATTTTGGTTCCATCATTCCTTGGTCATGGTAGCAAAGTTGGGGTAGAGCGCAGGTTCAATTTTCCATCCAAGTGTCACTTTCTAAGTGCGGGTCCTCTTCTCTCCTCTTTGGTTTCTTTAATTTCATTTTGCCTAAATGTTTGAATTCAAGCAGAGGCTACCAAGTGTCACTTTTTGACAAATGGAGCTGACCAATTGACATCCTCTAAGGCCCCTTTTGTAACTTTACAGAGAACCATAGATCATGCCACGTATGTAATAGCAACTCAGTGGAAGTCACCACGTGTTAGCATCCATTTCTCGTAGAGGTACCCATGTTTCATTCTATGTTTTGGCAAAGACTTTCAACAAGCTAAGTAGTAAAAAAGTAGAAAGTGCTAGGTGGCAGTCACAGAAGGCCTTGAAATACCTATTGAAAAGAAGTAGCAAAAGTCACCACGTGTTGACATCTGAGAGAATTAAGTTCAACACCTGGGTCCAATGCTTTGGTTTAACAAAGAAAGGCATAATTTTTTTTGCCTAAGTGCCATAAAGTAGCGGAGGCTACCAAGTGTCACTCTCAAAGTCCCTTTCTACTCCATCCCCCAAAAAAGTGGAGGGCACCACATAACCCTAGTAGGAGAAATGGAGAATGCCACGTATCTTCCTCGAAGCCATGAAAGCCTCCACGTGTCAACGCCTGAGAGATCATCTTCAAGTGTCATTACTAAATAAAGATTGTGGTGGGCCTCAAGTGTTACTACAAAAGTCTGTGGTAGCTGCCAAGTGTCACCATTCGTAAAAGTCTAATATGTGTCCCGAATGATATTACAACACAAAAAAAGAAAAGTGGAGGGAGCCACATGTCTTAGATGAAATGGAGGGAAAATCAGCTAAAGTTAATTTGAGTAGATGGAACAGTTCATCAGGTAGATTTTTGGAGCCCCCAAACCATTGAAGGTGCTGTCTATTTTGTCCCTTGTGAGTGAAGGATGGAGTGGAATTGTGTGGGAAAGAAAGTGATGCAAGGAGACATTTGAAGCTATATAAGAAGAATTGTAAAATCAAAGAGAGGGGGATTGGCTTATAGGTTTAGACTTTTTTTAGTTTTTGACTAGTAATATCATTTTCTCTTATCTCAATTTTCTTGAGTTATAAAGTTGATATAACTGTGCATGTTTTTGTGCCTCTTATGTGGCTGAATGAATTAAGAAGATTAAGCTCCATGCCTTGGTTGGTGTTGTCTATGTCATTTGTGAAGTAGTCTATACTGTAGATTTTCTGAAGTTGTGATTAGGGATGTCATTTGCTTTTGTCTCATTTTCTTGATTTTGAAGGTTTACATAACTGTACGTGACTTCTGTGCCTCTTATGCGATTGGAAAATTCTATTAAGAAGATTGAACACTATGCCTTTGTTGACATTCTCTATGTCTCAGTGAAAGAACTCCCTATTGTGAGCCTCTATTTCTATTATTTTGAACTTTTACATTGATCATGCACTTGTCTGCTCTTAAATGTAATTGAATCCTATAATAGTCTCACTGTGCTTAGGTTAGGATTAGGATTACACTCAGGTGCATTGCCATAGTTAGGTTTCAATTCCTACATTTTGCATTTATATTTAATCTCCTATCCCTTTTCCCCAACACCCAATACAAAAGGAGAGACCAGCTTCTCTAAAATCTAGAGGTTGTTTCAAGCCACATAGTCCCACAATTTGAAACTTACCATTGTTGATTGGTTAAGATCAAACACAATTTTAAAACATCAATAGTTTTTGGCACACCCAGTGGGACCAATCTTGAAGTTTCTTCCAAGATCACATGAACCAAAGAGCTACGAGGAGTCAGAGCTGTAGACCAATCACCAGATCGCAATCGGCTACAAATCCAGGTATTCTTTTGCCACCCCTGCTAATTAGTCTAAGAAGAAGAGCTAACTAGTTTATACTAGTACCAAACATGGGAGCCCATGTACCCCCAAGAAATTATGCAAGTTGGAACACTAGTAGCAGCTTAATCCTCCCAACACCACTAGCTATTTGGGATCCTATCCCAATAAATGCTCTAAAAGCTCTACCCAAATTCAATAGGCAAGACTCAAAAACACTCGTGGAACATCTTCAAGATGTTTCAGATGTTTGTGCCATACATGGTGTCACAGAGCAAAATGTGGCCCTAAGGTTGTTAGCAGCCTCATTTAAAGGGAAGGCTTTAGAATGGTATCAGTATTTGACCCCAAATTCCATATCTACATGGGACCGGCTCAGAGATTATTTCTTTGAAAGATTTGTAGAAAAAGGTGATAAGTCTTCTTTATTACAGTAGTTGATCACCATTCAAAGGGGACCACAAGAGGACATGATTGACTTCAACACCAGATTCCAGAAAACTTGGGATAGAATCCCTATTGCAACTAAACCACCACCTAGTATGGCCATAGTATTTTATCTCAAGGCTTAAAATTTAGATATATCTATTATGATTTAGTCACTAGGAGGACACACTTTGCCAGTAGCTTATGGCCTTGCAGTCAAAGCTGAGAATCATTTAATTGATGCTAGGAAGTTACCTCCAAGGCCTCCCATGCCTGTATTCCCAAAAATTACCTTGCCCCTACCTCAAGAGGTTCCTAAATCTGTAATCCCACCTGTGTCTATGTATGCTTACCCTCCATCAGCTACGAAGCAACTGGTCCCTGCTCAGTCATCTGAGATGGATGATATCAAGAGTATGCTAAGGAATTTCTCCAATGAGTTTATTAATATAAAGAGGCAACATAATACTTTCCCTAAGCCTCCTTATCAAGGCTATCAAGGAAACATGTTTTCATCCCAACCAAACCAATATCAAGGCCCTCCAAGGCAAACCAATCATCAACCAACAAATCAATTAGTTGCAGTTCCCACACCCTCACAGATCCTTCCTCCCAACTCAAATAGGGAGATGGTTCCAGGTTAGAATAATTATGTGGATGATACTAATGCTTTGTGTTTCCCTTACAATGATGCTCATAGCCCCAGAGATTGTCCTAGAGGTAATCTTCAACAAAGGGTAGCTGAGTAGAGAAGAATGGATGGTCAATTTGCCAGTACTAGTAACAGTCAAGCATACCAGTCTCTTGACATGCATAATTCAGTTCTAGTGGCTTTGATGCAAGGAATGTCCTTGAAATAGGAGGAATAAGTAGCCTCAGAACATGCTTTGTTCTCATGGGTTGAGGATGAAGAAGCAATTTTCTTGAATGAAGCATCTACCTCCCAAAGGCCAATAGTGCAATCTGATTACTATACCAGATCGAAGAGGAGAATGGTGGAGCAGCCTAAGTTTGTAAGTGGTCAAGCCAAGAATAATCCTCCATCTCAAGGTCAAAGAAATGGCACTACTAGACAAGAGATGCCTTAGCTAGTGCAAGACCAAGGGATTCCTACCTAGATTAAAAAAAAAATGAGCTATCCCTATTACCAAAAAAATCAGTCTCTGGGACCGATCAATGTAGTGGACCAATTAAAGAGGACTCCAACACAAGTATCTATATGGGATATCTTGGCTATTCCTAAGCAAAAGACACTACTACAAGAAGCTCTGCAAGGGTAAGCAGTGCTCAAAGGTGCTGTTACCAAGGAAGGACCTACTGGAAAGGAAAAACTCAAAGATATGGTTCCTCCAATGACAACAGCCTTCATGAAAAATGCAACACAAGTAAGTAAATCCAAGCCAGAGCCTTTCTATTTAACTCTGATAGTTGGAAAGAAACTCCTACATAATGCATTGATAGATTTGGGAGCTAGTACAACTGTGATGCCCAAGCAAATAGATGATGCTTTGAAAATAAAATATGAACCCCTTGCAAAGGGAGTTATGCAGCTAGATGGAAAAATAGTGCAAACCATAGGGAGAATTAAACAACTTCCCTTGTAGTTATACACATGTCCCAACATAATTGTCAACCACGATATAGTTGTCATAGATATACCTCTCATCTTTGGTTTATGTTTATCCAGAGACTTTACAACAAAAATAGGAGGATATATGTCTTTGGACTAGTCTCACCTCATCCTGAGAACTACATACGGTTCAAAGATGAAAATTCTATTTGAACCACTATCTAAAAACCACATCACCAATGAACCAACAACAAGATTAGAAGCAGATCATGTCATGTTGAATAAAGAAGAAAGAAATTTTGTCAAAGAACTAGGAGACTAGACTGAGCATGATCAAGAAAAAGAAAATAGCCAGTTGTTGGCTATGATGCATAGCGACCCATATGGGAACTATGACTCTACTGGTTTGGGGACGTATGTCATTTTTGATGAGGATTAGGTGATCCCAAATGTTATAAGGAAAGAGACACCTACTACCCAAGATTCAGAGGTCTAGACTTTGAATTTTGATGGGGCTATAAGTAAACATCGTGTTGGAGTAGGAATTTGTCTTACTGCTCCAAACGGTGATAAAATTTTAAGGGCTATCCAATTTCAATTTACTTGCACTAATAATGATGTAGACTATGAATCTTTAGTACATGGGCTACTGTTAGCCAAGAAAAAGGGGATAAAGAACCTAAAAGTAGAAGGAGATTTAGAATTAGTAGTAAAGCAAATTAGGGAAAAGGCAGCGGCCAAGAATGTGAGAATGAGATCCTACAAGCATAGGATTTGGGATTTCATAGAAGATTTTGAAGCTTGCAATATTGAAATAATCATAAGAAGTCAAAACTCTGAGGCTGATAGGATGGCTCAGATTGGGTCATAGTTCAACCTAGCAACTGGCTTATTAGTTAACAATGAGTCAATAAAAGTTATAGTGAGATCGACCATCCCAGACAATGATGAAAATTGGCAAGTGTTTGAAAATGATGCCCAGGTAGTCTCTTTCTTACAATAATCAGATGAGTTTTTGGATTAGTTGCAAACTAAAATTGAAGAGGCATATGGTGATTAGACTATACAATTGAGGACTAATAAGCTCCCTAAGGGATTGATCACCTTAGAAAACTTGTTTGACCTAGAGGATGTAAGCTTGGAAAAGAAAAGGTTCTAGGTAGATAAAGCAGACTATTCTGAGGTAGAGGTGAGTGATGGGAAGAGGCTAAAAGTTGGAAATTCTGCAACTCAGGGAGAGAAGGAAAAAATAATTGAGTTGTGCCAAAGGTATGATAGAGTCATAGCTTGGAGTTATGAAGACCTTCATGGATACAACAGAGACATTATCCAGTACACAATAGAGTTAACTGAAGGGTCCAAACCCATCAGCTAGAAATAAAGGCTAGTAAATCCAAGGATTGAGCCTCTAATGGTAGATGAGTTGCAAAAACTTTTATATTTAAAAATAATATTTCCAATCAAACACTCAACCTGGGTATCAAACCTAGTCCCAGTTAGGAAAAAGAATGGAGATGTAAGATTGTGTGTAGATTTCAGAGATCTAAATAGAGCATCTCTGAAAGACCACTATCCCTTGCCCTCCATGGAACAAATTCTAAAAACTATGGCTGGATCAGAGAGGTTTTCTTTACTTGATGGTTTCTCTGGGTATAATCAGAATTGGCTAGCTGAAGAAGACCAGTACAAAACTACTTTCACTACCAAATGGGGAACATTTGCCTACGCAAAGATGCCATTCAGATTATCAAATGTAGGAGCCACCTTTCAATGAGCTATGGATATAGCCTTTAGTGAACTTATAAACAAGGTCATTCTAGTCTATCTGGATGACCTCACTATTTTCTCAAAAAATGTTGATGATCATTTTGATCATTTAGAAGCTGTCTTCAAGAAATGTCAGGATTTTGGGATATCATTAAATCCCAAGAAATGTATTTTTGCTATACCTCAGGGTAAAATATTGGGTCACAAAGTGTCTAAGGAAGGAGTTTTTATAGATCTTGAGAGAATCACAACTATAATGGACTTACCTCTTCCAGCGAATAAAAAGGTAGTCTAGTCCTTTTTAGGAAAGATCAATTTTGTCAGTAAATTCATATCTGATTTTGTAGGCTTGGTTAGACCAATGACACTCTTGCTAAAAAGGGACCTAGTTTTTAGGTGGACTATAGAAGGAAGGCAAGCTTTTGAGGGGGTCAAGTAGGCTATCTCAGTAGCCCCAGTGCTCAAGAACCCAGATTTTTCCATGCCCTTCGTAATGTATGTCTATGGAGGGGAGTCAAGTATTGTTGCTGTCTTGACTCAAAAGAATGACAGGCTAGAGGGGGAGCACCCAATAGCCTTTTTCTCAAGAACTCTCAAATATTATGAGACCAAGTACAATTTTGTGGAAAGACAAGCCTATGCCATGGTAAAAGCCCTCAAGAAATTCAAGCATCTGATATCACGAAACAAAATTCTGATACTTGTGGCTCACCCAAGTGTAAGGGAATACATCATGGAGGGGGAAATTACTGAGAAAAGAGCCAATTGGATCACTAAGATCCTTGAATATGATGTGGAGGTCAGACCCACCAAGCTAGTTAGAGGTAGGGGTCTATGCCAATATATAACTCAAGAGCTTAAAAAGATGTTACCTAAGGAAGCAGATTCAGAAGGAGAGCCAAAGACGGTGCTAAAATTACAAGAGGTTAATCAGGAATCCTGGGTCACAAGTAGGATTCAATTTATGAAAAATGGGTTTATTTCAGAAAACTCCCTTGAAATAAGAAGAGATATTATAGGATATAGGGAGTTCATTTTTTTTTAATTGAACAAGTCCTTTTTAGAAGAAATTCTGATGGAAAATTGTTAAGGTGTGTTAAACAGGCTAAAGCTAAGAGGATACTACACAAAATGCATCATGGAACATCAAAGGCATTTTTCTATAAAGACCACAACCATAAAGATAAGTGAGGTAGGATATTTTTGGCCTACTTTATTTATAGATTGTTATCAGCTGGTTAGAAAATGTCAATCTTGCTAGTATTATGTGGGGATGAGGAGGAACGCAACCATGCCATTGAGTCCTATAGTTGTGGATGAACCTTTTTCTCAATGGGGTCTTGACTTCATTGGAATGATAAATCTAGTGTCCAGCATGGGTCACAAATGGATATTAACTGCCATGGACTATTTCACTAGATGGACTTAGGTAGTCCCACTTAAAGAAGCAACAGAGAATGTGATCCTAGATTTTCTAGGGCGTATCACTACTCACTTTGAGGCTCCCCACACCATCATTTTAGATAATGCTAAAGCATTCTTGGGGTCTAAAGTATTTGAATTTGCCTTAAGACATGGAATATATCTAAAAACTTCATCCAACTATTACCCTCAAGGTAATGGTCTGGCAAAATCAACCAACAAGAACCTAATAAGACTCATCAAAAGAGCAGGGGCTGATCATCACAAAGAGTGGCACAAAATGCTTAATCTAGCATTATGGGCTGATAGAATCATGCCCAAGTAGGTGATCAAGATGTCTCCATATGAATTGGTATATGTAAAATCTATCGTGATTCCCCTAAGATTGGAAATCCCTGCTCTCTAGTTGATCAAGCAAATTGAGATTGAAGAGAATGGCCCCATCCAGGTTAGACTCACAAAACTTTTGGAAGTTCAGGAAAAGAGGGATATAGCCCATGATTCATTGATCAAACATCAGGGAATGGTTAAGAATTCTTTTGATAAAAGGACTTCAAATCCTAATTTTGAAGTAGGCTCGATTGTTCTGAAATGGGATGCAAGGGCCACCAAGCCAGGCCAACATACCAAGTTTGAAGCGCTATGGACTGGCCCGTATAGAATTTGTGCATGCAAGTAGAAGAATTCTTTTAAGCTAGAGTCAATGGAAGGGGAGCCTGAAGAGATTCCTATAAATGGAATCTATTTGAAAAATTTTAATTAACTTGGATCTCTAATGTATTATAGTTAAATAATTTCCCTTCTCGCATTGTTTTTCCATTGTTTTCCCGCTTTCCTTTTAAATAAGTGTTTTAAACATATGTCAATGGCTCTTTTGAGGCTATAATTTTCACAATTTTGATCTAGCAGGAGGTGGACTTTTCTTTTTGAGCAAGCTCAAAAGTCCTGAGGGTCACCAGTAACTGTGGAGTAAATTTTACTCTATGTTGCATTTAAATTTTTAGACGAGCACTGCAATTTTGGTTCCAACATTCCTTGGTTGTAGTAGCAGAGTTGGGGTAGAGCGTGGGTTCAATTTTCTATCCAAGTGTCACTTTTTGAGTGCAGGACCTCTTCTCTCCTCTTTGGTTTCTTTCATTTCATTTTGCCTAAATGTTTGAATTTGAGCAGAGGCCACCAAGTGTCACTTTCTAACAAACAGAGCTGACCAGCTGGCATCCTCCAAGGCCCTTTTTGTAACTTTATAGAGAATTTCAGATTATGCCATGTACCTAATAACAACTCAGTGGAAGTCACCATGTGTCTGCATCCATTTCTCATAGAGGCATCCACATTTCATTCTATGTTTTAGCAAAGACTTTCAACAAGCTAAGCAACAGAAAAGTGAAAAGTGCCAGGTGGAAATCGTGAAAGGCCTTGAAATACCTTTTGAAAAGAAGTAGTGGAAGTCACCATGTGTTGACATCTGAGAGAATTCAGTTTAATGCCTAGGTCTAATGATTTGGTTCAACAAAGAAAGGCATCATTTTGTTTGCCTAAGTGCCATAAAATAGCGGAGGCTACCAAGTGTCACTCTCAAAGTCCCTTTCTACTCCATCCCCCAAAAAAGTGGAGGGCACTACATAACCCTAGTAGGAGAAATAGAGAATGCCACGTATCTTCCTTGAAGCCATGGAAGCCTCCAAGTGTCAACACCTAAGAGATCATCTTTGAGTGTCATTGCTGAATAAAGGTTGTGGTGGGCCTCAGGTGTTACTACAAAAGTCTATGGAAGCTACCAAGTGTCACCATTTGCAAAAGTATAATGTGTCCTAAATGATAGTACAACACAAACAAAGAAAAGCAGAGGGAGCTGTGTGTCTTAGATGAATCTGGCAGAAAGCACCTAGTGTCATTTTTCGGTGCCTCCTAAGTAATATGAGGATTTTTAGGATATCAACTAAGTGTCCTCTCCCGTTTCAAAGCATTCCATGTATCTATTGCTGTAAAGTGAAATGGAGGGAAAATCAGCTGAAGTTAATTCGAGTAGATGGAATAATTCATCAAGTAGATTTTTGGAGCCCCCAAAGCATTGAAGGCACCATCTATTTTATCCCCTATGAGTGAAGGATGGAGTGGAATTGCGTGGGAAAGAAAGTGATGCAAGGAGACATCTGAAGCTATATAAGAAGAATTGTAAAATCAAGGAGAGGGGGATTGGCTTATAGTTTTAGACTTTTTGTAGTTTTTAACCAGTAATATCATTTACTCTTGTCTCAATTTTCTTGAGTTATAAAGTTGATATAACTATGCATGTTTCTGTGCCTCTTATGTGGCTGAATGAATTAAGAAGATTAAGCTCCATGCCTTGGTTGGTGTTATTTGTGTCATTTGCAAAGTAGTCTATACTATAGATTTTCTAAAGTTGTGATTAGAGATGTCATTTGCTTTTGTCTCATTTTATTGAGTTGGAAAATTCTATTAAGAAGATTGAACACTATGCCTTTGTTGACATTCTCTATGTCTCAATGAAAGAACTCCCTGTTGTGAGCCTCTATTTCTATTATTTTGACCTTTTACATTGATCATGCACTTGTCTGCTCTTAAATGTAATTGAATCCTATAATAGTCTCACTGTGCTTAGGTTAGGATTAGGATTACACTCAGGTGCATTGCCATAGTTAGGTTTCAATTCCTACATTTTGCATTTCTATTTAATCTCCTATCCCTTTTCCCCAACACCCAATACAAAAGGAGAGACCAGCTTCTCTAAAATCTAGAGGTTGTTTCAAGCCACATAGTCCCACAATTTGAAACTTACCATTGTTGATTGGTTAAGATCAAACACAATTTTAAAACATCAACACAATGTACATTTATTTATTAGTAATATACTATTATTTGTTAAGCTCAGGAGTGGGTTCTTTTGTAGGTTATGTTATAGATGTTTCACCTATTTTAGGAATCACCACTCGAGGTGATTCATGCCCAAGATTTGATTGGGTAGTTATATGGGATGCATCAATATCCTCTTTTTGTTATATATTCAACCTTTGGGCTCTTGTTGGAGACAAGGCCTATTTCTGTCATTTTAGAGTTTCCAAAGGCTAATTATGCACCCCTCTAAAATTAATGACCTTGGGTCTTGGCCTTTTCTCTTTATTTCATGCCCTTTCTTCTATGAATGTTTCTAGTTGTGGGGTGAGTGGTTCCTTATCTACCTCCTAGCTTTTTGATGTTTTCCTTCATGACCTAAGCATATAATAAACCAACTAGATTCTACCTTGCATGACTATTTTTAAGGGACTGATGTTAGTTTTTCCTAAATCATGCTACTTTGTATATGTTTTCCTTCCAAGATATACATAGAGAATGTGAAGAGTGTGAATCCCAACATCAATTTTATCAGCACCAATATTCACTAGGCATGTATCCAAAATGTGATTAACTGAATCCATGAATTATTTTGCTATGAAGGTATAAGGCAACTTGAGCCACCCTAAAAAGTTATTAATGTTATTTAACCAAATATGTGTTATTGAATAGTGTTTATTGATGATAAAATAGACATATCTTCCCATATGCATGGGTAGATACTTTGGCATGCACCATTCATTTACAAATTCTTCCTTCATCCCCTCATACCAACCCTTCATCTTTGCCTTGTAAGAGGGTGTGATAATGTTAGAATAGGTGAACTATTTGAATCTTTTGATATGGTACTTATGCTCGAGTGGGTAAACCCACTTAAATTATTTGATATAAAATTTTAGGATGCCAATCTCATCAAAAATAATTTAAATCAAAATTTCACCCAATGGAAGCTCATGGTTTGGCAAGAGATACACCTTTACAACATCCTCAATTTTATCTATAAAGAACTGGGAATAATTATACTTGGTCCCTTTGTCTATTTAGATCATAATATAAAGGTGGGCCATATCCACTCCTTCTACCTATCTATTCCCCCTAGCTTAATCATGGCTAAGTGTATAGATACATAAATGGTAGGATTTATAAGACTTGTTATATACATGGTGTGGCCTTCTTTCTTGTGTTTTAGTAATGTCACCATTTATTCAATTACCTCTTGATAGTAGATATCCACATTGAAATTAGTTTTAGTTTAGAGTAACACTATTACCTTACTGATATACTAATGGGTATCATAATTCTAAGCCCTATGAAGTAGATATAATCTTTGTGGATGCATGAAATCAAGAACCAAACTACCTCATGGGGTTTTACAAAGTAAGGTAGCTGGAAAATTTGGAGAACACCCATATCCTCCAACAAGTTATGAAGTGTGAGATCATAAATCATCTCATTTCCTATATTCTAGCACTTGACTTGGGAGTCATGCTATATTCACCTTCATTCCTAGATTATCAATGATTATAATCTAGAACTTGTCAAGTGGAAACTTTGGACTCCTAGTTGTCTATGTGTAGAACTATGTTGGGGTACTACATTTATTCAATCAGAATTGGTGGTAGAGGTGATGTGGTGTCTACCTTATTTAATACACATTCCAGCCCTAGTGCCTCTCCACTACATACACTATATATTTATTCCTAGATATAAATAACACTTCCTTATTTTGTGCCCTCATGTTCCACTACATTTAGAATGATTAGTAGTTGATCTATTCTTCCTTTCTACTTTGGCCACATCACCAATCAGGGTCCCTAGAGGTTAACATATAGTTGACCAATTATTCCAAATGAATACATGTTGATTACTTTTCTTAGACCCAAAATAGTTAATATTCCTTCTTTATCCTCCTCTAATGACTATTGTAGTGTTTGAAACCTATAAATTCTCTCACACTTGCTTCTATGATCACTTTGTCACTTCTTTTGTTGAATTATTTTCACCACAATCTCTACTTTGATTTTTTTCAAACAAAATACTATGTAGTTTCCTTACCTATCACTTGTTCATGCTTGTTTATCTTCAAAAATCATTAAGTTTTCAATAGTAAAAATTGTAAATGAAATGCCTCTAGGTCTTTTATAAGTAGAACAAATGTTTTACATTAACTACCCTCCACACCATAATCCATCACTTCAACCATTAATACCTCAAATGGTCATGCCTTGGTGCCCATTTCACATGTTTTGCCATTTATGTCATTAATAAATGCATGTCTCATCCTTCCTTTGAGAGTTTTTATACCTTTCTTGTTGTGCATGCTAGCTATAAAATTCAAAGTTCTTATTTTATTCATGGGAAATGTCTTTTCATTTTAATCCATATTTATAGAAATGTTTCCTTTTCCATATTCATTACACACTTTTGGGTCACGTGCCACATATTATGTGTTTTTGTCATGCACCTCCTCTTGTATGCCATCTTCATGTGCCATAACTTACATGACTCCTAATCCTGATCTTTTTTTGGTTAGCTTAAGTAGATTATCCACCTTTAAACCTACCCCACATTAAAAGATGTGCATGGTATTCCATGTCATAACTTAGTGAAATTTATTTGTCAAGAAAGTGATAGGGAATAGATTTTTGAAAACCAAAGAGTACTAAAAATGCTAAAACCAAACTACAAAAGGCAAACATCCAATGCAACACTTATTTGATAATGAAAACCAAGTCCTAAATTAAGTTAGTGGCATACACATTATTTAGTAAATTTAAGGGTTACATATAATTGTAGGATCAGAGATAACTACCATTAAAATGGCCTATAAGGAATTGGCCATCTAATCATTTCAACTTATAGGATCCTATTATAAGGATATATTTAATGATAAAAGTATCATTCCACTAGATCTATAGTTTACCTAAATGGTGTGAAAACTTTGAATAATATACCAAGGCATGCATAATAAGATGCTCATGCCAAGATTTTTGTTTTTTCCTTTCCACCCCTTGACTCTAGTGTGTGAGAATACATGATAAATCTAAATAAAGAAAATCATGTAGGTTAGACTTGAGGGAATATTCTTTGTCTAATCTTCCCATGTCCATAATACATAAGGAAGACATAAGGAACTCCATTGGTAAAACTTATTCAATCACTTGTTGGCTAAAATTGGCCTACATAAAAAACTTTTACCTACATAGACCAGGCCACTTCCTTGGACCATTCAATAACCTTCTACCCCCATAACTAGTCCCTTTATGGTCCTAACTTGATGATGTAGTGAAGTATCTTAGGAGGTCCTAGTGTGGTATGAGGAATTGAGCAGAGTCCTTGTGTAGTAGATGATTCAATGGTGGATATACAAGAAAAACCTCATGACCCTACCACATGTCACTTTCAATATTTTGAAACACTTTAATCAAGTTTTAAGGCAGATTTGGAGATTTTGAGAAAAAGGCCTAGAATCAGATCTTGAACTGCAAGTGAAAGATCCAAATCATTTCTATGGTGTTTGAGAATTCAAGGGAATTAAGGATGTTTTCACAAAGTCTTAGAGTTTATAATGAGTCAAAAATGAGGTCTATAGAAACTATTATGCCCAAAATATCACTAAAAGTGCATTAGATGGCTTAAGGGTCTTCAAAATAGAAATTTCAAGTGAAAAAGTAACTTTTTAAGGAATTAAAATTGGTTTTGAATTACACTAACAAAATTATGGCATATTTTAACCTATTTGACATGTTCAAGGCCATTTCAATTAATTTAGAGTGGAGGAGAGAATTTTGGGAGCAAAAGGATGAATTTTGGAGCCTTTTAAAGCTTGAGCTAAATAGGTTTTTGAAGATTTTACTTGATGTAGAGGCTAAAATATAATATTAAGGAATAAATTGTGTCCATAATATCCTATAATAGTCCTATGAAATCAAATTCAAGTATAGTAACTAGTTGAGGTAAGGAAAACCTATTAGTTACAAACTAGGAATGAAACAGGTTTTCTACCATAATTGGAGGTCCAAGCACTTCAAAAATTTTCCAAAAGGAATGAAATGTAATTTAAATAATTAAAAATATCTCTCAAGTTTTTTATTTCATAATCAATATTTTGGTTCTTCATGCTAAGGGAAAACCATTTTGGGTAGTCTTGGACAACTCTATGAGAGCCTCATGTTTTCACTCGATATGGTCATGAGAGAGAGAGAGAGAGAGAGTTGGTCCAAAATATTTTGGTCAGTTATAGGGAACCTAATGAAATTAATCTTTGTGTAAATTTTTTAATATTTTATCCCCTCATATTTATGAAAAATTGCTAACAGTATAGGGGTGTCTAGATGGCTTAATCATTTAGACAGGGTCCAAGTCTTCTTCTATTTTTCAAAATCCAATGAGAAAGAATGGTTTTAGGGGAGTTATTATAGGGTAAAATAAGAAATTTTAAAATTTTTATCATCATATAACTCCTTATGTGGAGGTAATTATGGTATAAAATATGTTTACTATGTTATCCTGCTCAACAGTCCATATTGGTATTTTGGAGCAAAACTTGGGTTATCAAGCAAGTGAACTCATATTTAGAGGTTATAAAATAATTTACTAAGTCAATACATAATTAATCCAAGAAAATATTCATAAGCCTCCATATTAAGCATATTCTCCTTTGAGATAGTTTTTTTGTTTTACTATCTTTAAAAAGGTACAACTATAGATATGAGTTTCCAGTGTTGGAAAGGTTTTAAATGATGTTATCATGATAATTTTCTCTCAAAGTGATAAAAGAATTATATTTAATTTTTTGATTGAATTTAGAACAAGGTTAAATAAGTCATTCTCTCTCAAGGTTCCAAGGAACACTTTGATGTCGAATAATGTGCCTTCATCTCCATATCTTGATGAGTGGGTCAAACCTATAGGTTATGATCATATGGTTGTTAATAATCATGTGTGAACATTGAGAGTAACACATTTAACTCTCCAAGTAATTATAACATCAAGTGAGCTGATAATACATCAGGTGAGAGATCAATTCAACACCTTCATGAAATCCTTGGTAAGTGTTAAGGTCAAATGACCACCTACAATAAACAAGAGTAATATCAGAGGTCTGAAAGTGAAATGGTTTGTTTCATGAGACAACTCAAGGGTTGTTTAAAAACTACATCTGGTATATCAATAAACCAAGGTGAATAATTTCATGAAATTTTTTAGTAGGTTAAGTAATGGAAAATGATATAGAAAAATCTCCACCTTCAACAATCACATCGAGTAGATGTCATAAGATTTTTTGATAGTGTTAGAGGAGCTCAGTCAAAGGTTCAAGAACACCAAGTGTTAAGAAAATCAATTACTTAAGGATACCAATGAGATCATGGAGTAATTTAGTCATGAGGATTTATTTTTATTAAATAAACAAAATTATAAATCTCTTATTTGGAGAAATTAAGGTATTTTAACTTTATTTAAGGTAAATAGTTGTTTCTTGAGTTCTTACTATTCAAGCCTCTTCATATCAAGTTTAAAGTTTCTCCAAGATAACATGATGGACATGAAGATTATGAATATGAACTAATAACTTATAATATTATTAAAATACTCAATATTTTCATGATATAAAACCTTTATTATGATAAATGAGCCTACAACCATCTTTTTGGCTTGTATAATGGTATGAGGTTAAAAATGGATTCAAGGCGTATAAGGCTGATAAAAAACTAATGAAGGGAAAAGATAATGTGATAGAAATGATAATAAATTATAAATTAATTATTAATAATATAATACCATAATGACAAGGTGAAATAAGACAAGCTCAATCATGAGCCTAAGAAACATAAAAAACTAGGCAACTCAAACTAGCTTTTAGTAAAAAGAGACTACAAGACAAAATATGCACCAAAAGGCACTCTCAGACCTTCCAATGCAAGGTGAATTCATGAATAGGTTATATGAGATGTTATGTGTTCCATGGAATTTTTTAAAATAAAATAAAATAAATTGGAAGGTCAAATTGATCCTTTGAAGGAATTTGAGTTCTTCAGGCCTAAGACACCCAATTTTAGCCCCTCTTCAGATGATCGTATCTTTCACACCATGAGGAGTTGGGAAAAATTATTTTAATATGTTTTGAGTACCCATATTGAATTGAAATTAATTATGGATTAAGGTTAGTTAAGGGTCTGAGTTTTATGAACAATCACTAAGAGCATAAGCATGTCATGGATGCTTACAAACCCTACAGGCAATTATCTTTACGTATGTATATTTTCATAAATTCCACATGGGAGGCCAATATTTTAAGGTTTTTTAAGAGGTATATGGAATATAAATTCATGGAAATAAATGTTGGAATATAGGTCCACATTATATGAATAATCATCTTGAAGGTGAGCTTGTTTGAGTTTCTAAAGGAGCTTTTTGACCAGTTTTGTGTTTTTGGACTCATATGTCCATAAAATGGCATATAATAACTTATAAAACACCTATAAAATGTAAATTACTCCCTCAAACTCCTGACCAACATATTTTTATGAAGAATTTGGCATGTTTGGGTGCTTAGGAGGCCCAAAATGTCTAAAAATGATTATTTTTGTAGGTCTTCAAAGAGAGAAATGGTCTAAAGCCATGGAAGAGGATTAATTAGACCTAAAACATCATTATATGTCACTTAGGTATATTCAAAATGGTTTATAGGGTGCCTTGCTGAGTTGAAGGGTCTAAAACTTTTTTGACATTTTGTGGATTATTGCAGGTTTAATGGTGTTTTCCACCATTATTGCAGGTCTTGAAGATAGAATGATTTTTTTCTCTCATATGCATGATATGGATGCCATGATGTATTCAACAGGTCTATAAGTGGTATTCAGGGTGCCAAATGGCCTTGTGAGTAGGTTTTAGGGTAGTTGGTTAAAGGTGGCTCAAGATTGAGACCTTCATCAATGGAGTCTATGAGAGTTATAGGTTTCATGGAGTTTATTTCAAGTTGGTAGAGAAAAGTGAATTTGAAAATAGAATGAAACACCAAAAGATAACCTACATGGTTAGTTAATCACCTAATGCTAAGTCAACTAACCTTTTAGCAAGCATCTTCTAGAAGAGCAAGTGGAGGGGGGCATAAAAGTCTAAGAGAGAGAAGTTTGGATGTTGGGAAGACAAGTGGAACATTTAATATGTTTTTAAAGTGTTTAGATACTTTTCCATTGTGAGTGGATCATGACATCATCATCCTCAAATTGTTTTGTCTTCTAATGTGTTTCTAAGCTAATGAGGGGGATTGAAGACTATTTGGTTTAATGAGGGTTACTTTGTTGAGGAAGGATTAGTAATAATTGATCTAAAGGTGGTTAAGAATCCATGGAAGGTGGTTGTGTCTCATTTATTGATTTTTGATTATTTGTTTCTCCTCTCTCTCTTCCCATTTTCTCCTATATCTCCCATTTCTCCACCAATTTTGAAAAACTATTCTCATTTGATAAGGTAAAACCCTATCAAAATTTGTAATAAATACCTTTTAAAGTAATAAATATCATTTTCACCTATATCTTGCCTCTAACTTGTGTTTAGAAAGTTTGTGTATGATGGATTTATGAAGAAGTGTTCTTCCATGTCCATTGTCCTTCTTTCTTGCCTCTTTTTAGGTGTTTTCAAGCTAGTTTCAGGTCTAAACTTGAGATTTTTGTGCCATTAATGTAATCTTGGTGTGAGTTTTATAACTCTTCTTTGATTCATGTACTGCTTAGTGAGCCTAGTTTAAAAAATACTTATGCAAATTAGCTAGTTTATGAGATTGTGTGAGCAAGGATTGTCTTATGATGAATTAGTGTTTATTTCAGGCTTCTGTGAGTGCCAATTAATCTGGTGTATCACCTTTTTAATGTTTTTAGTCATTATATACCCATTTTATATCCTTTTTTGAAGTATAAGTATTAGTTTAGGTGATCTACCAAGAGTAAGTAAACCTTCTATGGAGGTTCAACCTCACTACATGATACCTATAGCCTAAGGTTACTCCAATATTGTAGCTAGGAGTGAGAGAGCCTAAAAACCTCTCCCACAAGGGTGAAATTATATGCTACAATAGTTTTTGGCATGCTTGATTAGATCACATTGTTCATTGAGTGAAGAGTTTTGGTGTTCTCTTCATCCAATCAGCTTTTGGAGGTATGTGTGTAAATACTAATGGTGACTCCAAGTATTTATCAGCTAGTATAAGCAGCCCAAGTACTTAATAATCATTATTTATATGTATTATCACTCACTTGATCAAAATTCATGTTTTTTGATCCCTTATCCTTCATATCAGATTAGTAATGTTTATGGGTTTACCCGAAGTGGCTCTTAAGCTTCAATGTATCAGCCTTATCAGAGTTTGTCTCTCTTTAGTCATCTATAAAAGATTCTTAGAGAGATAAAAATTGATTTTTAAATAAAATTGAGTGAGAGAGTGATAAGGTGGAAGAGTGTTAAAGGTAGAAAGAAAATATTTAGCACCAAGATTTTGTTCAAGAACAAGATTTGAGGTTTTAGGAAGAGTGCTTGGTTGGGCAAGACCAAGATAGGAAAAAAAATGACTATCAGTTATTATTAAGAATGAGAACAACCAATCCTAGACCCAAATTTACCTCTCCTACCCCTTTTTATGCTCAAATAAATCCCCTAGTAAACCTTGTCAAATATCATCTTTGTTAAGAGTCAGTCAAATCATTCTAGACCATGGGAGATCGATCATGTAGGTTAATGTAGAGTTATCCCTTGGCAAAGAGTTTCCCATTCATGCCATGAATAGGACAAGGGAATTATTACAAGAGTTTTGGAATGTGTGGGAAGCCATTGAGGAGGGAGATTATCTAGAATTTGAGAAGAACCAAGTAAAGGAATGGATAATCTTGATAGAAGAGATGTTGACTCATTGAGAGGATGAATATGTCAAACCCAAACCAATCAGTTTTCCCTCTCCTACCCATACACCCATTCCCACTAAATTTTATAAAACCATCTCAACTTGGACACCCCATACACCTTAGACCTTAACTATGTCATGCCCTCTCTTTTGAAACCACCCTCTCTTATACCCATTCAATAATAAGATAAGGTGGTTGTACCCTAAATATTCCTCTCATGGAAATCAGTTAAGGAGAGCACTGAAAAGAAAGAGGAGGTACTAATTAAGGTAGTCTAAGAAGTAGTCTTGGATGAGGAGTTAATTTTTTGAAAAATGAATCAAGAAACCATAGTTAAACTCAATGATCTTGCTCTACAATATTTTAAAGACTCTCTCTCTCTTTTCTCTAAGAACCATGTAAAAGAGCCTTCAAAATCCCTAGTTGGAAGGATACTCTCCTAATTTTTAAGAAAGACAAACTTTTTCACCCACATACCATCTCCATATTTAAGAAGGAACCTATTATATTAGTCCATGATGAAGAGGAAAGGCTTGATGAGTAGGAAATGATAGATCTAAAAATAGGCCCTCAGGATACTACTATGAATGAAGAAATAAAAGACCAAAAATAGTTTACAGAGGTTGACCAATCACAAGTGGTAAAGTTAATTTAATCCAATACTAATGACTTCATACTCTATGAGATGTGTATTTAGGTTATAGCTGAGAGTAAAAGATATTTTTATTTGTTTCAAGAGATTCCATTTGGTATGGTTGAAGATGAAGATGAACAAGGTGTAGAAATTGATATGGTTGTAGTAAACAATCAGTTAGTTGATCATGTTAAAGATGTCATAAATGAGTAAGATAAAGAGATAGAGGAGTAGTTCTTAGAACATATTGGTGAGATTGAGGAGTTTGATATAGTAGACTTATAAGCATATGTCCTCAATGATGCTTCAAATGTGAAATAAATGGTTGAACAAGGTAACTAGGAAGACTTGTTTGAAGTGTTAGAATCAAGCTATATGTTGTTGTCAGGTAATTCTGAGTTGGCTAAGGTAATTAGAGGTAGTCTTGGTGACCCAATAAATGAGGTAGAAGTGGTGAATAAACAAGTGGAAACTCCTCAAGAGGCTACTGGGAGCCAAATATGCCACTTCAATCAACTATGGGTAAATAAGGTTGCAATAGTTACTCAATCATGAGATGAAGTATCACTTGAATGCAGTACTGATGTTTTTAGGTTTGAAGAATATTGGTCAAATAAAGAACCTCAAATGACTACCCCTCCTATAAATGACTAAGAGGAAGCTAAATTTTGGGATGAATTATAAATCTTTTACCTAACCCTATATATTCAACCTTCACATTCAAAATAGCCATCAAGTGTGCAGATTACAAGTGCTCATATAGTCCAACATGAAGTAAGATTTGAAGACTTGGACCAATATGTCTACATTGGAGACATGTTTGTACCTTTTTATCCACTTGAGATTATTTCAATAAGATTGACAATCAATCATCCCAATGTCATATTAGCACCAAGTAAATTGACACCCAAGCATGCTCTCTCACACCTTGACCCATATCATAAGGAGGTGATACAAAATATTCTCCCTTTTATTTGGGTGGAAGGTACTGGTGAGTTTTTATCCTTATATATATTAAATTAGATGTGTCCTTGAGCCTTGAAATTTGTTTTTCCCTTCCTCTAAGTACCTTGTGCACATTTCTTTTTCAGTTGTGTGTTTCCCTTCCCTAAGTGCTATGGGTATAGTGTTGGTTTTTTTTCCTTACTATTTCAAGAGGAAGTTTTTAGAAATAGATAGTCTTGTATCATTTCATATCAACTGGGAAAGAAAGTCTTGTGACCCCGTACACCCAATGGATCAGATAAGGTAACTAATCTATTGCATAACAGGCATGCAATCCCAGGAGGTCACCAAAAATGTTGGTAAAAATTGGTCTACATAAAAAAATTTTCCTAGATGGATTAGGCTAATCCTTTGGACCATTTAATAACCTTCTACCCCTATGAATAGTCCCTTTTTGGTCCTGGCTTGATGATGTAGTGCAATATCCTAGGATATCCTAGTGTGGTGTGAGAAATTGAGTATAGTCCTTGTGTAGTGGATGATTAAATGGTGGAAAGATAATAAAAACCTCATGACCCTACCACATTTCAATTTTAATATTTTGAAACACTTTAAGCAAGTTTTAAAGTGAATCTGGAGATTTTGAGACAAAGGCCTAGAAATGGGTCTTAAACTACAAGTGAAGGATCCAACTAGTTTATAGGATGTTAGCACATTTATGGAAATTAGTTAGGTATCCACAAAGTCTCATAGTTTCTAACGAGTCAAAATTAAGGTCTAGAGAAGCTATTATGCCTAAACCCCCGCCCCCCCAAAAGTGCATTATATGACTTAAGGGTCTTCGAAATAGAAATTTGAAGTGAAAAAGTAACTTTTTAAGGAAGTTAATTTTTTTAATTCCTCCCACATTTTTATGGAGTTTTTTTTTTACCATTTTGGACATGTTTAATGCCATTTAAAGTCATTTGGAGTGGAGGAGAGGAGTTTGGAAGCAAAAGGATGCATTTTGGAGCCTTTTAGAGCTTTAGATGAACATGTTTTTGAAGATTTTGATTGATGAAGAGGCTCAAATATCATATGAATAAATAAATTGTGTCCATAATATTCTCTCATAGGCATATAAAATTATATTCAAGCATAGGAACCAACAGAGGTAAGGAACACCTATTAGTTGCAAACTAGGCATGAAGCAGGTTTTCTACCATTAGTGGAGTTCCAAGCAGTTAAAAAGTTTTCCATAAGGAAGGAAAGGTAATTTAAATAATAAAAAATATTTACCAATTGTTTTATATCATAGGTAGGCTTCTAGTTCTTCATGCTAAGGAAAAACCATTTTGGGTAGTCTTGGACAACTCTAGGAGAGCCTCAAGTTTTCACTCAGTACAGTCAGGAGAGAGAGAGAGAGAGAGAGAGAGTTGGTCAAGAATATTTTTGGAAATGATAGGAAAAATAATTTAATTCCAATTTGTGTGATTTATTTTTTGGTTAAACTCCCCATATTTATGAACAATCTCTAACAATGTAGGGGTGTCTAGATGGCTTTTTCATCTAGATAGGGTCTAGGTTTTCTTCTATTTATTTGCTACAAAATCCAAAGAGAAATAATTGTTTTAGGGGAGTTATTAAGGGTTAATATAAGACATTTAATTTTTTTTTCATTAGATAAATCCTTCTAGGGAGGTACTTATGACATAAAATATGTTTCCTATATTATCTTTATGAACAGTCCATATTGGTGTTTTGGAGCAAAACTTGGGTTATCAAGCAAGTGAACTCATCTTTAGAGGTTCTCAAGTTAGTTATTAAGTCACTTAGTACCTAATTAATCCAATAAAATAATAATAATCCTCTATATTTATCATATTATCCTTTGATATTATTTTGGTGTTTTAGTATTTTCAATAAGGTATAACTATAGATATGAGTTTCTAGTGTTTGAATGATTTAAAATGATGTCATCATGATCATTCTCTCTCAAAGTACCTAAATAATTCTATTTCAGTCTTGGAGGGAAGTTAAAATGAGGTTAAAGAATTCATTCTCTCTCAAGGTACCAAGGAACACTTTGAGGTCTAGTAATGTACCTTCATCTCCATATCTTGGTGAGTAGGTCAGACCTCTAGGTTATGATCATAGGGCTGGTAATAATCATGTGTGAACATTGAGAGGACTAAATTTACCTCTCCAAATCATCCTAAAATCAAGTGAGATGATAGTACATCAGGTGAGATATCAATTTAACACCTTCATGAAAGCCTTGGTAAGTGTTAAGGTCAAATGACCAGCTACAATAAACAAGGGTATTATCCGAGGTCTGAAAGTGAAATTGTTTGTTTAATGAGACAAATCAAGGTTTATTGAATAAATACATATGGAATATCAATAAAACAAGGTTAATAATCTCATGAAATCATTTAGTAGGTCAAGTAATGGAAAATTATATAGACAAATCTCCACCTACAATAGTCACATGGAGTAGATGTCATAAGAAGTTTTGATGGTGTTAGAGGAGCTCAGTCAAAGATTCAAGAACACTAAGTGATAATCACATCAATTACTTAAGGAAAACAATGAGATCATGGGGAATTAAGTCTTATGGATATATTTTTAGTAAATAAAAAACATTAAAAATCTCTTATTTGGAGAAATTAAGGTATTTTAGATTTGTTTAAGGTAAATAGTTATTTCTTGAGTTCTTACTATTCAAACCTCTTCAAAGCCTCTTCATATCAAGTTCAAAGTTTCTCCAAGATAACATGATGGAAAAGAAGATTATGAATATTAACTAATAACTTATAATATGGTCAAAATACTCAATGGGTTCATGATCTAAAGCCTCATTATGAGAAATTCACCTACAACCATCTTTTTGGCTTGGATAATGATATGAGGTTGAAGATAGATTCAAGGTGTATAAGGCTGAGAAATGACTAATGGAGGGCAAGGATAATGTGAGAGGAATAATATTAAATTATAAATTTATTATTTTTATTATAATACCATCATGACAAGGTGAAATAATACAAGTTCAGTCATGATCCTAAGAATAATAAAAAACTAGGTAGCTCAAAACTAGCTTCTAGTAAAAAGAGCCTACACAATAAAATATGCACCAAAAGGAACTCTCAAAACTTCCTATTAAAGGTGAATTCATGAAGAGTTTATATGAGATTTTAAATATTTAATTAAGGTGTTTTAAACAAAATAAAATCATTGGGAAGGTCAAATTGATCCTTTGAAGGAATTTGAGATTTTCAGGCATAAGACACCCAATTTTAGCCCCTCTTCAGATGCTCGTATCTTTCACACCATACAGATTTGGGAAAAATTATTTGATTATGTTTTTATTACCCATATTATATTTAAATTATTTATTTATTTATTTTGGTTAAGGTTTTTGTTTTTATGAACAATCACAAAGAGTGTTAGCATGTCTAGAATGCTTTCAAACCCTATAGGCAATTATCTTTATGTATGTATATTTTCATAAATTTCACATGGGATACCAATAATTTTAGAGTTTTGAATGGGTATATTTAATATATATTCATGGATATAAGTTGTGGAATATAGGTCCACATTGTATGAACAATCATCTTGAAGGTGAGCTTGTTTGAGCTGCCAAAGGAGCTTTTTGACTAGTTTTGTGTTTTTGGACTCATACATCATTAAAATGGAATATAATAACTTTTAAAAGACCTATAAAATGTAAATTAATCCTTAAATATCATGAAAAACCTATTTTTATGAATAATTTGGCACATTTGGGTGCCTCAGAGGTGAAAAATGGCTAAAAAATGCTTATTTTTGTAGGTCTTCAAAGAGAGAAATGGTATAAAGCCATGAAAGAGGATTAATGGGACCTAAAACATAATTTTATTTCACTCAAATATCTTAAAAAAGGATTATAGGGTGCCTTGCTGAGCTAAAGGGTTTAAAACTTAGGTTTTTTGACATTTTACAGATTGTTATAGGTTTAATGGTGATTTTCACCTTTGTTGCAGGTATTGAAGGTGGTGTAAACTATGGTTTTTATATCATATAAATGATATGGATGCAAATAAGTATTATACAAGTCCATAAGTGGTATTTAGGGTGATAAATGGCCTTGGGAGTAGGTTTCATGGTAGTTAGTTGAAGGTGGCTCAAGCTTGAGACCTTCATCAATGGAGTCTATGAGAGTTAAAGGTTTCATGAATTTTATTTTAGGTTGGAGGAGAAAAGTTAAGTTTAAAATAGAAGAAAACATCAAAAATCAAATTCCAAAAGATAACCTACATGGTAAGCTAAGCACAAAATGCTAAGTCAACTAACCTTTTGCCAAGCATCTTCTAGAAGAGCAAGTGGATGGGGGTATAGAAGTCCAAAAGAGAGAAGTTTGGAGGTTGAGAAGACAAGTGGATAATTCAATGTGTTTTAAAAGTCTTTTGATACTTTTCCCTTGTGAGTGGATCATGGCATCATCATACTCAAAAAGTTTTATCTTCTAGTGTGTTTCTAAGCCAATGAGAGGGCTTGAAGACTATTTGGGTGAATGAGAGTTAGTTTGTTGAGGAAGGATTAGTGATAATTTATCCAAAGGTGGTTGAGACTCTATGAAAGGTGATTGTGTCTCATTTATTGATTTATGATTGCTTGATTCTCCTCTCTCTCTTCCAATTTTCTCATATATCTCCCATTCTCCCCAATTTTTTGCAAAATTATTCTCATTTGAGAAAGCAAAACCTTTTCAAAATTTGTAAGAAATACCTTTTGAAGTAATAAATATCATTTTTCACCTATATCTTTCCTCTAACTTGGATTTATCAAGCTTGTGTATGATGTATTTGTGAAGAATTATTTTTCCATGTCTATTGTCCTTCTTTCTTACTTCATTTTAGGTGTTTATATATTACTTAGTGATCCTAGTTTAGGAAATACTTATGAAAATTAAGTTTGTGAGATTATTTGAGTAAGGATTTTCTTATGCTGAATTAGTGTTTGTTTCAAGCTTATATGAGTGTCAATTAATTAGATGTATCACCTTTTTAGTGTTATTAGTCATCATATACCCCCTTTATATCTATTTTCCAAGTAGAATTATTAGTTTAGGTGATCTACCAAGAGGAATCCAACCTTATCCATAGGTTCAAACTCACTACAAGATACCCATAGCCTAAAGTTACTCCAATATTGTAGATGAGAGTGAGAGAGTCTAAAAAACTCTCCTACAAGGGTGAAATTCTATGCTATAATAGAACCAAAGACAAGGTTATAAGGAGTAATCTTATTGAAACTTTTATATGTGGTGTTATAAGCCCATAAGATGGCTAAAACATGATCACCTAATATGTGTGCCCAATATTAAAAATTATTTTAGTGTATTACCTAAGACTTTATTAAAGTCTTTAGTTGTGTCATTGGATTGAGGGTGTTAAGGTGTGGTATTATGGTACATAATTATGAATTCAACCAAGAGGATGCAAACTATTTAATTGATAAAGTAAATGCCATGATCACTTGTTAAACTCAATGGGAAACTATATCATGTGATGATATTTTACCATACAAATTTAACAATGGTAGTAGTATTATAATCCCATGTAGGCACTTTGTCAACCCAATTTTTGAGATAGTCTATGGTAGTAATGATGTAGCATGTGCCAGTCTATCTCATATTAAGTTGAATAAAGCCAATAAAATCAAGATCCCATTTCTCAAATGGTTCATGAGAAAGTACTGGATGAAAGGGCATGACATCCCTTCAGTTTGGTTTACCTACACACTGATAGATATCACATTGGTGGGCCATCAGAACCCAGCTAGTAGAAAATTTCTTGTGATTAAATCACTAGTATAATATCCTTCTATGATACCCTCATAGAACTCCTAAAGGACTTCAACATAATTTTGATGCATTATGCACATTATTAATACCTCATCATGCCCTAGTTTGTAATAGTCTCCTCTAATAAGTTATAAAGGTATAGTGTAGATAGACAACTACTTTTCACTTGGGTGTTAAGGTGACCTAGTGATGATCCTCAGGCACATACATAACTTTAAATATATTTAAATTTAGTAAATCATCCTCTATGGAATGCACTGGTTCACCAAATTAAACACATAATCGGTAGTCTAGTCTAAAGTTAACTTTACCTAGTTTAATGAACATGGAGAACTAAAACTCCCAAAAGAGGATAATATATTGACAGATGCATCCTTTCTATACTAGCTTATTTACCAAATACTTGAGCACTTCATGATCCATATAGAAAATAAATGGATTGGCCAAAAAGTATTGGTAAAAAATCTAAAGTGTGTAAGCCATGGATAAATCCTCATGGTCTGTATTAGATTAGTTTTATTTCTCTAGTGTGAGCATCTGTCTAGAAAAATAAATATGTTGATCAAGGTTTCCCTCACTAGGTTTTTTAAGCATGGGATATACTAAGAGGGGGGGTGAATCAGTATAGCATATATCTTATAAAATCTCCCTTAATTAAATTCCACTTTAACATATATTCAAGATATGCAATAAAATTGAAATAACAAACACCACACAAGATAGAGAGACACCAGATTTAATGTGGAAACCCAATATGGTAAAAACCACAGAGAACAATCTAAAGTATATGAATGAGCACCAACTCAAAACACAATATTCACAAGAACCAACTTGTAGGAGTACCAACCCCTTTACTAAGTACCAACACAACAACTATTTGTGAGAACCAACCCATAGGAGCACCAACCCCTTTGCTAAGCACCAACACAACAACAATTCATGAGAACCAACCCACAAGAGCACCAACCCCTTTGTTGAGCACCAACACAACAACAATTCATGAGCACCAACCCCTTTACTGAGCACCAACACAACAACAATTCATGAGCACCAACCCACTTGAGCACCAACCCCTTTGTGTATACCACACAACTATCTCTTAATGTTTCTATCTCAACAAATGATAGTTCATTACAATAAATCTTTCCTCTCTCACCTTTGCTCTTCTAAGCTAGATATAACAAATGCAAATCATACTCATCTCTCTCATTGCTCTTCTAAGCTAGATATTACTATTAAATCAAACTCTCTCTCTCACATATTAAAAATGGCTTCTCAAGCCTTTATTTATAGCTTTCCAAATAACCTTTGGCCTTCCCCCTTTGTGATCCTTCAATCCTCATGGAAAATGGCACCAAAATTGCATGACCCTTCGTATCCTTGCATTTGAAAAGTCATGTGGTGACCCTTCATAAGAAAAAACATCCTTTTCTCTTTTGTCTTTATCTTGGTGAATTTTTGTATTATTCAAAGTGTCCCTTCATGAGAAATTGTGCCCTTCCTCTTTTGTCTTTACTTGGCGACTTTTGGAATTCCCCAAGATGACTCTTCATGGGAAGATGCATCCCATTCTTCTTTAGTCTTTACCCCATGACTCTTTGACTTCTCCATGGGCCCTTATTTTGTCTCATATACAACCAAAAATATATTTGTTAATATCAAATAAATATTAAAACACATTAGCCAAGATATAACTATTACAAACATCATTAAATGTAATGGGGCCTTTATCACAAATAATGCTAGACCTTTGACATCAATGACAATATTTACAACAATATCCCCATTTTTCATTGATGGAAACCTCAATCTTGAAACTACCACATCCTAAAACCTACACATACTGTCACCTAAAAAACATACAGTAACTCCCCCTTACTGTAGTAACTTGTACGTATTCCCTATACCTATTTCTGCACCTATCCTTCTACCTTTTATTCTCCCCCTTTGACATCAATGGCAAAGGACATACCTATAGCTAACACTTATCTCCCCCTCAACTGATGCTAAACATCAATGGAAGGAAGTAATATAAATTACTCCCAACTCCTCTAATAGATCCTTGATTGTGTCCTTTGATCGTGCCTTTGAGAAGATATCTGATAATACATATAAATTATTACCTATCCTTTGAGCATCTGTAATCAACTCATTTGAATATTTTCTTCTAATCTCACAACCTTCTACATGAAACTTTAATGTGTATCCCTGATCACATATTTGACTTACACTAAATAGATTATCTTAAGACCTTTTACATACAAAACATTCTTAGTCTTGGTTCTACCATTATCCAAACTCAAAGTACCTTTTCTAGCTATCTTGGTAGTGGTTTTTCTCTAAATTTAACTATTCCACCATTGATCTTATTTAGAGTTATGAACTTACTCTTATCTCTTGTCATATTTATTGAACATCCGCTATCAACTAACCATGGCTGATCTTCATTTCTTACATGCAAAGCTGTCTGAACCAACATAGAATCTTCAGGTTGTTTCTTTTGCCATGAACATGTCTGAACCTTCTTCTTGATGAATGGAGCCTTAAAGCTCTGGTTCTTCTTGACTAAATTGAACATGATTCTAAAGTACCAAGCTATGTGTTTGAAGTTGTTACATTTGTAACATATTATGGCCTCTTCACCAAAGCTTGATAGAGGAGAAAAAGAGTTGTAGCTTCTACTTGACTCTACATGACTTTCCTTCTCCTTATTTCTAAAACTGTAAGCTCTTTCAAAATTATAATTTATTATGACCATATCCATTACAATAAAAATAGTAACAGTAAAAATAAGACCTATCTATATATCTCTGACCTGATTATCTTTTGTAGCTTTGTTCCCTCCAACCTTGTTTATTTGAAATGTCCTCTATATTCTTCACTTCTTCCCTTTTTGTTTTCTCTTTTATAAGAGCTTCAACATAGCTCTTTTTCTTTTCAAATATGATACCTATCTTATCTAAATTTTCCTTTTGACTTTATAATATCTTATTTAATATGTTAGTGTTATCCTCAAATTTTGAATCACTAACTACTTTATCATTGACTGCTTTCTCAATATCTTCTTTTAAAGAGGCAATTTCAATAACACACCTTTCACATAATTTTCTTACTTTTTGAAAATGTACTATTAGATCTTTTTCATTCATTTTAGCTTATTCAATGTGTGCTATTAGATCATCAATTATTTCCTTTGACTCCTTTTCATTTTTCTTGATCTGGCATTTCAATCTTTGATTCTTCTTCTCAATAGCTTCTAACTCTTAAAAGGCACAAATGAGTTCTCCTTCTAGATTCACTTCAGTTTCAACCTCTTATTCTTCTTGATCATTTGTAATTTTGCTTATAGAGGCATCTTCATGTATGGCCATGAATAGAATCTCTTTTTCTTTTGAATCACTGACTCCACTATCTTCCGCTGAGCTAGGAACTTTAGAATACAGGCTCTTCTTCTTGAATCCCTTCTTGAATTTAACTTTGAAATTATTCTTGTATGTATACTTTCCTTCATCATCATCATCATTACCCTTATTTGGGAATTTAGTTAAAAAATGTCCAATCTTTCCACAATTAAAACTTTTAAAAGGTAATTTTCCTTGATATTTACCTGTTCCCCTTTTTGGCTTGCAAATGAAAAGAGCTCCATTGTCATCTTCATCATCACTGGAACTATCACTTGATTCTTGAATCTTAGCTTTCTCTTTATTTTATGTCTTTAAATCCACTTCTTTCTTTAAGGGTTTATCTTGTTTAGTCCACATCTCATATGCCATGAGTATACCATGAAGCTCATCCATCTTTAGCTTGGCTAAATTCTTCATCTCCTCGATTGCTGAAACCTTTGCATCATATCTCATTAGTAAAGGTCTCAAATCCTTTTTTACCACCATTGACTCTTCTAAATTTTCTCTGAGACCTTGAATATGATTTACTATTTGATCAACTCGTAAAAGATAACTTGCTATATCTTCTTCTTCTTCCATCTTCAAACTTTCAAACTATCTTCTAAAAGTCTAAAGCTTAGCTTGCTAAACCTTTCCATCACCTTCGTAAATATTATCAATTTTTACCCAAGTTTCATGAGTAGATTTAAATTGCATAACTTTAACAAATTCAAATTCACATAAACCACATAAAATAACATTTAAAGCTTTAACATTACATTCACTTGCCTTCTTTTCTGCTGGAGTAATTACAAGTGTCTGTGGCTCTTCATATTCCTCCACCACTGCTTTATATATGTCAAATCCAAGGGCCATCTAATAAGTCCTCATATTTATGCTCCAAAAAGCATAATTCATCCCATCAAACAAAGGGGCCTTATTTGTATAAAATCCTTCATGTGATTTAGCCATCGTGTTTTCCCTTGGTCTACCTTCAAGCTGTTAAACCCTTTCTAAAGGAACCTGCTCTGATACCAATTGTTAAGCATGGGATATAATGAGAGGGGGGGTTAATTAGTATATCATATATAAAATTTCCCTTAATAAAATTTCACTTTAACATACATTCAAGATATGTAATAAAAATGAAATAACAAACACCACACAAGATAGAGAGAAACACCAAATTTAACGTGGAAACCCAATATGGGAAAAACCACAGAGAACAATCTCAAGTATATGAATGAGCACCAACTCAAAATTCTTTTTTTACAAGAACCAACTTGCAAGAGCACCAACCCCTTTGTTGAGCATCAACACAACAACTATTCATGAGCACCGACCCACAAGAGCACCAACCCCTTTGCTGAGCACCAACATAGCAACAATTTGTGAGCACTAACCCACAGGAGCACTAACCCCTTTGTTGATCACCAACCCATAATATCACCAAACCCTTTGATGAGCACCAACAAAATAATAATTTGTGAGCACCAACCCACAGGAGCACCAACCCCTTTGTGTATACCAAACAACTATCTCTCAATTGCTATCTCAAAAAATGATAGTTCATTACAATATCTCTTTCCTCTCTCACCTTTACTCTTCTAATCTAGATATAACAAATAAAAATCATACTTATCTCTCTTATTGCTCTTCTAAGCTAGATATTACTATTAAATCAAACTTTCTCTCACATATTACAAATGGCTTCTCAAGCCTTTATTTATAGCTTTCCAAATGACCTTTGGCCTTCCCCCTTTGTGACCCTTCAATACTAATGGAAAATGGCACCAAAATTGCATGACCCTTCGTATCCTTGCATTTGAAAATTCATGTGGTGACCTTTCATAATTAAAAGCATCCTTTCCTCTTTTGTCTTTATCTTGGAGACTTTTCATATTCCTCAAAGTGTCCCTTCATGAGAAATTGCGCCCTTCCTCTTTTGTCTTCACTTGGTGACTCTTGGGATTCCCCAAGATGAATCTTCATGGGAAAATGCATACCATTCTTATTTTGTATTTACCTCATGACTCTTTGACTTCTCCATGGGCCCTTCTTTTATCTCATATGCAACCAAAAATATATTTGTTAATATTAAATAAATATTAACACACATTAGCCAAGATATAAATATTACAAACATCATTAAATGTAATGAGGCATTTATCACCAATAATTTTATACCTTTGACATTAATGACAATATTTATAACAAGGTTGTGCCAAGATAGAACCCATAACCATTCCTAAAGCATCGACATGAAAATGAAATGGCTGAGTCTAGTTCAAGAGTTGGATAATGGGCATAGTCACTAGTTTTCCTTTAGAGCCTCAAATGTTTATTAGTGTTGAGTGGTATATAGGAAGATGCCATTGTGTTTGAGTGATTATTTCATTGGTGTGGCTATGTTATCATAACCTTAAATGAACTTCTGATAGTACCCTGTGTGGCCTAAGAAAGCCTAGACCTAGTGTTGAGTGGTTGGAGCTAGGAGTTGAATAGTGAAAATAATTTTAGCCAAATCCATTAGTAGTCTATCCCATAAAATGATATGGCCCAAGAATATTCCAAATGGTGTGGCAAAGATGCACTTAATTATATTTAAATAAATATGAATATGGTGGAAATACTTGAGTAGGATGCACATATGATCATAATGATCATGCACTAAATCATACATGGTCTAATCATCTAGGTACACCTAAAGGAATAAGTGGATGAAATAATTGAAGGCTTATACCACAATGCATGAGAACACTATTAGTGCATTCTTGAGGCAAAAGGAATAACATTATATGAAAAATAACCCCATTTGATTGTAATTATTTTTACCTAGTATTCCTTAGTAATTTATACTTAGTGATAGCCAAAAAATACATAAATGAAGGTGTATATATCATGCCCAACAACACCTTCCAAAATATCCTCTGTGAAAGGTGTTGGGAAAGGGTCAGTTACACATACAACATTGAATATATTGTAAGCTATGAAAATGTGAATGTGACCATCCTTCTTGATGTTTCTCACCATTGGACTAAGCCACTTAGATTCATCAATGGGAGTAGTAACTCCAGTGCACAACATGCTACCAATTTACTCTTTAACTCATGCGCATAGATTATGGTTCATCCGATATGGTAATTTCCTCACTAGTTGATATCCTTCAACCAAATTAATTTGAATCTTTCCAAAATATGGATGTACTCCCTTCATTTATGTTTATTTCCATAGGAAAATGTCTAGATACTTATGTAGGAGTTAATGTTTTTTGTTTAACTTAACTTGAGACTAGTAATTACCCATAGTATCCATTTTAGGTGTGTCCTTTGTCCCAATATTATGTTGAACCATTTGAATTATCATGGAATACAATTTTTATTTGAACTATATAGTATCTTTGACATCACATGCCCCATATTCCATACATAGATTTAAGTGGTCAAAATTTGACTCTGGAAAATTAGAACTGGTACCCTCCTAAACCTAGTATATGATCTTTTGCTTGCCCTTATAAATATATTATTGATGGTAATATTCATATTTAGGGTAAAAATATAATGGATTCAAGGTAAGAATATCATGTTCTTGAAATATATCCAAATTTTCCTCTAGTGCACCATGTTTGTGCTATATGTGGTCTTTGGTGGTGACTGATCTCATATAAGTATCTAATAGATTAATTTAAAATACAAATGAAAATAAATTCATAGAGAATAAAAATAAAATGTTGTAATTAGGTTATGTTTTATGCACTTCCAAGAATCCATTTCCCTCTAGTTTTCTTGATTGATGTACCATACTCTAGCCCAAGTACAAAGAGTACCATAAAAGGCATAAATCTATAAAGATTCTAGTAAAAAAATCTCTTTGGAATTCCAAAGTGTTTCAAAGGATATTATATGGTATTATAGAGATACAATACCATTATAAATTAGGGTGGTGTGAATTCATTTGTCATGGTGGAAGCAATAGTGCATGGATATGAGTACTTGTTCCCATGTGTGAAATTGGTATTGATGAGTAAACCACCATTGAGCAGCATTTCCTTGAAATAAAAAGTTGAGTGCATGTAAATGTTAATATTTATTAACATAGTAGTATTCAACACTTTAAATATTCCCTAGCCTTAATTCAACCATGGAAATGAGGTGTATGGTCTAACCTTAAGGGTGGTAGATAAATGAGATGAACATTCTTGGGGTATTGAGCTAAATTAGGGGAATAATTTAGGTAGATATCAAGGACACCAAAGATGTGACTTTTAAAATCATATATGCCTTGAGCCCATCAATCTTAAGTGATACTGGTAATTTCAAAAATGGATTTCATGTCTTCCCATCACAAAATGTCATCTAGAGTAGGATACACATTTTCATTTCCCTAGGTAGTGATGTTACAAATTGTGTTCACATCCTCATCAACATCAATGGGTTACATAAAGAGATGTCCTTGGTTGTTATTTAGAGGAATGTCTATGTGCTTAGTGTCATTCTCAAATTTGATATAATGATTCTTGAAATGTAAGTGAGCATTATTCACATAGCATCAAGGTTAACCCAAAAGAGCTGTAAAATCACTATCTTAAACAAACTCGATCATTTTGAAATAACCCTTGAATATGACACCCAAGATGTTGATGATGTCATATTTAATAATGTCTATGGTACTTTTTGAGTCTTATTGGCCATGAAAAAGATATATGTGGAAGGTTTCAAGATAGGGCTCCCCATATTTTTCCATTCATGTTTAGTTATAACATTAACTTACATGGTAGTATCCACTAGGGTATCATAGTTCATCCAAAAATTAATGGATGTATTGATAAGGACCTCTTTGTCACATTCTAAATTTGGCTAGATACGGGTCTCTTATCATTAATCATGGTTTAAATGATGATCATCTGAATGTTTTTTCATTTATTATCATAACCAATTATTCAAGAGGGGGATGATGTCCTCACTAAGTAATAAATTTCAAAAATCTAAAAATCATCATGCCCTGAGTCCAGGGTACCATATCTCTTTGCATCTCAGCATACATGGTAGCATTTTTATCAGGTTTAAATTTTACCTTTCATCTTTCATGACAAGGACATTATGTCATGTAATACTTATTTATAACATTAATAATGTGCATAATGTTATGCATGAGTTTCTTCACACTGAACCTTTTCAATAGGTGGATTTAAAATTGGTTGGGAATGAGTGCCACTCTGTGTAGTAATATTTACCTTAGGTCCAGCTGGTGGAGTGGTAGGGAAAAACCTCCATTGAGTATTCAAATTTTTTTAACACATATCATCCCAATAACCTTCTCATTTTATTCTTTGGTAATGACAACATACAAATATGGAAATTCTTCTAGTTGATGCTCATTTTTATAAAAGGTGTAGGTTGGGTAGACCATGAAATAATGCTAGCAGTGGTGTGATTATCCACACTTATAACATGTACTAGGTGGAAAGTGATCACCTCCACAAATATTTCCACACCCTGAACCTCTGAAATATCAACTTCTACTAGCCTCCTATGTGTTAGCTATATAGGTTTGGTGAGTATCTCGTGTGTATGCTTCATGGATATCATTGATGACCTAGTAATTATTAGTATCATGTGTATGTGCATCACATATTTTATATATTGACACTTTATCTTAGTTGGCATGTTGAATTAAGGGAAAATTCCTTACATAATGATCTTCATTACAGGTCTCATAGGATTATTTTAATACAACACAAACATTCCTCCATATATAGTTGTTCTTATTATTATCCTCCACTTCATAGTCAACACACCATAAGCCACTGTATGTGTTGTGAGAATTATTAGCCATAAAATAATCTAGATTAGAATCCATAATAGTAATTTGAGCCTCTATAAATGTGATAATCCCCATATCTATACTTTTGATGGATTTAGTGTGGAGGGAAACTCCTAATACCTCACATAGATCAATGAAATTCTTATGAGATAAGGCTCATCAAAATAGAAGTAATAACCCTCCCACAAGCCACTAAACATGATGTGTTACGTTGATCTCAAATAATATAGTTAAAAGAAGAATTTTGAAATGTTAATCATACACACACACACACACACTCTTAGTAAACTCTTGCTTGATATATTTTAGAGTAACAATAATTTGTTATTCAAACTTAGGTATATCAACTTGTTGGAGAAAAGTAGTATTTAATAGTTTATAATTTACAATGGCTTGTTAAGGATCAAACTTTTGATACCATTTATGTATTCTAACCAATAAGGTACTAGCAAACTGAGTTGAATTTTTCTTAGTATAATTTATACCCTACACCTACCAAATGAGTTCACACTTATGAACATGATTATTTACATTTTTGACACCTCAATATTTAGGTAGATGAAGTGCCATCTCATAGTAGATTATAGTTATACTAGGTGGTTTCAATAGACCCTATGGTAGTGATCCTTTAGTTCCTCCCGAACCTTATGGTAGAGGAACACAAAGTATTCTTGATCCACCTCTTGATCCTCTTGTAGCACTAGTAGAACCACCACTAGTATTACCTCCCACACCTCTTGTAGTAATAGGTGCACCTAAAATATTGGGTGCTAAAAGAGGTTGATTATTTATTTTTAGGCCTACATTTTTCCCACTAATTACATTTGGTCCAATTATCATGCTAAGGCGATCCATAGATATTTATTTCAATGGAAAATTAAAGGTTAATGGTACATTTCTATTTTGAACTTGCATGCCTAAATAATCCTCTAGGGATTCATCTTCAGATTTGACTTTATATTCTACACCATCAGTATCCTAATTTCTAATAATAATTCCATCAAACTCAAATTCATGAAAATTCACTATAGTGGGGTAATTGGGACTATTTTTATTGGGTTTCACTATCACCGATGTTTTTTTTACTTCTTCCATGCATACTTATGCCAATGAAGGGAATGTAACCATGGTTAGGGAGTATTCACTATGGATTTCCACCCTCTTGAATATTCTCACATAGCTTCTATTATCCTCTAATTTTCTCCTAGGATCACTTCCTCTCTTATCCTTATGCCTTGCCTTATCATATTTATATTTCCATAGTTATCATTGATCAAATTCTAAACTAAACTACCAATCCCATACCCATGCATACCCCTCCATTTCTTGACTACTCATGCCACTCATGCATGAGAGAGTTTATCCATCCATGGAGAAGTTATCAATTCTAGAGTCAACAATAGGTTTTTGAATTTATAAGGGAAATTGATTGAGATAAATATCATGTGGTTCCCTCATAAATTTAAACTATGCTTCCTCTAGATAGGAACATGTCAAGATAGTGTATTCCAAAATGTATCTATTGATAAATATTTTCCACCACACATCTACCACACATGTCCAAGTATATTTTTACTTAGCTAAGGATATTTGATTCTATACTAACTAGGGAGCCTTATATTTTTAATTTCTTGAATGGTCTTGTGTATATGTCAAAATACAAGCATGCAAGTGAGTGCATACAAATAATGTTTCATATAGATAATCATATAAGAGATTTTATACCATGTGTGCATATAAAATCCTAGTTCAATATACTAAATCACAAATTCCTCTTCTATGGTGCCAACCCAGTGCTCAAAATTTTCCAAAGAGAGCCGCTCAAGCATATTTCTACCATTGAGATAATAAGTGCAATGGGTCTTGATAACAAAACCAAATTTTTGGGGTTTTTTTGTCCCTTGTTTTTCTTGACTAAGTATTATTTGTTTACCTAGTACGAGGAAAAAATAAATGAGCTAGCGTGTCATCATATCACACAAGTGGTGACCTCACACACTCACTCGAGGCATGTATCCTAGCACGGTTCCTATTGATTCTACCACATGGTGGTGGATATAATTGACTCTATATTACTTAGGCACTTGGGTTATAATATTTATTCATTATTAGTACAAAAATCATTCTATATTTAACCATTTTATTAATTCACACTATCCATGTAGTTATCTATTATCATAAAATTAGATTTAACACCAAAATATTAAAACATCAAGATTCATAGATAAAGTAATGGTTCCATTGATCTCATATGATAAATTTACAAAGATATTTTGTTTAGTACTCAATCTATCTAGATATATATCTACAAGATAACTTAAAATCTAAATCTCATTCATAAACAAAGCTAAGGAATATTTATACAAACTAACCCCTCTCAAGTTATGTCATTACTACATTATAAATAACATACCAATAACTATTGTCGTCAAAGAAGTCATGGTGAGACATTATAATTAAGTCCCTTTTGATTCATGCCTAATAACCCCTATATAATTTATCTATGTTAAATAATTTTGTTCATTCTTATCCTCCTTAGATTCATGCTTCTATTAATCTTTAATGCTTCCAAAAACTGATTTGTAACTATCTATGCTTCTGGTGACCTTGTCCTAATCTTCCACTATTTTGAGTCCTACTTCTTACGTTCCTTGTTCTCCATTTCCTTATCTTCTACAACTCGATATTTTATGCCAAGGTCTTCCACACTATTCTTCCATGTCTCTCTTGTATTTCATTCTCTCCTATGCCAAGGTCCTGTACATTATTTCTCCAAAATACTTAGAATGTATTACTATAAAAACTTGGGGTCCAACAATATATAAAATATCATAGAGCCATATTTTTGGGATGCCTAAAAAAAAAGAAGTAGCTAAAGTAATAAGTTATTTACATGAGAAATATGGAATTGGTCATGGATCAAGGAGTGTTAAATATCATTATATACTTAGGGTAATGTATTACCAACTGCATTTTTTTAAATATGATCATTCTCAAGTCCAAAGCTATCATACCTGCCAAGTTACTATGCAGAGAGAACACACCCTTATCATGCCATTGTAGTTATTTATTGAGGTCTAACCATTTATAAAATTAAGATTGGACTTCTTTGGAGTGATCAATTTTAATTCCTCCATAGGAAATAAGTTCATTCTTATGGAAACTAACTATTTTACCCATTAGACCGAAGCACAAAAATTCAATAATTACACAACAAATGTGGTAATCAAATTATTAGATCATACCATCACCAAGTTTTTGATGATTCCCACTCTTGTATGTGATAATGGTTCTACTTTCTCTTCTCTTCACTTTAGTGAATAGGTCTACAAAAAGTAGGTAATCCTCAATCTTTATTCTAATTATTACCCACAAGGTAATGAGGTAGTTAAATCAACTAATAAGAAATTTATTGATGTAATTAATAAAATATTGGTAAATAATCTTAGGGATTGGCATAATGTTCTAAAATTTACATTATGGTTTGATAGGACTAGAAGTAAATCAACCCTAGGAATATCATTGAACCATCTTATTTACAACCAACCAGTTAACCTAAGAATCCCCACGCTATAGTTCATGATATATTACATGGAGACTAATGATAAAATAGAGGTTTAACTCCTTAAATTTATATAATTAGAATAAAAAAGTGATGCAACTTTGTTTTATTTTATAAAACACCAAGGAGTCAGCTTCATTGGATTGATAAATGAATGAAAGTAAAATCCTTTTGAATCTATGATCTAGTCCTTCTCTAGGATAAGACTCATGAGAAAAAGGGATAACATGGAAAATTTAATTCCCTCTGATTGGCTCCATACCAAATCTCCAAAATCTTAGGTGAGAATGCATTTCACCTAAGGTGTCTAATTTGTGAAGATGTCCCATTGCCTATCAATGGATAATTACTCAAACACTACTTTTAGGCTTGAGATAACCTAGTAAGTTATTTTAAATACTTTTTATTTCCCTTTCTTAATTTATTTCTTTATTAGTTTAGTTTGTTTTTATTGATATTTTAACTTTTTGGCCTCATTGCTTGTCTCTTTTTAGTCAGGTCTATCTATTTTTTCCTGTAGGTTCCTTTGTTGGTTAAGGAGTGAAGAATAGAATGCATGTATGTAGGTAGCATGAATGACATTATAGTATTAGGTAATTTAAGTAGTTTGTGGCATTATATTTTATTTATAAATTGGTTTCAAAAGCTCAAATTATGTGGGTTAAGTTTGGGTAAATTATTTGGTTGATGAAGACATTCTCTCAAAACCAAGCACCAAAATAACATATTAATGGTTTATGGGGTTTTTTGGACAAATATGATATGGTGAAAATCTAAGTTGAAAATATATAATTCTACCTTTCACTTACTATGGTGGTCCCCAACCTAGAATTTAGATGTTGTTAAAAGAAAATAAGAAAATAAAAACCAATTTTAACAAAATTCAATTTTGAGTGATTCACATAACCTATACTAGGGCTATGGACACTTGATTGAAAATGGAACAAGACCTAGACTAGTATTACAAAAGACTTTTTCATGTCTATAGACACCGAGATGGTAGTAGATTAATGTCTAGGTAATCATTCTCAAGGTAGGATTCACTATCCTAATGATTACATCTATAGTAGTTAGTCCTTACAAGTTTTAAAAAATGATATTTTTACTCATTTGTATACAAGCTCAATGATAGTTTATGAATTTTTAATTTAGTCAATCTCATATTATCTTCTCTCAAATCTATTCACATTTCATGTTTAGTCTCAACCAAATATTTTGGGTTCATAGACACAGTTATTTCATTCTAAAATACTCAGGAGTATTTTCTAGCAAAGTCACCATTTTTTTTTGCTTACATAGCATGCCCTAATTTATCCAAGAATAAAAGAGCCTTTTTTTTACTTTTATAACCACTTATACTTGCATTCATGACTCATGGTCTCAACACTCTTAAGTTTCCTTGGTGTTCCATCTTGGTTTGTATGCCAAACTGGGTTCTTAAATCATCACCATTGGAAATACCACATTCATGCAAGAAAAATTCATATATAACACTTAGTGTAAAATTGGAGTCTTGACCTTCAAATTTGTATTTAAAGCATTAAGCCCTTATATATTAAGGTCACATCAGTTTCTATGCCTTTATGGGCTCCAAAACATGTCCCATTGTGATGACCAAGTTTGAATGGTAAAGTTTGATATAAAGCACTTGACCCTAATACCAAGTCTAGTTGCACTTACATTCCCTTGAGCATCTTTCCTACTAGCTTTCTTAGTGACCTCATTCCACCCAAGGGGGTCATTTTGATTTACATGTCATTATAGCCTCCAAAACATACTCCATTTTAATTAAGGTCATACAAATAATTTTCATGTTTTACTTGTTGTACAGAAACATGTTTTCAAGGCGCTTATCCTACTTGTTAGTTATTGAAAGCATTGCTTTCTAATTCCTATAGGATTCCCAATATGATCCAATGGTCTATATTAATTTTTTATTTATTCTATCCCCTAAAACTTATCTAATTGTTATGACCAATTTTGATTGATAAAGTTTCATAGAAAGCACTTGACCCTGGAATGGAGTCTAACTACACTTACACTCACTTGGTCATCTTTCCTGTTAGCTTTCTTATCTCCCTTTCACTCTATGGTTTCATTTTTATTTACATGTTGTTCTAGCCTATAAAACCTATTTTATCTTATTTCGTATGGATAAGTTTCATGTTTTAATTCTTGTAAGGAAACACATTTTTGAGGCACTTATCCTACTTGCTAGTTCTTAAAGACATTCCTTTCTACTTCCCCTAGGATTCTCAATATACCCCAAGAAATAATCTCAATTTCCATGTCATTCTAGTCCTTGAAACCTATCCCATTTTAATGACCAAGTCTGAATGATAAAGTTTCATATGTAACACTTGGCCTAAAATAGAGTTTTTCTACACTTCTTCTTGCACAACATTCTTTCCTACAAGTTATCTTAGTTTCTTATAGCCACTTCGAGAGATCAATTTTATTTATATGTAGTTTTTATCTTTATAACTTACTCCATAACATTTATTAGGCTCATTTGAGTAAGTTTCATGTTTGGCACTTCTACCCTGATGACTTCTAGACCCCTGTATGGAGTTTATAAAATCTTGTTAAGGGAAGAAATTTGTAATTTTTGTTGATTGGGTCTATCTTGTCATTTTTTTTGTCTACTAGTTTCAATTAGACTTTTTGAGATAGATTTTCTTTGGTTTAAATTATTTTAGGCCCTTAGACCTACTCAGGTTTTGAAATCTCAAATAGGTCTTTGGGTATGTTCTCATAGTAGTCTATTTTAATTGGACTCAATAGTCATGCTTTAGTCTTCAGGAATTCAATGAGGGGGTGTCTAATGCTATTTGATATTTAAATCCTAACTAGGTTATGTCATGGTTTATTAGGGATAATTAGTTATATTTAGAATTTATTCTTTGATTAGAAAAGTGGGGAATCTAATTAGGATGTGGATCCTATAGAGCTATCAAATCACTTTTTTAAGTAGACATTTTGTTGTGATTAATACGTGGAGCCCCTCTAATGAATGTAGTATTGCTATGCAAGATGTGTATCTTGATTACCAATCAAGGTTTTTTGGATGTGTATATCATAGTGTGTATCAGTAAAAGAAATTTTGATTAGGTCTTATCCAAGTCTTAGTTCCCCTTCAAATTTGAACACATTTAAATTTAATATTATTTAAGCAAATGATATTGTCAATTAGGCCTTTGGTAATGCAAAGGGACCCTCCACTATTTAAGATTTTTTAATTTGTATTTTATCAAATTTAGTTCATTTTAATTAATTTAATTTCATTTATTTATAATAGTTTTAATTTTGATTAATTAAATTATTATAAATATTTATTAAATGACTTTGATTAAAACATATCAAATTTATTCAAAATAGTGGAAAAGTGTGTCAAAGAAAAATTCAAACCCTATAAACCCTAAATATCCCTATTTTTGCCTATCAAATACTCAAGAAGATCTAGGGGACATTATAATAACCACTAGTGTTTATTGAGGGTTGTAGCTTGATTCACAGTAGGTATTTCTCAATGACAAATTAGATGTCGAGAGTCCATTTTCCCCCATTGACCAACTTAGACCACTTGTCACTCTGAGGGGCATAACATTCACCCCATGAGTGAGTTTTCTAAACCACTTACACCATAAAAAATATCATTTTGGATTGGTCATATTGGTAACCCAAATTTCATCCAATTTTTCATGAGTTAAAATCTTATCATAACTAAGGATTTTTATTTCTTGAACCTAAATAGGTCTTCTAGGTACTTCTTTAGACCCCCTGATAGTTTTTCAGCTATAACTTGGTCCCTGTAAATCCAATTTTGAAACTATTAGAGTTGATGGAAATATGAATCCTATTTTGGTGCCTTTATTTTCTTAAAATTTGTCCTATGAAATGATATTTTTAAGTTTTAATTCTATAAGTTACCTGGAGGATTTTAATTTCAAAATGTAACTTGTTTTTTAATCTTTTCATAGGCTAAAATGGAGAAAAAAGGCAAATTGACAGGATTGGAAAAGTGAGTGAGCATTTAGGCAGGAAATAAATCACCATAAAGTATATAAATTTAACCCACCCTTCCCATTGTAAAGGGTTGGATCTTTGTTTCTCCAAAACACTTAGAGTTAGTTGCTTTGGTTTTTATCATATCCCTCTTTTGTAACCCTATTATTATGCTAGAATAATTTTGATGGATTGATTATGGTGAATGTATAATGTGATTATCAATAATAACATCTTGATAAATAAAAGGATTTGGATTTATTATTTTCAAGCTATTCATTTAAATGGTGGTTATGGGATCTTTCTTCATTGTCTAATTTCTTTTGATGTATGCATCAGCTCCATTCATGATTATGCACATGATGGTAAGGTAAGAGAATAATTTTTATATTGACATGGTCAGGAAATATGGATTTGTCTTTATTAAAATAGGCTTTATTTATTTATCCCTTATCTTTTTCATTTTATTATCAAATCTTTTAAACTAGGGATTCATTCAATAACAATCCATTTTTACTTATTTATCTCGACTGCTTTCTTTTTTTCATTACTATTTTTTGGTTGTACTATTGAATGACTAAATGCATGGGAATGAGCAATTAAAGTTAGCATTTTTAACTATTTTCTTCTAAAACCCTAACGTTGTATTTTGGTAAATGTATTCACGTGATTCATTATTTTTAATATCTGATTGGAACCTAGTTAAATAAAACATGTAGATATAATGATTATCCTTTTAATTTAAGGATTATAACATTATCAAATTTTAGTTTCAAGTTTCACACTAGTAGACCCATTGATTTAAACCATCATAATTCACAATTGAGTGAAGATCAATGCATTATAACCTGGTATATATATAACTTAGGTAGACTCTCCTACTTGAGACTCTTTTCAAGAGAAGATTATTAGGGTTAACTGACCTTAAAATCCCAACATTAGCATTGTCATGTCAAATGACATGTCAATGTGTATGTATATATGTACACACACATATATACATATACATACATACATACATACATAAATACATACATACATACATGTGTGTGTGTGTGTGTGTGTGTGTGTGTGTGTGTATTAAATTTAAGCACACATTTATATAGTCAAGAAAGGCCAATTAAAAAGTCTTCAAAAATATAAGAATATAATAGATTCAAATAATCCATAGAATATATCAACACATAATATGTAATAAGTCTAATAGAAAATTAGTGTCAAAGTAAGTGACCCCCAATATATGGGAATCATATATTCATGTCTCATAAGATCATGTCTAGATAGGAGGATACGTGCCCATAATGAGAAGTAATTGGAATGTATACACATGGCATAATATGTAGGCATAAAATGTATGTGATAGTGTAAACTCAATGTAGGCCATAATAATAAAAGTAAATATTCAATATGGAGGGTTGGATAAGTAGTATGTCACATCAATGTGTAGTGAGACTCAAGAAATGTGTAATAAGATCAATTTTTTGTAAATGATATGTCATCAAAAGATATATATCATGAATGTTCAGATCAAGATAGAAAATCAAAATGTAAGGGCCAATGAAAAATCATAACCACAATAAAGCTAAGGGATAGAATAATAGTCAATGTAAAAGTAGATATACACATGTATGTGTTTTACCTTATTTTGGATTAATAATCTAAACAAGTATGGAATCATGAATGTTCAAAATATTGTCTAAGATATGTATAAATTAAGCATATCTAAATGTAAAATTAGAGATTCAATTCACTCTACTATTTATAGAAATTACCAAGAGAACTAGGGTACTTATCTTTTTACTTTTAATTTGGGTATGAGACTATGTGTAGGTGGAATTAAATACTAATACTATATTTAGAGTCACCCAGATTTAGAAACATATTATATAGAACTTCTAGGAAGGATTTTGTAGCAACTAGATGCTTATGTAAAATTGAAGGTGTCTTATCTTTTCAAAAAATGTCCCTATGAAATGTGTCTAACTATTCTAATATAGATCATTGTGTCTAATTCTAGACTATTTTTTGTGTAATATCATAACATCATTATTGTGTATATTTACATAATTTTAGATCCACATTTTACAATAGGTTTACAAAAAAAATTAGAATGGAAAATATGGTTTGATTCAGCCCCAATCACTTTCCATTAAGTGGCTAAGCGCCACATACATTTACAATAATATGAAGAGGGCTCAAACCACACTTAGTTCTCCCAGTCGGGTGCATATGTGCAATAGTGATCCTATATTGTGGATACAACCTATAATTTAGCATTATAAACATGTAAATATTTAAGATTAACTTATTTTAGGTGCTTCAAATAGACTTAGCTAGGGCCTGATTCTTTAAGGGTTTTTTGATTTGTAATATTCAGGGTTGTTCCTCTCAATGCCTAAATGTTTTAATGTCCTAAAAGTAGGAGATAGGTATATGATTGACATATAAGAATAGGATTCAAACTAGTGTGTTTAAATATATAAATTTATGGATAAATTTTCAGATCATAGACATGAAAAATATACTGGCCAACCCATAGGAAATATTTTAAATTTAATAAAATTACCATTACAAGGTGTAGGATAAATATGGTATAGGTGGATGAATCAGGAAGTCAAAATCATATAATTATA